>CM034005.1:3094617-3233165 GCA_019603395.1 Cyrtorhinus lividipennis
CGATCTATCTGAATCAATTCAACGTACAAATTCAGTTGCAAATGATTCCTTTAGTGACTAGGAGGAACAATTTCTTTCAAAACGCCCTTTCTCACTTATACCCTGGCTCCGTTATTTCCAATTGGGCTGAAAATGAGTTAGGAACGTTCCAACTTGAAAAGTTAAAGTTTGAGGCGGATTTTTTTTTCAAAACGAGTAATAATGCACGTTTTATTTCAACAAGCATTGCTTATTTAATGCATATGTTTCAAACTCGTTAAAGAATCATATATCTTGGTGGGTACCGGTACCGGAGAACCATAGGAAGATGCAGTTGATCACATTTCAATCAATTTATATAATTTATTTTGTATTTTTTATTTATTTTCATTTTACTCTTGTTAATGAATTCCGAGTGTAGATCATCGGCTTGCGTACCCACTCTGGTTGACCAGGCGAGCGGTGCAACACCGATTGACACACAGTAGGTATGTGATTACTGGCATCCGAAGCCGATGAGATCACCATAACTGACTAGCATCGTTCTCCTCACAATCAGAGAAATTGTCTTATCTACCACATTTTGTCTCACCGCCCTCTAAAAATGTAATGAAGAGAACTGCCCACTAGTAATGGTACCTTCTCTTCTCTATGCCTCCGGCTCAGTCTCCCGCATCCGGGAGCCGTCGAAGGTTCGCCAATCCCTTCTCAGTGCTTTGTTTGCGACGCTCGCCCCTGACTCGAAGTGAGATAAACACCCTCGAGCTGAGGCCGTCGAATTTCTCGAATTCCAGGACACCCAGAGTGGTAAACGCTGTTCATAATGGAGGACCTATAAAAGTGAGCTACCTAATTACCATCTTCAGTAACGAATCAGACACTGAGCAGCATGGTAAGTTGAGTGAAAAATAATACCTAAAAATGTGCCGTGGAAAGGATTGTACTTATAACCAATTTCAACACTAATATTTTAAGGCGATCAGGGTGAATTTCTTCTCTTCAGGCCTCAAGTGAGGCAGTTTTCCCTCCCTTGGCTCAAATTAGATCATAGTACTTCTATCTACTGATGTTTTGGCGTAAATGTTACGTTTAAGACTTATTTATTAGTGCGTGTCTAGATTTTATTCAACGTCCCGACTAAAAATTTAAGCGTCCAATCAATTCAGTTGAAAAATAAAAATACCAATAATAAAAAAATGATTTGGTTGATTTATTGAACGCCGGAGTAGGTAACCTGTTAGCCGAACAATGTGCCCAAGATGACTTCAACCAAAGGTTTCTTGCACTAATTAAATTTATCTCAAACTGTTCCTGCATTTTGAAGCTTCCTGTTGCTCTTCATTTCATAGTTGTAGCCCTATTCGGTTGTTCCATGTTCCATACTTCTATATAAAATATGTTGAGGGTGGTTTTCACTCAGTTGGATATTCTTGATCGACCTGAATGAAAACTACCCTCAACAAATATGAAACAAAGCTTGAGGCGAGATATTACACAGAAATTTGGTACCAGCCAACCGTTATGGACTGATTTTGGAAAACTTTTTGTAAACAAATCAGGTGCTAGGATCAGTAAGTATCCTCGTTTCCAAAACGATGCCTCCTGACAACTTTTGAACTTGATGCAAACGGTCTTGTTCTGCAGCTGAATTAAGATTCTGGGGAAGGGGTAAAGTTCAGTATGGCGACTCGCTTTCTAATCATCACAAACCACTGAAGAAGGTGGTGTGGGTTTCTGGTCTGAAGTCAGCAGTATTAGGGAATTCCTGAAGAAATTGGACTTCGCTTCAAGAAATACCCACTTTTGAAAATAATAGTTTATCTATTTTTAAATTAAAATTTCATTTTATAAAATTGAACTAGATATTGCGCAGAATGATCAATTTATTTAAGTATTTTATCATTGTTTTACAGATACTGCTCGTGGTGATAGCTTCTTTTGGCCTGGGAGCCTTAGGGGATGTTTTCCAACCTCAAGCAGACCTCTTGACAGCTGGGAAATCGATATTTGAACAGGGATCCGGTGGCATATCAGCCAGAGTTTGGCTCATCTCAAGAATTGCCTTCTACCCAGTACTCGAGGCAGTTCCAAACTGGGTTCCACTTTGCTGGAGCATCTGAAAATGGGATTGGTGGTTACCAAGCAGCCACTCTCTCATCCGCAGTTCAGACTCCAGGAGCAAGGGCAGACCTGCAATTCCTACAGGTGCCTCAACTGTCTCAGTATGTGCAGAGTCAACAAGGATTAGGGCTTCAGAGACAAGATATTATTCCAATTGAGATTTCAAGGACACCAGCTACTGAATATGGTGTTCCTCCACTGCCACCACCACCACCGCCACCCCCACCCCCACCACCACCGCCGCCACCACCTCAAGAAGCTCCCTACCCTGCTCCAGTGGAACCCTATCCACCAGCAGTTGAACCTTACCCTCCAGCGATTGAAATCCAAGCTCCAGCCCCTGAATACGGTCTACCCTCCATCCCCTCCACCACCCACCTCCTCCGCCAACCTCCACACCACCACCTCCTCCGCCACCCCCACCACCCCCACCACCTCAAGAAGCAACTACCCTGCTCCTGTGGAACCCTACCCACCAGCAGTTGAACCATACCCTCCAGCAATTGAAATCCAAGCTCCAGCCCCTGAATACGGTCTACCTCCATCCCCTCCACCACCACCTCCTCCGCCACCTCCACCACACCACCACCTCCTCCACCGCCGCCACCACCACCACCACCACCAGCAACCAGCGCAAGAGTATGGAGCACCAGGAGGCACACCTGTAGTCATCCCAGCAACGAGCTATGGCACACCTGAAAGGTTCATTTCCCCCACCGCTTATATCCTCGCTTAAATCAGTTGGTAGTTAAATCAGTCACCCCTTTGTACATTTTGACATCACCTAATCATAAATGTATGAATATTGGTCAAACCATAAAACTACCAACAAATGTGAATACATCTAGGACTTGTAATAAATTATTGTTATTATCAAACCCCCATAGCAGGTTTCTTCACCATTATCTTTTATTGTTGATCACTCAGATCACCCTCACATTAAACCATATTCAGTGGCTACCATGTTGGTCAAAAATGAAGAGAACAAGGTAAGTAACATGGAGAATGAAAATTTCAAGATTTCACATTTAAATACATTTTATTGTAACACTTTAATTACATTATGTTGATAAGATTGAGCAATCTAAAGCAATAGCCACACAACATATTATGACAAGCACTTTCTAATTACTTTTGTACAACGGAATTTAATGTACCTTTTTTCATCTTCAAAATCAATTTTTGCTATTAAACAGGGAATATCGTCTGCATAAATCGGCCGCACTGATCGAAGAAGTAGTGTGTGTTGGTCATATTTTGGAAAATGTCTAATGTGTGGCCAGAGCTTACAAAGTAATATCACAGACTTAAGCAGGTAGCAGGTATAGTTTTCTTTCAAGAATTTGCAGGAGGTTAGACAATATTAGCCAGCTTGGTGATGACTTGGATCTTCTTTCAATCGTGCACCCAATTCACATAAGAGGCTGAATGCCTCCAAGGCGTCACAAGAGGTCTCTTGACGTTTCGACGCTGCGACGTGGAGCTCTTGGTGGATCCAAACCAGTCAGGTTGGAAGACGATCGCTTTTTATGGCGCGCAAATTGGATTCAATCCTTTCCAATCCAAACCTGGAAACAGGAATATTCTTAGGTATATTACCAAATTGACATGGAGATCGTGGAGAACACATTACGAGGTCTCAAAAAACCAGTAAAACCATCCATTTTGATCAATGTTCTCTCAAGGTTGATGCTTCTTCATGAAGAAGGTTCGATATTTTAGGCCATGGGTCTTCAATCTTTTTAGTGCAAGGGCCAAACATCGATTTCACATCGTCCGAAGGGCCACAACTACTTTTCACGATACTTTACCACCTTACCAATAAAGTAAAAGACATACATAATTTCAATAATATTTATTAGTTAATTAAAGTCAATCAAGTGATTTTTTACACTGTTTATTTTTTACAAGTGTGTCAATATTTGTTTTCATTTTTATGGTTGCAACCCGCAGACTACCTTCCAGATGTGCATCTGTAATTCTAGACCTTGTTGTCGATTTCACATACTTCATACGAGAAAATAGCTGCTCACACACATATGTGCTCCCAAACAATGACATCATTTTCTTTGCGTTTTTTTGGATTTCAGGAAACGAGTAGTGATCGACATATTTTGCATAGAAATCAAAAACGCCCACGTCGAACTTGTCTTTCAATTCCATATTACACTGCAAATCTATAAGCTCCATCTGAAAATTTTCCGGCATGTCTTCAACGGATACACCGAATGGTCGTGCAAAGAGACTTATGTATTTTTCACTTTCTCTGAAGTCAGAAAACCTCGATTGAAACTCATTTTTGAGTAAATCTACTGCTTCAACGTATTTATCCACATCTGTACATTCGCAGCTCTTCAGATGAGGAAAGTGCACATACTCTTTTTTCAACAACTGTTTTTTCCAAATATCCAGTTTAAGCTCAAATGCCTTCACAGTGTCCAGTAGATTGTTGATGAGATTTTCTTTTCCTTGTAGTTTGGTGTTCACGTCATTGAGGTGCAGCGTGATGTCCGTTAGAAATGCAAAGTCGCATAGCCAGTCGGGGTCACTAAATTGAGGAACTTGTTTTACCTTTGGTTTCCATGAAAGAGGCTATTTCCGTCTTGAGTTCAAGAACGCGTTTAAGCATTTTGCCTCTGCTCAGCCAACGAACATCGGAAAAATACATGACATCTCCATATTCCGCATTAATTTCGCGTAAAAAATTTTGGAATTCTCTGTGGTTAAGGCCACGTGATTTAATGAAGTTCACAGTGTTTATGGCCACTTTCATCACCTCATCAATATTTGTGGATTTAGCACAAAGATTTTGTTGATGAATGATACAATGGTAATGCATCAAAGGAAGATCTTTCTTCTGTTTTTTTTTTTTTTAACAACCCCATGAGCCCTTCATTTTTTCCTACCATGGATGCACCGTCTGTTACAACTGTAGAAAGGTTTGTCAATTCTAAATTATATCGTTTTAGTACTGTCATCAAGCACTCATATATATCACATCCTTTTGTAGTTCCTTTCATCGGAAAAAGAGCAGCCATCTCTTCGGTGATGACAAAGTTATTATCAATGCCCCGAATAAATATAGCTAATTGAGCAGTATCGGTTATATCTGTGCTTTCATCGAGTGCAACAGAATAGTATATGAACATCGACGCACGTTCTTTTAATGAAATTTTCTAGGTCTGTCGCTAAATCCCATGCCACGGGCCGCAGGAAATTAGCTGGCGGGCCGCATGCGGCCCGAGAGCCGCGGGTTGAAGACCTTAGTTTTAGGTGATTTCGGCGTGTGGGTTATCGTTTTCCACTCATTTTTTGACGCTGAATCGATTGCAACGAATCTACATGCTCCTGGACCGAGGAATAGCCAACCTTTTGTGAAAGAATTTGCAGCGTCTGTTCACTTGTACGTTTTGTTTTCGTTTAACATGGAACATGTTTTAGCCTTCACCTAACTGCCAAAAAACGTTACACGAAAGTGGAACGCCTGACGGGTGACGCGAAGAGGGGAACGCAGACATCTATATAAGACAAATAAAACTAAGGACTAAGGACTTTATAAGTCTTTTTAAAAAACAGAATGATGAAATGAATCGTTTTCGTATATAATCTGAAATTCAGGTCCCAGCTACACAGATACCAGCTACCCAATTACCAAGAAAAGGCTAAAACATGTTCCATGTTTTGGAATTTCAGCCGCAGGCTTTAAGCGAACAAAATCGGGGGTCCAGGGGCAAAGCCCCTTGCGAGGCCCGAAGGCCGAGTTTTTGACTAGTTTTACTTTTCCAGCTCTGAGACCTTATTTTATTCGTCAATCGTTAGTACTCAGTTACTGACACATACCTCAAATTCTTGTCGTATCCAACGCCTCTCTTTCTTTCAATTTGTTTGATGCAGTCCAGAAGTTGAGGAAGAAAACGTGCGACAAGATCAGGTGCGTCTTTTGAAATCAACACGACAAGGTCAAACGTTTGCCTTGAAGACCAAGCTAGGTGCTCGTTGCACAGAGCCAACAACGAATAGGTCAACGCATCCCTAAAAATAGAGAAAATTCTTTTAAAAAAGAAAAAAAGGAGTTAATAAAACATGTGTTTTAAAGTCTGTTTGTCCAATGCTGTAAATTTATTTTTATTTTTTTATTTTTAACTGAGACTTTACTTGAATCTCACTTCTTTATTTAATCAAATGAGAAAGATACACCATTGGGAGATAACAGAGTGACAAGGAGACATAGAAAGAGCCACAGAGAATCATAAACAATACAACTAGCCCTCTTAGCGGAAATAAACGTAGTACCTAGCATCCCTAACCGACCAATAGAGTCGTCTATTTTCTACTTTTTGGCATTGATATGTCTAAAAGTCACTCACATGAGCTGACTGTTTTCCGAAGGAGGTCGCAATTCAACAATGTCTTCATTAGAGTCTTACAGCGGAAGACGGCGGCGGACTTTTCGTCGCTGAACATCACCATGTCGCATAACCGTTCAAAACAGTTTTGAATGAAACACAAGAGAACTTCTGATTTACGATCGTTGACGTCCAACACGTCCGCTAAAAATTTGAGAGCCTGCAACGAGACAAGAGCGCAAATAAATACGTGGATAAAACCTCATCAATATCGTGCTGCTGTCACGAGCAACAAAAATAAGATTATACAAGACTTTAATAAGGCCAATCGTGACATTCATTCGGCAGAAACATGGACCCTTTGAACCTCCACGACAAATTTTTTGTGAGTTTTCGGGAGAAAGATTCTTTGGAAAATTTACGGACCTGTCTGTGATGGACAGAGAATGGAAAGTACGGAAGAACAGTGAGTTGTATGAGCTGTATATTGATCCTGCGAGATTGTCTGCTTTACACAAGCGAGAATAATTGAATGATTGGGACACATAGCACGAATGAGAGAGCTGCGAATGCCAAAAAAGACTGCTTGGAACTATGCAAGGCACCAAAAGAAGAGGACGACCTCGGAAACGTTGGATCCAGGATGTTGAGAAGGACCTGGCGGCTCTTGGTATAAGAAACCAGAGAACGAGAGCGCTTAGCAGAGAGGACTGGAAAAATGTTGTCAAGGAAGCCAAGGCGCACCTCGGGCTAAGAGCTACGTAGTTAAATAAGTTAAGTAAAATTTACCAAACAGATATTGCATAATATAACCATGAATCATTATAGCAATCTTACGTGGCAGGCTTGATGGTGAGGAACTTTGGATTTTTTCTTGAAAAATTGAGTCACCACCATTTCGAAAATCAAACACCTGAGACTGCAGTTGAATGAGGAAATTTCATTGGTTAGAGCGAACTTCCCTTGGGATGTGGATATCGACGAGGGCAAGCTGACGCACCGGGGAATGTAAACGGCAATCAGTTCCTTCATTATCCTCGAGACGTAGCTGTCTTGTACGGAAGCTGTAACAAGATATCGAGAAAAATAACTAGAATGAAGATTCAACTTGGACTAGCATCAAAAACCAAGTCCCAAACTGAGTCTACGTACAGAATTTTATAAGTTTTTAGGCATTTTTTGGCTCGGAAGACGCTTAAAAATGGCAGGGATTCGACGAATCTAGCAGATTGATTCAACATTCATTCTCTAGGAGATACAGGATGTCTCAGAATTGAGTGCAGTAACATCAGGAATCGACTTTACAACTAATTTGTAATAAAAAAAAGTCTCCCGTAGACATTTTGTAAAACCCCTTGTTTTCGTGTATTCAACTTTGTCATTAAAATAGCCATATCTCCGTTTATTAACACCGTAAAATCAAAAGTTGAGAGCAACTTACCCAGTAAACTGTGAAGACCTTCGAAAAAAAGATGAAACGTATCTCTAACTGCTTGAGTCACTGCTGTAGACAATTTGATCTCTGGATTTCTTACAGACACAGGAAGGAGAAGCGTGTCGATGATTTGCTGAAGGACGGTGTTTGGTTTGGACTGAAAACAAATGACTGATTATAATTCTGTCTAGCTCTGCCGTTTAGGTTGATTACTCAAGGAATAACCAACCTATTGTAAGCCTCTCTTGAATTAAAATCTGTTATGAATTTACTATAATTTAATTAGGGTTTCTTCGGAGACTTTGGAAAGGACCTAGCAAGAGGATACTGGGATGTAAGTCCAAGACTTACGAACAGCGTTAATTAGGGATACCAAGGATGAGCATAAAATACATTGATACAAAATTAATTATAATTGAAAATAAGGACACGTTGCAAAGGAAGATATGCACCAACCTAGTCTACAATTGATATAGGACAAAGTAATTTGACAAAGTACATTAGACAACATGTGGAGCATAAAAATACAATCAATACATGATATATGAAATACAATTCAATGAGCAGGAACGATACCGGCTGACGAAAACTGGCGTCGACGTTGAAGGAAAAACAGGAGGGGGCACGCTGTCCCGAAGGTACGCAGTGAGGCTTAATTAACTTGAGTCCTTTATCTCATGGGGAACACAATGTTGCAGCTTCTGGTCGACTTCAGCATGGTAGCAGGTCACTTCAGAGCGAGCACAGGACAAAGCCAGGATGGACTGAGTGAGATGCACTTTCACGACAGGGTTACAAAAATATATGACTCCGACAGGTTGGGCGCCCCAGCAACGATGGGCGCCTCGACAACAACCTGCCTGGTTGGGCGCTTGGCAATGAGTGAGTGCTGAAGCTCTCTCCAAATGCGACATCTGGGTAGGAGCTGCGCCAGCATCCTGGCGCATGCTCCCTCCCTTCTGGCTTTCTGGAGGCAGCAAGCCTGGGGGCTTACACTATGTTTTCATGTCTCATGTGGGTTCAACCATATCCCATTGGCCCTGAAATGTTTTTCTCATGATCGTTTCATGATGTCCTGAACACAGAAGGTACCATGTCCGTCCGTCCGTATTTTTTTAAAACATATTTAGTTTATGGGGGAATAGGAAAGAGTTCTATTGTAACACATTGTTGAGGTAAGCTATTGCACTCGTATTACCTTGGTGTATGTGAGATGAGAACAAAGACGGACCGTGTTGCCGAACATTCTGTACACGTTGCCAATTACTGCGTGATCATGAGTGACGGCTACGGATTTCAGCCAAATGTCGACTCCATCGAAATACGAGATGAATCTTTCACGTAGGTTCTGTTTCTGATAAATGTTCTGGAAGAGAAGGATTCGTTTGCCAGAATTACAATTCATGTTTTTGAGAAAAAACAGAATCTACGTGATTAGAATGACTTTTAATTCAGTAGAAATTGTAGTAAAATGAGAAAACGTGAATTTTTCTAAAATTTAGCGCTTGACGCTTGTATAAAATTACAGAATCATGAATTTGTCACAGAATTTAGCATTGACAAAACCCTGAAAATTATTCTTCATTGGTCGATCATTCCTTAGAGCTAGAGTATGGGGGAAACAGTGAGTGTGGAGTGTCTTGAACTCGTTCCAATCGATACAGCGTCCAAAATTTAGTGGAAAATGATACCCCACATTCCTCGTTCCAAACAAAAATCCCGTAAATCGAGTGTCAAACAATAGACTTTTGAAATACGTTCGATGAAACTGAACAGTTTCAAAGGTTAACTAGAAACTATGGAGTCTCTGATCATGATTTCGGATTTTTGAACAATTTTATGAACATCGTGAAACGGGAAAACAGTGAGTGTGGAGCGTACCGGAGTCATTCCACTCGATTCAGCGTCGAAAATTCATTGGAAAATGATACCCTACACGCCTAGGTACCCAGAATCTCAAAAACCTGGGTAGCTAGGTACCCATTCTGACCCATACCCACCACCGGAGGGCGTAAATCGGTCCGTCACAAAGGATTCAGCGGCCAAAATTTAGTGGAAAATGATACCCCACATGTATTCATGCAAAATATGAGGCGATAGGGCTGTACAAATTTCCAAGACCATTTAGAGACCAACATTTTCCAGTATACGCCTCCAGTTCTTTCTACATCAATGATCTCAAATGTCCGTCCACGCCGTTTTTGGTAGTAAATTATCTGAAAATCTGTAATGCTTTCAAGACATCTTTCCGTCTCTGGTTGATCCTTGAAACTTTTCAGCTTAATCTCATTTGGGGAGGTATGGGTGAACATTTGCTTTTTTTTAAACTCGACTTCCGTGACTCAAAAAGAATTCTGGTAACTAGGCGTTTGAGGAATCATTTTCCACTAAATTTTAGACGCTTTTGACTCCACATTTACTTCTTTTTCCATAATCTTGCTCCAAGGAATAATCAACCAAAGTGGGTTCAATATGAACATCTTTTCTCTGGCCTCTTTCAATTTGACGCTAAACCCTGTTCAAAATATGCGTTTCCAGCCCTTATAAGTGGCCCCGATAGATTTCTCATTTTTCCACCTTGTAGTGCCCTTCAAAATTACCGGAGTTGATTCCACTTTGAGCGGAAAGATGAACAAAAATACAAGAACGGCTCGCTGGCATTGGACAGAGTGTTATCACCATCGCTGCAAACTGAGTGGACTTCGTCGATGTTGGATACGAAATTGGTTAATGACTTCATTTCCGTTGTGTATCCATCGTTGCAGGCAATGCAACATCGAATCCACGCCTGAAATAGACAAAAGTTACACTTAATAAGACAAAGGTGTCGAAACTTTGGAGGCTGTGCTCGGTTTAATGACATCGCTATTTAATTTACCTTGATGATGAGCTTGTGAAACCGTGGCAAAATTGACACAACGTTCTCGTTTAGGATCAATTTCGAAATGAAGCGCCTCGCGAGCCTGCAAAGACAACACGTTAAGTTAAGGGCGCTTTGGGTCCCGCGAAAAGTGTGAAATGGGGTCCGTGGGTTTTGGATCTTGTAGAATGTGACCGCTTTAGGAAGTGAAAAACGTGTCTCGTACAAAGGGCCACATATGCCCGTGCCGTGTCCGTACCGTGCGACGTCCGACACACGGATAGGATGTAATCATGGGAAACCTTACTACTTCACTCTCCAAATTGGTTTCGTTCCAGGAGTCATGTTCCAGGATAAGTTAATCGACGATATTTGCAAATTTCCAGTATTGTACGATCAGTACAACGACAAATATCTCAATTGTGGCACAATCACTGGCAAAATCAACAAACCTGGAAGCTGAACAGCACAAATCTGCCCTGCAATTTCACCCCCAGTTTGTAGAAGGTTTACATTACCATTCTGAAGTATTCACTTCTATAAAAAATGGATTCCCCCTCCGTGCCTCTTTTTTCCACGCATCGTGTATCCACATTTCTCTTCGGCGAGAATTTTGTCTCCAATTCGTGTCCTCATCCTCTAACGCTACGACCACCATTCCAAACTCACTGTTTACCAAATTCGTTAACTTGCTCTTCAAATCGTGACTCGGAAATGTATGGCCTCCCACTCCACAACGTACACTCGTACGTGTGGCGGATCGGGTTCGGTGGAGACACGGCACGGTCATGTAGGGTTCCTCTGACTTATGTGTAAAAAAAAAAATTAAGTTAAAAGCTATTTTGGGTAAAAATTTTAAATAAATTTCCCAAAATATTAACACTATCAGAAAATAGTATACAAAAAAATCGAAAATACACTTTTTAGGTCAAATCTGTAGACGTAGATGTAGCAGTTATCTGTAAGTTTTATCGGTTTATCCGTCTCATTGGAACACTATTGTAGTCCTACAACAAAATGACGATTTATATTCCTGACCCCGATCGAGAACCGTTTCACACTTTCCCTACTGGACCCGTTTCCAGGTTTTTGACAGATTTGGGACCCGTTTGCCGGTTGGTTTGCCTCGTCAGTTCAAACGACTCACCTCACGTCGCCGCAGTCTTTAGAGATAAATAGATTCATTATGGCGCACACTCTTTCCAAATTACCGGTGTTCATGAACAGTACAACCAGTGAAGCGGCCAAATCTGCAGACTGGATCGGCAAATGAGAAGACATTCCGTCGAAATAGGGGCTCAATTGCTCCCAGAGCCGCTCGACAAACATGATCCCTTCTTGATCTGCGAATCATTCAAAATTATAGTTTAATACTAAGAAATGCTATATTTCTTATAGTCAACGCCGTCTTACTCACCTGGGCTGTTCAAGCAGCTCTGCACTTTGAGGCGGTTCACCACAAACAAAATTGATTCGAACAATTGACTGGATTCAGCCGGCGCGCAGCAAGTCAAAAAGTTACTTAGCCAAGAATCTGAAAATTAAAATCATAAAAATTATTAATACACTTTACAGGTCTCCCACGAGTTTGTAGGGTTGTCAGATCAAATTTAACACTTTTCAGATCTAATTGATCATTAAGCGACCTTTATTTTCTGGACCATCTAACCATTTTCAAATCAGGCGAACCCTTTTCCAGATTAAACTTAAAATTGCATTCCATTTCAGACTCTGGATAAAATTAAGCAACTTCAAATTATGGTGCCTTAAGATTATTATAATACATTTTGGAAAAGATCAGTTCTACATACCTGGTGACTAGCTACTCGCGTTACAAACATCAAGATCTTATAGAAAATGTGATGCTGAACAGAAAAGCAGAAAAGGTCCTCTTCAACATGGTCTGATTCCCAACCGTTAACCAGATATGTTGATTTTTTAGGTTTTTCAAGAAATTTAGTACTTACTGACTGACAAAACAAAACCCCATAAATCCCTGAAAAATTAATTCTACCCTAAATGTGAGGGCATCATTTGAATATACGTGAAATTTGCTACTCAATACAAACTTGGGCGATACCATGAAAAAAAACTCAATGCAGTATCAATCACAAGTGAACCAAATTCAAAATTTGGTAAATTTGCGGAGTACCGTCATGTTTGCTCTCAACCCCTTCCTAATTTTCTGCTTCATACTTTTTCTCATTCTACGGACAATTGCTCAACTTTTTAAAGGGAGAAAAAATCAAATAATGGTTCCGTTGTAAAGCTAATTTAAAAGAGCAATTTTCAGGCAATTTTGCCGGAGTCTACATAAGGAATTGTGTTTATGATGCAACATAGTATATTTACGGGATTTATGGGGCATTTTTAGGCATTTTCGTTAGCACTCAACATCTGAAAAACGGTTCGAAATCGGACCAAGTTGAAGAGAACTTTTTTGTTCAGCACCAAATTTCCTACAAGATCTCGATGATTGTAACGCGAGTAGCCAGTCACCCTGTATAAACAGTATTATCCATTACCGATCAAGTGATGAAGTCCACAGCCAATAGCGTCCTCCGAGTTGAATATTTCTCGAACTTCTTCGGAGAATTTTTTCAACATGTCGAAATTCTCAAGGGGACTGACAGAATTCACCTGTTCAACAACCGCCTGCGCCAATTCCGATACGTTCAGGCGCTCGTCGATGGCCAGCGCATGCAACGCCATAAGCCCTTGGACGAGGTCTGGGGATAAGGTTTCTTTTGTTTTCTTCATAACTGATACTATTTCAATAAATTTCTTCTCCTAAAAAAAATTAATAAAGTTAATAACGAAGTTCCACTAAAGGGAAATAAATACTGAGGGACAGTTGACACATTTGAAATAAATAAAAACGTACCACTTGAGCAACTCCGGCAGAAATGGCTAATGCCACAAACAGCAAAACCACGTGGTGCTCTCCGGTTTGGGTGAGGGTTCCAATTTTCGGTCCAGACAGTTTGGAAAATATTCGACCTTTTATTACGTTCCAGTGCCGCGGAGTGTCTTTCGTTTTTCGAAGGTGTAATCCTGTTGGCATGCGATAATTTTTAACGGAAAAACAAACGACATTTCGAACAAGTAAAACAATAAAAAGGCGAACGCAGTAAATTCAATGATTGGTTATTCCTCAGGAGCAGGAATATGGGAGAGAAAGTGAGTGAGGATTGGCTCAGACTCATCCCAATCGATTTAGCGTACAACATTAAGTGAAAAATAACAACCCTAACGCCTAGGTACCCCAAAATCTCAAAAACCGACTTTCTAAATAGGTGGATAGGTACCCCATTCGACCAATACACACCCCCTGTGAGCACCGATCGGTCCGGGACCCATTTCAATGGATTCAGCGTCCAAAATTTAGTGAAAATGATACCTCACATACCTAATTCCCGAAAATCAAGTTTCAAAAACTCCCACCTTCCCCAAGTTAGGACCAACCGGGCTGACGAGTTTCAAGGATCAACTATTGCAGAAAATAGGTCCCTAACCAAAGTTTCAGATTTTTAAACAATTTTCTACGACCAAAAACACTGGTTATTGAAGGAATAACCAACTAAAATGGATAAGAATCATTCCCGAGTTATTCGTTCAAAACCATGGATAATAATTATATTATTGCACTAGTGCCAGGCGAGAGTTTCATGGTCCTCGGCTAGGTAGAGTTTATAGTACCAAATGAATTATTATGTAGCTATCGCCTTATGAAAACATAATTTGCTTATGAATTGATTTCTTCTGAATATGCGGATTTTACGCTATATCTAACATGAAAATGTACCATTTGCCCTTTTCATATGGGCTGTTGTGTAACGTCTTCCGGTTAATTTGTGCAAATATCCTTTTAATTTATCACTAACACCTCTCACATACTGTACATTACAAATGGAAAACCATTCGATTTTGGAAAATGAACTTACCCAAGATACGAATAAAATGCTGAAAGCTGTTTGAAGCGCAAGACCGTTTTGATTCCATGAATGACCGAACAAGGCGCAACACACCGCTTGCTGTTTTACTGCAAGATAACAAAATGTGATTTGTCAAAATGCACAAATTTGTATTAGTAATAAATTCAAGGGTAATAGAACTCACCTCAGCGTAGCGATAGAATCAATCGAGGAACCTGGGAGGTAAAACGTGTTGTTCAACTTCTTGTTGAAATACTCCCAGAGGCACACAATGGGTTCTACTTTGGGTTCCCAAAACTCCAGACAAAAATCCTCGATAAAATTCAAACAGGTCTTCAGGTCAGATTCGTTCGGGTTGTCAGAAACCAGCGATTTAAGGAGAATTTCCACAAAAGGATGGCTACTGGTCAACGGCTGTAAAATCCAAACTTATCATTTCCAGCTTGAAATTGGGAATGAGATGAAACGAGGATGTAGGCGGAGAATAGTACCAGTCTAGCGGTTTTGAGCGCGTGAGATATATTTCTCAAGATCCACAACGAACAGACGATTTTAGAAGAAACAGCTACGTTCGATTGAGAATGAAGCGCGTTCAAAGTCATGCTATCTCCATCATGGCGTCCCAAGCATTTCTCTAAATAGCAACAAAGCACTGACCAGAAAGTCTGAAACGTGAATATAATTGGCCGTCATATTCAGATAAATTAAACGTAAAAATGATTCCTTGGTTGCATGGTGGCATATGGCATCGTACATCTCCGTTCCCGTCTTGGTGCAGCGATGATTGGTACTTGTAAAGATAGATCCACAAGTCGCGAATACAGCTGCAGCTGAATGGAGACTTTTTGCAACAGCCAGTGTCGTGAAGCTGAAACAGATTGAACAGTCCGATGAAGTTTGGAGCAAGATAATGAAGAAAGTGAGTGTGGAGTAGCCCGGACTCATTTCAATCGATTAAGCGTCCAAAATTTAGTGGAAAATGATACTGTGACATCATCATGATCAAGACATCATGAAACGTATACTGTCAAATTTGGGGTCAATCGGAGTGGTTGAACCATCCCTTCCTCCAGCATTGCAGGGAATCATCCCTCAATTTCTGCATGTCTCCATTCATCCTGCAATCTCCCAATTCTCGGTCCTATTGCCTGCCATCCCTCCGTTAGTCTCTGCTACCCAGCATTCATGCTACTTTCCATCCCTACAGTCAACTACCACTGCATCATTACACCACCATCTCTCCATTCCTGCATCTAAACAGTGTGCCATTGAGCGAAGAATTTCTACAGCAGCCTTTACCCACGTGGACAAATCATCGTTCCAGCAAAATTTGTGTATGCTGGCGTACTTTTTCTTGACCATAAAATAGCAGATAGCTCTCCACGGTCTGAGAGCCAAAGGTATGAATGCTTGTAAGGTTGCATGCGCCGACTCCTTCACGAATGATTTCCACAAGACATTGCCTCAAAACCGGCTGTTCTGATTTTCCAACTTCTTTCTTCAATAGAGACTTAGATAAAGAGCAACTTCCTGCTGCTTGGTCCCAAGCAATCATCTCTACGCTTTACATACCTTAGACCCCTTACTATCGTATCAGTCCAGCACACTATCATCTCCACCATTTCTCCTCAAATCCGCATACCTTGTAAAATTTTAGAAACGACAGGTCCACGAGTTCGAACATTAAAGTGTTCACATGATGGGAAATGTCAGCCTTTGAAAGTGGTAAAGAATCAACAAATTGCTGGTCGCTGATGAGCTGGTCATTCTCCAAAACTTGGTGAAACATCAATAAGAGGTTCGCATGCATCCAACGAATATCCAAATGCAGATGGAAAATGTGATGAGACGGTTGGTCATTCTGCAATAAACATAATAACGCAATTACTAGAAAAATTTAATTTTTTTTTTCAATTTTTTTTCTTGAGGAATAGAGAGACTTGATTGCTATCGTTGAATGACGTATTTGTCAAGGACCTTGTTGCCGCGATGGTCGCCCGAGTGAAGAAGAATGGATTCAGGCAGAGACGTAATGGGGCCCATGAGTTTCTTCAAATTCTCCATTCCCGAAAGTATTGGACGGAGAAGTTCCTGGTAACACCAGTTGTATTCTTGAAGGAGAGAAACGCTGAAAATTTCAAGACCATTTTACCTTCAGAATACACCCTTATTGGTCGTTTACTTTCAATTTTAAGCACATGAACCTAGAAAATCAAAGCAATATCACGCTCACCAAGCGAAATATTCATGAAAAAATGCATACAGGTCCACGCAGTCTTTTCTCTGGGAAAAACTACTGTATGAAGGTGGACAACTTGATGATCTATTCATCACATTTACGTTGGTTTTGGCAGCGCAGTCCAGCATCATGAACGCTTTCCTGGAAAAATGCAATCAGCAGTTAAGCGTTTCACTTAGAAAAAATGTATTGGTGATGTTGAAACGAAAACGAACCTGGCCATTTTGAATAGCTCGTCCAGACGAGAGTGGAGCACGAATCCTTTATCCCATTTTCGTCTGAAGAGAACGACGTTTTGAATTTCATTATGGCGATGAGTACGACGAAAAACTACAGGCCTTTCGAAAATATCGGATATTGACGATCGACTTTCAGTTGTCTTCTCATCGTTGTCTACTTCTCCAAGGCAATTGAAGCAGTTTTCTGCGCCAGTAAGAGCGGAGTTAAGACATTATTTCGAATAAAAGAAATATATCAAACAGTTTTACTGGAAATTCTTCTAAAAAATTAAATTACAGAAGCGCACGTAATATAAATATCATATTAACTACATTCCTTACGGCACATAAAGAAATCACCCACCTATTTGATAATCTTCATTCGTAAGAAGTGGTGAGTTCAATTTGTTTCTCGAGTAATGCACCGAATCGTCGAAAAGATCTTCAGAATTCACTATCGTTCCGCTGATTTCATCCATCGTCGCGAATCACATGGAATTCTAGACACATGCGACTGGTAAGCACATACATGGGACTCCGTAAGGTCCTACCTCCTCAAATTCACATTTTTTGGGAAAACAACAAAAACACTAGTTGCCAACGGCAGTAAACATGTCCAAAATTAAAATGAGAGGCATTTGGGATGTTATCAATCTGCAAGGAGTTTTGGCGGCACGATGATATGTGTCTGGGGAGAGCCCAGACTACTTTTATGCTAAATAATATTCAAGTTTATTATTATCCGATTTTAATAATAATAAATCAACTCTACAAGTACATACTAAGGTGACCATCTAGTACCACATAACAAACAAAATATATTTGAACTTTTTAAGGTATCCTTGTCAAAATGTCAAATTTTTTAAAAATCGATTGCAATTTTATCGATTATTTTAGAGAGAATATAAGAAACATCGTATTGATTCTGCAAAAAAGTATCGATTTTTCCAAAAATTTATTTTTTGCCTACATGTCAGAACTTTCAATGACTTTACAAAATATGTGTTACGTATCAAATGAAATCGTAGAGTTTCTTTCAAATTACTGCTCTACTATATAAATAAATCACAGGGGGTTGGTTATACCTCGAACCAGCAGCATGGAGACTCTTTCGAATCGATTAAAAAATCTCAAAAACCCACATTTGAAATGGGTAAATAGTAGAGATGTGTAGTTCGCGAACGAACTAGTTCAAATGAACTTCTCCAGAGTGTGAACTACTCACATCAGTCGGTCGTTCAGGCGAACTACAGTTCGGCTTGGCTTGGTAACTAGCGCATACACACAGTTCATATCATAGCTCACCTTCCTTTTAATTCAATAGTTCCTTTGGTCCTAATTGATGTATATATCTGAACTATTCTGAACTAGCTGGCGTTCGTCACCAGTAAAATAGTCAGTGAACTAGATAGTTCAATTGAACTAGCTCTTTAAACTAGTTCACTTTAGTGAACGAACTAAGAAGAGATAGTACCGTTAAATGAACAATGAACTACTTTGCCCATCTCTAGTAGGTAGATACTCATTTTGACCTCTAACCTCTTCAGGTGGGCGCAAATCGTTCCGGGACCCGCCTCATTGGAATCAGCGTCCAAAATTTAGTTCAAAATGATACCTCACACACCTAGATCGCCAAAAAGTGGCACTGTTAATATTTTTTCATGGGGAATTCAACCATCTAGATTTTTCTCCGAAAACTGTCCGTCAAACCATCAAAATTCAGTTGTGTGAAAAAGGAAAAATTGAACGAGAACTATTAAATGATCCTCAAGTACAAAGTACAAATGTACAAAGACAACTGTGTAATTAGAGGTATTTTCACTTTATCCTTTTTCATAGTGGTTGCAGTTGTTATTGAACGTCCATATTTCCTCAATTTTGTCCTTAATGAAAGAAATTGGGCTTTTGATTTGAATTGATTTTCGAAATTCTGAACTGATTCTCCTCAGGGGGGAAAAAGGTCCAAAAGTATCGATACTTTTTCTTTAAAAACTCGATCCCTTTGAGAATCGATACTTTTTGCCCTTCCTAATCAGTTTTCTGAACCATTCAAACGTCTAAACCTGTCTGAACCAGGTCTGAAATGTACCTTGAATTTTTAATTCATTTTTTCTAAATGAATTATTTGTAATAAAAATTATGCTTTTCCATTGTCGTCTGTGCTTTTTGCTTTTCTTTAAACCATTATGAAGCAAAAAGCCGTGTCTAGATTCCTTAAGAACGAAATAATCATATCTTCCAAAGTTATAATTCAATCTAGATACATCTCGTCAAAGATAGATTTTTTTTTTTTTTTTTTTTTTTTTTAATGTCCACTTTTCCTGATCACCTTTCTGTACAAAAATGTATCGAAACAACGCTCAACATCGGCCAGTCTCTCGAAACTGCCATTTTGTTGTCCCTAGTCTTTGTCAGCGACTACAGCCGAGTTCATAACGCTGCTGTTGGTAATGATAAGGGTGTGTATCCATGACGTCATGACTGATAAAATTTGAGTCAACTTCCTGCCGTGAGGTGTCACTAGAACGCGATATTTTGTTCTAAAGTTTTAAAAAGTAAAAGAATGCCAGATAGTGCATAAGTTGTGAAACATAAGCCAGTAAGTTCTTATCAAGTTGTGTCTTATCAAGTGTATTCCAAGTTTTTCGTCGTAATTGATAATAGGTCTGTAGATCAACTGACCGATCAAGTTCTACGCACTTTTGTTAATCTGTGGAAAAATGACGGAGTAACGCCGGTTATTTCGTTTTGGCCTTTTTCCCTCGGCGAGTAGGAGAATTAAGTTAATTTTATTCTTAAATCTTGAGTTTGACTGAGCCACCTTGACCGGGACAAGTCTTGAGTGGTCTCGCCCAAATGTCTGCAGCACTTGACGGATGTGTTAGCTAGCCAGTTTGGGCGTAGGAATCAAAGAGCAGAACCACAGAGATATAATTATCTCTAGATTCCGATTAGATGACTCTTTTTAAAACACTCTTAGCTATTTTGGGGGAAAATTTCCTGACTGTCTCCCCGTTACACCGAGTAAAGAGCCCTAGGTATCAATTTATTCCATTTGGAAATAAAGTCCATTTATGAGGAAATAAAACGTGTGAAAAGCTACTCAAAGTGGGGATAATTTATAGAAGGATAGATAAATGATTTAATGACTTATCAACTTATCACTAATACATGGAATAACGGTTTAGGGAGGAGCCTACTAACTGTTTTGGCGGTTTGGTTACGGCGATGAATACTTCATTGAGAATTTGCAGAGCCAAGTGGCGAAACTATGTTGCAACATTGTACAGCTGATTAAACATTCTGTCTCCTAGGTCATCCTAGGATGACTTACGTGTATAGGGTTGTAACATACGTATAGGTACCAGTGTTTAGAAACCTTTTGAAGCAGGAAACCGCTCAATCAACAAGAAATAGCAAGTCCAGCATTTTAGCGATTGGACGTCTCTAAAATGATTTATATTTGAGGCAGATGCCGGCCTTATTTGAATACCTCCCTAAGTCGATTAAAACGTGTGGAAATGATCGAAATTCAAGAAAAGAACTGGAATATTTATATTGGAGAAAGCAAATGACGACATTATTAATCAAAAATTAGCTGAGAAAACTCATATATCATGAGATGATTAATAAATGTGTTATGTAAAATGATAACGAGAAATAGGTAGCAAAAATGGATATGGAATAGGTTAAAGTAGTATAATACAGTAATGCGAACAATAATCGCACATACATGGACATGGATAGTTCGTAAGAAGAGACAGGCCTGGACTGGTCCCTGACCTATAGGCTCAGATCTATCAGCTGTGGAAATTAAAAATAATAATGTAATTCAATCAACTTCTTGTGAAAAAACTTGTACGTAGAAAGTACAAATAAATAAATTTTTAAAAACGCTGCAAATTCTTTCACAGGGGTTGGTTTTCCCTCGGACTAGGAGCATGGAGTCATTCTAATCGTTTCAGCGTTCAAAGTTTAGTCAAAATTGATACCCCACACGCCTAGGTACCAGAAATCTCAAAAAGTAGATTCAAAATAACCAATTATTGGTAGATAGATAGCCATTTTGAATCATAACCTCTCCCGGTGGGCGCCAATCATTCCGGGACCCGTCTTATTAGATTCTGCGTCCAAAATTTAGTCGAAAATAATACCCCACACGCCTAGATTGCCGAAAATCTCGAAAATTCATTTTTCGAAATACTCGTTTTGACTCCCCCCCCCCCCCCCCTCTCAAATTTGGTCCGATGGGGCTGAAAACATTGGGGGACCAACTAGAGCCGAGAACGGGTCCCTGACCAAAATTTCAGTTTTTTAGAAAGTTTTCTACTACCAAGATCGCCGAGGACGATGGACGGATTTTCTTATTTTGATCTGGTCACCGTAAAACCAGAAATAAATTTTGGGCTGAATCGGAGAGATAGACTTTCTGCATGAAAACATAGAAAGTATTATTCAAGGAATGTCTAACCAATAGAATGTGGCAACTGGGCTTGGTTTATCCTAATTGATCCAACGTCCAACATTTATCGGAGAATACGAGAATATCCTTTAACAGACTTAACAATGGCTGGAAATTAGACACTGATGAAGTCTTCTTGCGGAATTCCTGTTTTTGTGGACCACTCTGAGGCCATTTTTTGGCGAATATTTTCAACTTGGGGCATTAAATGGACCCCCTCCTCCCTCATTATTATGAATTTAAAGACAAAAATACAGAAATTCTCTTCGTTTCAGCCTCCTGACGTAACTAAGATGCCAGCGTACCATTCGACCATTCTGGAGCACAGCCAGGCGGTGGGCAACATGGCCATGCTCCCTATCCGAACACAGTTCCGCGGCCCTGCTCCATCAACGGACAAGGAAATCGACATTATCGACGAAGCCATTTACTACTTCAAAGCAAACGTCTTCTTTCGTACGTACGAAATCAAAAGCGAGTCCGACCGTGTCCTCATTTACATCATCCTCTATATCACCGAGTGTCTCAAAAAACTTCAAAAATGCATGGCCAAGACAGACGGCGTTAAAGAGATGTACACTTTGGCCATTTCCAAATTCGACATTCCCGGCGAGCCTGGATTTCCACTGAATTCCGTCTACGCCAAACCGTCGAGCCCCACGGAAGCTGATTTGATGCGGCAGTACCTTCAGCAGGTTCGTCTTGAAACTGGACTCAGGATCTGCGACAAAGTCTACGGCGAAGACGGAAAACCTTCTAAATGGTGGTTGTGTTTTGCTAAGAAGAAGTTTATGGACAAGTCTCTTTCCGCGCCTGGGCAATGAATAAATACGAAATATTTCTCAACTATCAACCAGTATTTGGGATTTTTTTTTTAAATCAATGTTTGGCAATCATATTAGTTTTTAAGTTACATTATTAAAACAACATAATCCGCACTTTCTATAATCATTCATCCATAAGATTTCTTAGAAAAATTCACGACTAAAAACCAGTTTTCCATACAAAAGCTCAAAGAAACTCCGAAGTTGAATTTTTTCCTGGTGCCTGATAGATCATTGGTCGTTATAATCTGTCTACCGTAAAAAATAATTTCGTTAAAACAAGGGGATTGATTTGGACCAACATTTGCTAGCCTAAAATCCGCAGTTGGCCATGAAATTCACATACCTGACCCTGAAAACCTTCATTTACTTATTCATAGGGGGAAAATATGTACACCTTGAGCCACTTATTTTAGGACCTAAATGTCTAGTCATTATAGTGGATTAAGTAGAGAATATTTTTTAAAAATCTGACAATTTGGTTGGGGATCTCATTTCAGCTTTAGTCGACTCTAATTTGAGAGTGGTATGGGTCAAAATGTGTTTTTGAAACATACTCTTTCGAGATTTTTGGCATTTAGGCGTGTTGAGTATCATTTTCCACTAAATTTAGGACTCTGAATCGATTGAGATAGGTCTCGGACCGATTGGTGCCTACTGGGGGTGGGTAAGGGTCAAATGGGTACCTACCTATTTTGAAAGTGGGTTCTCAAGATTTCTAGGGAACCTAGGCGTGTTGGATATCATTTTTCCACTAAATTTTGGAACCGGTCTGGGACACTCAAAATTCTCTGTTTTCCCCCATTTTCTCCATGTTTCGAGTGGTCTTGTAGGTAGGAGTCATGATTAGTAACTTTTTATTCATTTTAAATCATAACCATTCGATTCTAAAGCAATAGGTAGCTTAAAATTGTGGTATTATAAGGAAATAAGAGCGTTCTAGAGGTCACACTTTATTACATTGAACTCGGCCGCCTCTGACCTAAAAACCGAAGATAGTCCCTATAGCCGATCTCAATCTCATTTTCCTCGAAGCGAAGTGTCCACGTTGTTCTGAAACAGACTTAAACTTAATTCACCTTCTTTTTTGTGAGCAAGAGCATTAACACGAAATTGAGGAAAATGGTCTTGAGCTAAATCGCCTGCTCATTGCAAGATTTGTTTTTTTTTTTAATTTTTCATCAGTTGATACCTCATTCCTGGATTCAATTAGTGTATATCACATCGATTTGAGGTGGATTGGTCTACCTGTTATCATTTTTCATCATTCGTAAGATTTAAATTGTCTGATGGCTGCTAAAAGTAACTTGTCTTTGAGCTAAAATCATATTTTTTCTTGTTAATATTTGATTAATTGTTTAAATGTGTGCAATTGGCTTCGTTGACGATGACATCAACCTGTTGTTGCCTTTTGAGACAAAAACTGAAAACGTTTGCTGCCATTAGGGTGTCCTCAATTTTTTTTTTTTTTTTTTTTTTTTGCTGTAAATTGATATTTAGAGAAGATTGTTCTAACTTATCCCTGTATAAGCCTAGCCTTATGTTTTATGAATTGGGTTATAAGTTATGAAGGGTTGGTTGCTCTGGCTACCTAATAGTTCCAATGTATATACAGGGCGTTAACGTTTGAAGGTTAGCTGCCTCCAAGTGTCGATCCTTCAATTCATTTGCAACAAAAAGGTGTCTTATGGACTTTTTTCAGAGGCTTCGTTTCCTAGTTATTCCCATTCTATCCTAGTTATTGTTACCAGATAATCTCAAATCTGAGTATATCGTTGGAAACAGCGTAAAATTTCCCTTCTGACGTGCCCCTCAAAGTCTCCAATAATCGAGTTGACTTTGTATTCACTAATTCAGCCTTAAGTTAGGAAATAGATGGAAACGTGAAACCTTGTCAACATTTAGCCGGGTAAAGGAAATGTTCTCTCCCAAACGATTCCCGCGTTCATTTGTGGAAAAACGTTCCCAGAATATCAGCATTCCAACGATATATTCAAATATATTTTTGTGACATGATTTAAGAGTGAAAGCGGCGTTTTAGGTGAAAAAAATGAGCATTTTGATTCCAAAATCATGGTTTTTTTTTTCATGAAAATACCGAATTGCACTTACTTGAAAGGTAAAAGCCGACTATTGAACTATTTTTCGAGCTAAATAGATTTATTACACTCTCTCAATTATCAGTGTTGAGGAGTATGAAACAAAAATCACAGCAAAAGGTGATTTGTGGTAGAAATAAATTTTCAAACATAGGACAACTAGCTCTCAACGAATTGGTGGTTGTTTGGGAGTTTCTCATGTTTTTGGTCAACTGAATCTAAATCCCTGTCTAAAAACATATTAGAGAGTTCCTAAGAGATATGGTGGAATTGAGTTGTAAAATTATTGATTCCTTAAAAACTGCTAACTTTAAACGCTAATACCCTGTTTGTCCTTTTAGAACGTCCTCGTGTTTACATGTTTGCTCATTTTCATCCTTCCTTAATGTCAGCCCAGCTGGGTACCTTTTTTTTTCAAAACCACTTTGATAACCGCGTTTTAGTAACCATTAGGAAGAAATTAAGGCCAAAATCAGGAAGTTGTTTACCCCGGGGGTCACCCCTTACTTCCAATCGTACCAGAACAGTTTAAGAAAAAGTCTTACTTCTGCTTTAGCTTTGAAGTAAAAACATCGAATGAATTTAAATGCCTTCTCGCAGTTCTCTGTTGCCTCTGTGAAACGAAAAAACCAATCGATTTTATTCACAAATTTCAATTGCTACAGACACTTGATCATTCTTCAGAACTTACTCTCTTTCACGCAAGCTGAAAGATTGTTCTTGATAGACGTCAAAAACGACGAATCCGGTATATATTCCAGGAAAGTCTTCAATTTATTTTTATTATACGACCCGTTGGGGTCCATCTGAAATCAGAAGTGAGAAAGTGTACGGGGTGGTGTATTTTTTGTTTGAGAAATTAAATAGGTATATTTGAAACACGAAGCTCACCAATTTGTATCGCTGTAGCATACATTGAAAGAAGCATTTGGAGGTTCGATCTGAGCTTTTTTCGTCCAATAATGTGGCCAAAACCATCACTGGTCAACAGTAACACAGGAAATTAATCAAAATTCATGGGTCATTTCTGGCATTGTGAATATCTCTGAGATGTTGGCTTGTAGAAGAGTAATTTATGAATGAGAGAGGTGGTGTGTTACTCATTACTCAGTTTTTCCGGATACCTGTTGATGTTTCATAGATGTTGGAACAATGTTTAGCCGCTCTTAGAAATGTATCCTTGAGAACTGCTGTTTTATTACTGACGCCTGCGGGAGGAGGCAATTCTTGACTCTGTCAAAGTGATTTGCAAATTCAGATTGGCCCGATTTTAAGGACCGAATGTGCCAGCTAGTTCAAACAGTGCATGTTTCTCACGCAAAATATCTCATGTGATGTGAAAAATGGTCAATGTGTACGCGTTTGAAGATACTTACAAGGCAGTGATCGCCCAGAATAATTAGGAAAGCCATTAGAAGGCCGCCATTGGCTAAATATCTGCGCTCGCTCATTTTCGCAGTGAAGCGGAATGAACTATGTCAACGAGGCCAGTCTGGTAGACAGGAAACGATTCGAGTTGACAATCGTATCTCGATCGGTTTTGGAAACGAAAGCTCCTGAAAAAACGAATGACATGCTACGTGCATGCTATGCGTAAAAAGCTACCACAATGGTTGATTATTCCTTGGAGCAGGATTGTGGGGGAAAACGGTCAGTGTGGAGCGTCCCAGACTCATTCAAATTGATTCAGCGTCCAGAATTTAGTGGAAAATGATACCCAACACACCCAAGTACCCAAAAATCATGAAATCCCACTTTAAAAATGAGTAGTTAAGTACCAATTTTGACCCATACCAACCATCAATGGGCACCAATCGATCTGGGACTCATCTCAATTCCTTGAATAATCAACCTATGTTTTCATGCAAAAGGTCAACCTCTCCGATTCGGCTCAAAATTTTTTTCTGGGCGTTTCACGGTGTCTAGATAAAAAAACATAGGTTGATTATTCAAGGAATAACCAACCAAAAGATGTCCGTCCGCCGTACGCGCCGTTTTTGGTAGTAGAAAATTTTCTAAAAATCTGAAATTCGGGTCAGGGGTCTGTTCCCGGCCTAGGACGGTCCTCGAAACTTTTCAGCCCGATCGGACCAAATTTGGGCTGGGTAGGGGTCAAAATTTGTTTTTTGAAAAATGGATTTTCGAGATTTTGGGCGATCTAGGCGAGTGGGGTATCATTTTGCACTAAATTTTGGACGCTGAATCCAATGAAATGGGTCCCATAACGATTGGCACCTACTGGAAGAAGATGTGGGTAAAATTGGGTATATATTACCCATTTTGAATATGTTTTCGGGATTTCTGGTACCTAGGCGTGTGGGGTATCATTTTCCACTAAATCTTGGACGCTGAATCGATTGGAATGGGTCCGCCACACCCTGTTTCCCCCATGTTGAAGTTCCATGCGCCTGGTCCGAAGTTCAAATTAGTCTCCATGCTTTATTTTACATTCTACCCAAAATGTCATCCCTCGACAATTATTTTTATTGCTCGCAACTCTAGTGAGCTCTTAAGTGTGGCACATGAATTGTTTTCTCTTTCCTTCATTTTCAACAGGACTGGGAATTAGCTATAGTGAAATTAAAAGGAAATAAAACGCTGCAAATTCTTTCACAGGGGTTGGTTATTCTACTAGTTTCTACACTTCTATTACTCTTTTGTTGTAAGGTCAGATGTTACAAAAAACAACTCCCTGTTCACGAATGAGGTTTATTTCGGATCTAGCAACATAGCCAAATGCCTAAATACAATCTTATTTCGGACGTAGCCAGTCAGGACATAAAATGCGTTAGACATTTTTTGCATTATAACATAATCATTACATTGTATTTCCTCAAACTATTTTATTAGCTTACGAGATTTTGGCTCACGACCGAATCGGATGTTAAAATTAACATACAATTAGAAAATCGTCGATAGAACCAATACAAACAGGGCAAAAAATATACTCCAATTCTGAAAAAAGTATTTATTCTTTTTTAAAAAAATGAGAGCAGATTAACAAGATACAACAATCGAGGACTGTCCTAGGTTTATTGTGAAGCCCATAAAATGTGATGCTGATGTTTGGCACGGACCTTGTGATGCTTTAGAGTTGATAGGATTTACCGGCACTCTTCTAGTTTCAATGGTCACATCGTCATCAAGTCTGAATTACATCGAAGGTAACGGTTGTAAAAATTTGGGTTGTAAAAATATAGTAAAAGTTATTCACTAATGTTCGCGAAGAAAGCGGCACATGATGTTTACTGTCATTTGTCTACGGTTGTCGGGGCTTTGAAATTCTTGTTCGCTTTGCTGAGAATGAAGTAGCAGTAAGTATCTTGAAAATTATCTTCCGGGCAAGTTTCGTCCATCACGTAGTCCATCGAATGGTAGAAATCCAGAGCGGCTTTGTTGTGTTTGAGAACCGTCAAAACGACTTTGCGCATGTTATTTTTGAACGCCATCAATTCTAAAATTTGAGCCATAAACTTGCCCAAACCCTTGCGCTGGTAGTCGGGTTCGAGTTGTAATTCATACACGTATAAAACTTCGTAACCGTAGTCAATGTCGAATCGAAAATGAGAGAATCCAACGGGTTTGTTGTTTTCGAAAGCGACCAAGTACCAGGCGGCGAATTCACTCATTTCCTCGCGTTTCTTTTCGGCGTCCCAACCCCACTCGCACTGATTGTACAACGCTTTCATATTCCTTTCCATCAATTCCATAATCCACTCGAACACTTCGGGCAACAGGTCCTCCATTCGAGCGCACGTGAAGTTGATCGACAAACCGTTTTTGTTCAGTTTTTGAAAGATCGGAAAGTCGCTCAACGGGTTTTCTAAGGAATTGGCTTTTTTGACAGCTGCCATCGAAGACGCCAATTGCTTCTTTTCTTCCTTCATTCGCTGTTGTTTCAATTGACTTTTGGCTGTTTTTCGGCCCATTTTCGTAGAGATCAAACGCCTCCGAGTTTCGGTAATTACTTACGTGCGAAACATTTGTTCAATGAAGAGTCCTAAAGTGAACTAACCTCGACAATAACAGAAAACTCAGCTTGGAATGTAACGTAAATACAGAAGAAATATCCGAAAAATAGCTTCGCGCAACGGGTCTGGTCTGGCGGGAACGCTAATCGCTAAAACCAACCAAAATTTCCTCATCAAACGCCTGCGATGATAACCGTCGCCAAAAGAAACCTCCTCCACCTCTTTTCTTGAAATCCAAACGCTAATTTCTTGTTGTCCTTACTACTAAGCTTGCAATCGTGTTTTAGCAACAAACACGCCTTACACGCAACACATGGTAATTTTTGTGGTTTCTGTGCTATACAATCATTTAAAGGTAAAATCTGAGCTCCACTGCAGGTTAATGTAGATTAGATTAGATTAATTACACAGGGTTAAGGGGGGGTGCATCGCAGTGCCCGCCCCCGCACTTAACCCTAGTGGCCCATTGTGCTAACCCCTGGAGCTTATCTTGGCCGAAGCTCCGTGTTCCCGACTAGGTCCAGCAGAGCTCCGACCAGGTTCTCCTGGTTGAGGATGTCCCTTCGGTCCGAAGTCCCGAAGGTTCTGAAACGCCTGTGTTTCTGAGCAGGACAATTGAAGACGGTGTGAGGCGCTGTCTCCTCGTCTTCGCCACAGAATCTACAGTCAGGGGCACCATTGCGCACCCCAATCCTGCAGAGATGCCTCCTGAAGTCCCCTTGTCGTGTAAATAAGCCAACGGTGAGTCTCAGGGAAGCTCTGTTAAGCGCGCGTTCCATCTCGTGGCCCTTCCTTTGTTGGGACCAGTCTTCATGATGTGACAGTGTTCTTGCCGCGGCGTCCGCTCCCAGCAGGGTTGCCACCCACTCCGATAGTAGGATTCGGGAGATTCCTAGGCATGGTTCAGGTCCCGTAAAAACAGTCCCCGACCCACGCCTGGCCAGAGCATCGGATCGGTCATTACCCTCAACCCCTGAGTGGCCTGGTACAAGGACAACCTTGTTTGTTCTGTGGGGTTGTAGTAAGAGTCAACCGACAATATACGAGTATAGGTATTGAGGTGGCTTAGTGAGTGCAGGAAATTTAGATAGTAACTCATGCACTTTGGAATCTGTGGTGATACCAACTTCTTCTTCATGTTGCTTGTTTGTTATCTCTCTTATCTTGTATCACTCTGTTTCTAGGTAATTCACCATTCTCGCACCTCAGTGTTTATTTGTTATTAAAAGCCTTCATTCTTGGTTTATTCTGCTTACTTATTACAGAATCAATGTTGTTATCATAGGCGATTGTATGAACACTGGCCTGACTGGAGTTGCGCAGGAAGCAAGGTATGCTACAAAGAGTGTTTCCATCAATTAGTCGTTTTGCCTGTAAGTCGGGCAGCAAGTGATGAGCAGTCAGCATGTCGGCTCCAATTATAGGAGTTTTCACAGCAGCAACCACAAAGTTCCATGCATAGGTTTTTGGCAGCCCGAGTGACAGCGTAAATTCGCGAGTGCCATAAGTAGGAATTGGGGTATCATTTACAGCAAAAAGTTGGTAGTCAGTTTGCTCCTGTGAAACCGGTATACATCGCTGCCCGTATCAACAAGGAAACTTTTCAGTACTGACAGTGACATTGACAGCTCAACGATTCGTGCCACCACCGTTGAATTTATTTCACCTACGACGAACTCTTATTGTAACATGGACGGAGAAAAAGTTGCTACCGATGATTCTCCAGCAATCTGGGAGAATGATGCTAAAATCATCCGCCAAATCGAGTACTATTTCGGAGACTTCAACTTGCCCAGCGATAAATTTCTCCTAAAAGAAATGAAGGCCGACGATGGATGGGTTCCTCTCAAGAACCGTGCGTGAAATTGCATCCGCCATAAAGAAATCTACAACTGGTTTGATGGAGGTGAATGAGGATAATACCAAAATTCGATCTCCTCATGTTCCCATCCCAGAGATGAACGAAGAACGTAGGAAAGAGGTTGTGGCGACCATGGTGCGCACAGGATTAATAAGTTGAGATTGTCGCTAATCAACTTCCTGTTCAAGTTGTGTTAAGAGTTCACACTCGTGCATTTTGGTCGAGTCTTTACTGTTCTTAGCTTTAGCTCGTTTATTGTGAACTGAGAAAATATAAATTTTTGTGAGGCTGTTACGGAAAGTTCTTAGTGATGTACCCGTAGACACTCCCACAAGGTCATTTCTCGGTCCGCTTACGTCAAACGCTTTCCCGATGATCACAGTATGAATCAAATTTTGGAATTCTGCTCCGCGCACGCTCCGGACTATAAGAACGTCATTATGAGGAAATACCGCGACGAGGCTGTTCACAAGTTGGTTTTCAAAGGATCGATATTCATCACCTTCAAGACAGTGGAGGCTTGCATTCGTTGAAGGACCCGAATTGGAGTACAACGGGAAGAAGCTCGATAAGATGACGCAGAGAGACTATAACGTGGCCAAGAGGAAGGAAAGAATTGACAAAAGAGAAGCAATAAAGCAGGTCAAGAAAAACGAAGCTCAACGGGCAGAAAATGCAGAAGGCAATGTTGATGAAAAATCGGATGCCCAAAAAACTGTCAAATTTCCCTTGGGAACTGTTGTCAACCTTACCGGCTTCAAGGAGAACAGTAAGACTGTCAAGGGAGAAGTATCTCTCCAGGATTGAGCTGGTCGTCTGAGCTGGTGTTGGAGGGCCTGCTGGGGCTGGACGTGAATAAGGGGCTTGGACCTGATGGTGTCCCCCCTGTGTTGCTGAAGCAATGTGCTAATGTCCTTGCTTCCCCGCTGACTACTTTGTTCAACTGATCACTGGCGGACGGAATCTTTCCCAGTGTTTGGAAAATTTCGTACGTAACCCCAGTACACAAGTAGGGCAATAAATCTGAGGTAGTGCATTATCGGGGTATCTCTTCGCTGTCTGCGATCCCCAAGTTGTTTGAGAGCCTCGTGGTCAGAATCATCACTCCTCTTCTGTCTCCCGCCAAAGCTCAACCCGTCAAAGTGTTCCATCACCTCTTTTTGTCGGCATCAGAGCCCCTTCATCTACAACTACCTGATGCAGGGTGTTCCTCTCCATCGTCCACTGGTCACGCGTGATTTGGGTGTTCTGCTGGACCCGCAGCTGCACTTTGGTGATCATATCGATGGAATCACTGGTCGTGCTCGTTGGGCACTCGGATTTGTTAAGCGCAACACCCGTGAGTTCACTGATGTTGCAGCTATTACATTGCTTTACTGCTCACTCGTCCGCCCTATTTTAGAGTATGCATCCATCGTGTGGTCACCTCATTATGCCACCTACGTTCACCAGATCGAGACTGTCCAACACATCTTCTCAAGAAGATCTTCGCTTTCAAGATGGGCATCCAACAACAACAGGTCGACTATGACTCCATCTCGCGCGCCTGTCGTCTCACTCCATTGGTGGATCGTCGTCTTATGGCCGATCAGTGCCTCCTCCACAAACTCTTCAATGGAGAGATCGACCGCCCCTCTCTGCTCAGTTGCATTTCCCTCAACGTTCCGCAGTTCTTCACCCGGTCGCTATCATTGTTTCATGTCCCATTTGCGCCCACTAACTACCTAAGGGACCGCCCACTCCTCAGAGTTCTGCGAGAAGCGAATTTACTGCAGCAAAATTCTTCGTGTGACCTCTTTGCTGACTCTCTTCGAGCCTATAGGGCAACAATTTCGGGTTTCCAAGGACACAGTTAATGCCTTTGTACACCTCTAAATAGCCTCGTTTATTCATAAAGCATGTATATTTTTTCTCTTTTGTTCATTGGACCTTGTGTCCGTTTTGTTGTTAAATAAATAAATAAATAAATAAAGACGAGACGTGAAATGATTAAAAAGGAAATCAAGGCCAATATTGTGGTCAGAAATAAATGCAATCAGCCATTTCGGCAAGTTTTTCAAGGGGCTCATTGCTGATGGCCAATATTTTTCGGGAATCTTCGGGAAGTTTCTGTAACCATAAATTCTTCAAAATATCATTACCACAAGAGCTACCTCCCAACGCACGTAACTTCCCCAACATGGTTTGCAAGTATCAGGGAATGTGGTGCCATTCAGCAGTAAATTGAGCTGTTGCTCCTTTGTTTGCCCATGAATGGCAATAAGCGCCGCCTTAGCTGTGGTATAGCGAGTAGTACACTCTTTGTCGATTATAGTAGCTTCTATGTCATTAAGTTCGTCATCCAGTACTTGGAGAAGCTTGCTGAACTTAGCTTGTTCCGTGTGAATACCGTTTTCGTCAAAAATTAACTCTGCTGCAGAAAACGACAACGCGGGGTTCTTTCTGTTGAAAGGTGGCAAGTTGAATTTCGAATGAGGCTTACACCAGTTAACCTGGAGTCGTCCATGCCCTCCTCATGTTCTCCTCAGGTAAATGTAAGCCACATTCAGCTCTCTCTAGACACATAATACCTTGGAGTTGCCTGGTAACTTTTGCCAAAACACAATTCATAGTTCATTTTCGTTTGTGACTTGGTACTTGTATAAGTTAATAAAATAGCGGAATGGGAAATTGTCACAACCATCGTTCATTGAAAGATGATTAAATTATGAACGTCCAAATTATGAAAAGTGGTGGCATTGTATTGGTTACCAAAAATTTGTGCGATGCTCAGTTCAAAGTAAGAAGACTTGATGAAATTTACTGAAGCTTTTTAAGGTGTGTGAGTAACAGCATTGTTATACATTGTGCAAATGTTTTCTGTATAATGGATGTAGTTGTACGGTGCCTATAAAAAATGCCGGCTATTAGGTTACAATTAATGTTTCAGTAAACTTATTGAATCCTGATATTTCCTCCTAATATTGAATCCTTATTTTGCCTCCTCTTCACATTTTCCTATTTTTTTCAGTGTATAGAGTGCTATAAGGCATTCATAAGCTTCAAACATCTTGCTAAACACACTTTGAAAAGGCATGGAACGCCTATATCGGTAAGCTCAAATTAGTATGTTTTTTCTCATTGGAAGGAAGGCATGAGGACGATTTTCCTTACCTGGGAACTATTTTTTTTAATAAAAAGTGTTTACTATTTGTTTGAAGGATCTTACAAACGAGGTGATTTCTACAGGACAAAAACTCTCTAAAGGTAAGAACAAGCGAATTTCCCAGAGAGTGATTTTGGGGAAAATGTATATTGAAATGTTATTTTGACTTTTTTTCAGCAACTAGCTGTTTGGAGAATGCTATATCTTTGTTGGAATCAAAAACCAACCATTTTTATTTGGAAAAAACGCAGGAAAATGACAGCAATGACGTTATGCTTCTTCATTGCACAAGTAGCAGTAACCAGTTTCCTGAGAATGCAACAAATAGCAGGAAACCAGTTGGCTTATTTACGCTGCCAAATAATCAAGCAGAACCAAAAGCTGGTAACTCTATGCAAACAAATACATGGCAAGGAGACATTGTCAAACCTGAACAAGGCCTGGACAAGGTGAGTAGGCTGGCTGCTGATGATGGCATAGTTTTGGACATCTCAAAGTGCAAGGAGTGTCAAATAGACAGAGGATGTCAAGAAGAACAACCTTGTGAGCAAAGTGTGTCTTTGCTCCTCAAAATTAATGATAAATTAGATGGTATTTTACGTGGATCAAAGATGGTGACGAGTACCTTTAGCCAAACTACTGCAGAATCACAATGTCAGGTTTTAATGAGTGAAAGAGGAACACTCTGCTTCGCCGATGGCCCTGAGTACCTCAATTGTGACCAGGAGAGAACCAGAGGTTTTATCTAAAAATATGAATCAGCCACTCAAATTGAGAACGTAGACAATCAATGTCACACCATTGAATCAAATTTACTGGGGGATCAAGCACATAGTGAAATAGAGGTATCACAATGCTCGTCTTCTTGTGGTGACAACAAAAGCAATGATGATGACAATGATTGTATAGCTGCAGATGCCAACAATGAAGATTATAGCAACAATGATGGAATTCATCTCAAAACAAGTGGGAGCTCACCTGGTGAAGTTTACAAGAAAACTCCAACTCAACAGTCAATAGTTGACACTCATTCCAAAAGCTTGGCTGATTTTGAAAATACTAAGCTGAAGATTTTGGAAGTGGTGGAGAAGTGTGTGAATGAAATCAAATCAAAGAGAAAAAATTTCAAACCAGTAAAGATGCTTGAGGGCACAGAAGGTTCAAATGAGGCTGTTCAAGCATTGCTTCAGGGAATGCTCCATTCTGAAGATAGTAGAGGTTGTCCATTTGTTGAAGGATGCACTGGAAAGACTAATCAACTGGGACAGACTGAAATTTGCCAAAGGCTATACTCGACATCTAAAGGAATTCTCCCACCAATGGCAGTGATTTGTCAAGACCCAGCAGAAGATTTGGACGAAGTGTCAAACAATAGCTACAAACAATTCATGAAGCGGTTCTGGTCGCCTAACACGGTTCAAACTACCGGGAACCCTCGCAACATGTCTCCAAGCGATTCAGAGGGCGAGTCAGTTGGCAATGACATGGCCCCTTACAATCACTCTGAGGTGCTGACGGATGCTGTGGTTCGCGGCATAAAAGAGCATACCGTTGATGCACTCAGTGAGGATCCAAAGCAAGTTCGGCATCTCATGGACACTTTGGTGAAGGATCTTGACAGGTGGAAGACAGTCAGACAGAGTAAAATTTCTGCATCCATCAGGTAAGTTTACCATGAAGTGTTGTTGAAAGATTGAGGTTTATGGGGCATTATACCTAACAACAACAAGAAAGTGAATACTAGGTGAGTTAATTGTGGTAAGTAATGAGCCGTTCAAATTTTTCTGTAGGTACACCTAGTTAGGTATGAACCACATAGTACGCCTAACCATTGTTACCCAGGGTTGCTACTAGGTGGTTTCCACCATCTGTTGACAAGGCAATTATCCCCATGTGGGTGGGGACTATTATGCTCATCTATGCTCAATTGCAGGGTGCAACTAGAGGCAAGACTGGCCTCTAATTTGAAACTTCTTGGCGTTGACGAACAAACCCAATCACTTTCTGACAATGCTGCCGCTATGGCAAGCTCTGAGTTGGAAAATAGAATGAAAGCCATTGCCAAGGCAAGTAAACTCGGTCAATCATCATAGAACCTTAGAACAAGAACTGGGCATGAAGTGTTTCCAGACAACCATGCAAGTAAAATTCCAGAGAAGGATGACTTATCAACTGGAAAGTTTATTAAAAATGTGTACTTATATAAAATAATTACTAAAAGCTCTTAATCATGGTTACCTGCTTGTTCTTCATCATCAGATGTAACTGCCTAATGTTTCTACCTGAAAGAATAATTTCATCAAACCACCCCTTCCCCTACAGTCCGTTTTTTCCTTGATGAAGAAGTTAAAAGTGATTGAAAGAGGACCAACTCACATTTTTTTTTCAGGAAGGGTAGTAACTATTGACAGTTGAGGTTTTTGCTGAGAGAGCCTCCTTAGGGATTGGAGACATTCCCAAGCCACCTTTGAGGTAAACTTGAAGGCTGCAGTGGACTTTGAAGCTGCCTGGTCGTCCAAAATTATATTGATCCTGGCGCCCGTGAGTCCCCAATTTTATGGATCTCCTGCGCGCAGGTAGTGATGGCAAAGGGCCTCATCTTGATAGACAGTCCCGAACCGTTCAAGGGGAGCATCCAGGGAGTAGACCAAAGGCCAGCTCGCCCGTCCTGGGGGAAGTGTAGGTAAGCCTTCCTTCCAGCGCTGCCAGTCTTTAATGACCACTTTGAAGGGTATATGGAAGTCTCCTCTGGCATGGCATCAGAAACAATCTAGGCTGGCTCATCAATGTTGACTAATGTTGAGAATCTCTGTTAGGCCCTTGAAGTCTTGATTTGTTTGGTCCCATAAGCACCATCCTTCCAGCCGCATGGAATGCACATTGCTGTACGTAGGTGGAGGGGGTGAGGTCCAACAACAGGGGTTCATGAGCTAATTAGCTTAATGAAAAGTTGAAACTCAACACAACAATTGTTCTTTTAGGACGTTGCGCCAACCTACTTTGAATCGCTCAAAGCTGCTTATCAAAAGGAAGTGGATCGCATAGCTAAGTCCCGAGCAGCATTTCAGTTTGCAGACAGAAGCCCAGATTAGTGAAAATTTCAAGAATCACAATGCTTCTTGCTCGTTTTAAAAGCAATTTTACTTTCAACATTCATTATTCAAATACTGACTATTCAAGACAATAAACGCTTGCAGTTTGTGTAGAGAATTGAGTGTACCAACAATTTTATTTTAATTTCTTTATTTATAGTTCTTCTCAAAATGTTTTCTTTAGTAACAAAAATTTTTAGTTGTTTAATGGCATGCTGCTAGACATTAGTTCCAATGATTCCAACCTTTGCATGGCCCAACCTTTGTATTCACATTCTATCATTGATGAATGTTGTTAGAAAGGTTAGTCCTAATGTAACTTAACTAGAATGATGAATTCACTTTTTTCTTATTTATTATCTTTCCACTACCGAAGCCCAGTTGGGTTGTTACTCTACCTATCGCGTATTTGTGTCCATTTTGCCACCAATTATCATTAATGGGATGCACCTAAGGCCAAAATCTATCAGTCTTTGACCAGTCGGTCCATTACTTTGACCTATTCATATTCGCTTAGCAGTGATAGGACAAATGGTTTAAAATGAGCAGCGAAGGGTTTTCAATACGTCAGTCCATTTATCATCTTATTACCCAAAATAACAGGTAACTAACGTACCAAACATATTTGAACATACTTACTACCTACATAAAGTTTGGCAAATTCTTTATAAGTAAAATGTATTTGTAAGCAGATGTATTTGGTCTCTTGAGAAGAACGAATGAACTCGAAACACGTGAATGCATTAAAACTTAAAACATGGAAGTGCGGGATGTCGTATCAAGGTTAGGAAGTTATAATTCGTCGTCGATCTTCGAAGATTTCGAATAGTGCTCGTCCAACGCTTCGAACATCATTCTTATCCCTCGGGACGCCTGTGGGAAAAAAATCACGAAGTATAACGGGTTACATGGTGATCACATATGATTTATAATATACTTCGTGTTTTCGATTCTAATTCAATTCAATTATTAATGAAGATCAATTTTCCTGTCCTATATAGCGCAAAAAAAGCGTCTGTTCTGACTCATTTTGAACCATCTCTTCAGATGTTTCAATATTGTCGAGGAAGTGGTGATGATTCCAACGATATCGCTAAATTATAATTTTAGTTGATGATTCAAGGATCACGATATTAATCTAGTAGGTACCAACAACTGAAAAAGCCTCTAAAAAAGCTAAGAAGCTCTTTTTGCTTCAAATCAATCGTAGAATGAATACCTAGTTTGTCGGTACCCTAGTGTAGACACCCTAAACTACGATGTGAAATTTGCAAGGTCGTTCTGGCCATTAAAAGATATTTTTACTTGAGATTGATTTGTTTTTCATGTACCCCTAATTTACGTATTATTGGAAAACATGCATTTCATCCGCCTCAATACCTTACCAATCAATAAATTTAGTAAAAAATTGGATTAGGGTTACTCAGATGGCGTCAGATGAGTGTCATTCTTGGGCTAATCATGGGTGAAGAGAAGAGTCGCGTCAAAATATTACAAATCAACTTACGATGTGAGAATGTTGGATGGCACAGTTTATTATGTTGAAACCTCCTTCGCAATCAGTTCCAGGCTCTAAAGAATCAATTAAGATTAAGTATAAGAATATCTGAACTACCATCTGCAATTGAAGAAACGTCAGAAACACTATTAACACATTAAAGGCCCAATCACACAGGACGCGTTATAACGCGGCGTTCAGGTAACGCGCGTTCCCCCCGACGTTCGGCGATACAGCGACTTCACACTCACCGCGTTATTATTGGGCGTTATCTGGGCGATCCAAAGAAGAAATGTTTCAATGGACAACTCAGTCTAGCCCGCCGTGTAGTCGAAAATGCTTTTGGTATATTGGCAATGAAATGGCGTGTATTTTTGAGACCCTTAGAAACAGGTGTCTCAACTGCTGATTACATCGTGAAAGCAGCTATCTGCTTACACAACTACATTAAAATGATGAGTGATGTTCATCTCGAATATTCTGCCAATGACCGCGATGTCAGCGAGCCCATGCAAGCGCTGGTTACAACAACTCCCACCAATCGAAGATCAACGAATGCTGCGATTCAAGTTCGAGAAAAGTTTGCTGAATACTTTGCCAGTAGGTCATCATAACACACATCTCCCACATTGATGCATGGTACACAGAACACATAGAACAAAACAGATAACACAATACACAGGTTTTTGTACTTATTTATATTTATATTATTTGTATTTGTTTTTATATTATTTATATTTGTACTTATTTATATTTATCTTACTTGTAATGCTCAGTATTCCTGCAATCTTTTTCCAAGCCTCCATCTTTTTCAACACATTCTTGTATTGTTCATGTGAATGATCGTATAAATACACAAACTTCAGCACTTGATGAATTAACGCCTCTGTTTCCTCACTCATCTTGTTATGTCAAGTGGGAAATGTCTGAGTAACGCCCGAGTAACGCGCGCTATTTTGTATTTTTGTACAACTCGAAAGGCTGACGCCGCGTTACCGTCGCGTTACTAAAGTAACGCCGCGTTATAACGCCGTGTGTGTGAACGGGATGATGCTTATGCCCGTCATACAACCTGACCGCCGTAACGCGACGGTAACGCGACGCTTAACGCCGCGTTATAACGCGTCCTGTGTGATTGGGCCTTTATCCTCACCCGTTTCACAAATGTCCAACAACCGCGTAATTTCCTTTTTATAGTAGTCAGACTCAACACCGTCCCTCAACTTCCGGAAGGCCGTAAAATCGTACGTTCCATCCGGATTCATCTATAATCGCAGAAATTAGAAAAGTCGTCAAGAAGGAACAGTACCAAAAACTAGTTGTTTAAGAAGTAGTTCTTACCGACTCCATGAGTTTAGCCACGCAGGGGACCAAACACTGAAAAATAATTCATTCGAGTTAATTGAACAGTACTTTGATCTCAGGTAACTCAACCAAACCGATAAAATTGACGATTATTACCTTGCAATTTTTGTACTTGGGATTGTTTGGATCACTTCCCCTGAACATTTCGAGGCATTCATCTGGGAAAAAAAATAGATTATTGAAATAGTAAAAGAGTGCGGATAACTCATTTTTCATTTTCAGTTTATTCACGATCATGTTTGTGTAGCAATGGTAGGTACCCAGCTGAGTTCATTAGAAATTGTTTGTCTGTGTGATCAGTTTGAAGTTTGTAATGATTTAACTCAAATTTCAGTTGACCTACGTTACTTTGGGCATTCAATTGGGAATTCAAAACACCTTTACAAAGGCCTTCCTGCCAACCCATTGGGTTGTACTCACTGTTTCCAGAGTAAAAAAATAAAAATTGTGTGTTAAAACGGGCGCTCTGGAGAGTTTTAGGTTAGTTAGGTTTTGCGGTTAGGTTACCATTATTACTCGTTACATTGTTACCATTCAACGCAAAGTGCTCTCATTTGATAAAAGCTGCTCCCGTAATTTAAATAACCTAGAAGTCTACTTACCATAAAGTTTGAAACTATCTGCATATCATGCTAAGTAATTATTTTGTATTAAAGTAAATATAATAGGAAGAAATGGGCTCGGATAGGTCTTTGCCCTTTAGGCTTAGATCCATTTGTTGTGTGATTTGTTCAAATTCGTGGACAAATCGTGAGCTACGTAAGGACATTTTGAGCAGATACACTCCTACTACTCGTTACTCACCGACTTTAACATCTTCTTTGATGACACAAGATTGAAGCATTTGATAAATTGATTCAAACAAAGAAAGATCTTTTTTATGAGCTTCGTTCATTGGAGGTTCCTCCAAACCGAAAACTTTCATCATCGACTGAAATAATGGCTATGATTAACTCAAAACAAGAGTGAAACGAACAATTGTGACTTCTGGCAATCGTCAAATGAGGCAAGACTCACCAATAGAAAGACAACAGCGTGCAAGGAATTGACGAAGAGGTGCATTTTCACGGCCGGTAAAAATGCGAGACAATTGATCAGTTCAAGAACGTAGAATATTCACCAGACTGTGCTCCGAAAATTCCCTAGATTTTTTCAAGAGATGTCCACGAGCTAAAGTGCTGATGGATGGAAAATAAATGTAACGTAACAGCTGCTTGTTCACACATGGTTATTTGGTTTAACTATTGTATTCTGAGTTTTATGGATTCTGAAGTCTACATTGAAGTGGGGAAAAAAAATTGAAAGTTGGTGGAGCAAGTTACCAAAAAATTGTCCAGGAAGCTAGGATGGTAGCTTGTACATAAATCTCGCCCGTCGTTGTTCGTTGATGACACTCTCAGAAACAATATTGAATGAAACTGAGGAACCTGAAACAAAGTCTGTGCTTGAGCTACTGTTTTCCCTTGTGACTGTAAACTGTGACCTATAACTACAAGAACAAAGTTGAACCCAAAACGTGGGAGAATCGAATAAATCTTGGTTAAGCCGGGGATATAATCATTTTAAAAAACGCTGCCAATTCTTCCACGATGGTTGATTATTCCTTGATTATGATCCCATTCCAAGATTATGGGGAGTGTGGAGTACATCGTATACATTCTAATCAATTCAGCGACCAACATTTAATGGAAAATGATACCCCACATGCCCAGTTTCCGAAAAGTGCCGAAAATTGACTTTCATTTTCACCCATACCCTCCCCGAATTTGGGCCGGGTGGGCTAAAAAGTTTCGAGGACCAACAAGAACCGGAAAGGGGTCCCTGACCAAAATTACAGATTTTCAGAAAAATTTTTACTCAAAAACACGGTAATCGGCGTGGCTATGAGTCAAAATGAGTACCTCACTAACTATTTCGAAATTAGGATTTCATGATTTTCGAGTACCTAGGAGTGTGGGGTATTTAAATTTTGGCCGCTGAATCGATTAGAATGAGTTTGAGACCCTCCACACTCACTGTTCTCCCCATAATCTTGCTCCAAGGAATAATCAACCTTTATGGAAGAATTTTTGATCTAGACATCATGAAATGTATATTGTCAAATTTTCGGGCCAATCGGAGAGGTTGACCTTTGGCATGATGAGATTATTCAAGAAATAATTAATTAAAAGCGATAAATTGAGAGCTTTCTAGCGAGTGAACGATTTTTGTACGATGATGACTTCATTATAAAGTTCAGAAAACGCTTGCGTAGTAGTCAGTGAAACCTTTTATGACTTTTATTAGGTCGCTATTTCCGGAAACTATCAAATGGGGCATGTGCCTGCTTAAGATTCTCCTTGTACAATCCCAGCCACAGCTCTGGGCCCCTTCATATTACAGAAAACAGAAATGAAGACCCCAAAAATCAATGAAAAAAATTTAATCAGTCATGAAAAGTTCGCGAAATTTGTTTTAAGAATCAAGAATGTCCGATATTAGCTGTAGAGCTACCGACATGAAAGATCCTTCATCTCGTGAATTAAGCTCACGGGAAACAACACATAAACTTAACACAGTTTTCCCATAAATAATTACTAATGAGGCTGGCTGATTCCGAGTAATTTTGTCCTTCAATAGCAAACCGTGTGAGGTAATGCATTCAAATCTCAATTTCCTTCACCAAGAAGACTAATACCAAAAGGGTGCGCCTCGCGCCTTAAATAATCTACATTTTCATTCATCTTCATCCACAAAGGCATGAACAACAGTTTCTGCCCCATTTTAGCGTAATATGGCGACTGATGCCTGTAATGAATTTGGTGCGGACGCGACGTGTGATTCTGTAGCCGATATTCGATCTCTGCGGCTTCCGATTTCCCTAATCACCGTCATTACCCCGCATTCTGAAAGCGGTAGACTATATAGGCACCCTGCACGACCGCTCACGATTACCTGTAAGTGACTGTGATCATTTCCAACGAGATGATTTCATTCGTGGCAGTTCCTTTGCTTTTGAGCGCAACAATTTTCGATGTGAGTGTGTGCAGGGTGTCCTGGGATATCCCCCCCCCTCCCTTCTAACATCTTCCATAACAACTTCATCTTTTTTTTGCAAGGATCTGAAATATCACTTGCGCACCCCCGCGTGACACTAACTTTCTTATTTGAAATGGGAACCCCAATTTTTTCATTGCAGATTCGGATTCTACCCAAAATTGTATGTCAATTTGTTCCCTCAACCAGTTTTTTTTAATTTTTTTATTATTATGCTCAACACGTTCAGCGAGTACCCCAAAATTGTCAAATACTGGATGATAGTGAACTCTAAAGGGTGTCACATGAATCTTCATTGTGCTTTTTACGCTGATTCACGTGATGCTATCCGCTTCTTGATTCGAGTCAATTTTCAAACCTATAAAATTTCATATGCCTACACACGCGCTGAGAGATTTTTTTACACGACAAGTTTTGGTTATTATTCCGCAAAAATTGAGTCGAATCAAGAAACGGGTAAGAAGACGTGAATCATCGTTAAAATACAATTGAAGTTCATGTGCCACACTTTAGAGTATACCACCATCCACTATTTAACAGTTGTGGGTTGCGAAACTTTGCGTGATTGCTGATCATCCGGTTGCGCGTGATCACAAAAGTTGGTTGAGAGATCAAATTTCATAAAATTCGGAATCTTTTTTTCTTGAAAGGCGCGAAATTTGAAATGTCGTTCGGCTTTTTGCTGTCAGCAGCGAAACATGTAGTTAAAGTAAGTAGTTTAAAAAGTTTAAAAAGTAAGTACTTAAAGTAGTTTCTTTTGGATCTTCAAGAAATTGTAGGAATGAAGAGAGAACGCACATCTACAAGCCGAATTGCCATGATTGCTCGTTGGATAAAATTTTAGCGGTCTTAACACGTTCTGCGTGAATGACTCAACAGTTGAGTCAAGCAGGATACCTTGAGTCACGGCCTTTGAGGAAATTTCCAATCAGAGGCCTGCAGGTTAATTTTAGGACCATTTCATTTCAGGACCTGAATGAACCTGCACAATCCATGCCCATTCTAGGGAAAATTCATTCCTCACATTGCTGTAATAAAAATGGAAACCACCCCCCTGAACATCTCACTATGTCCACGTTCTGGATTAGTTTATGACCTGGCATCTACCTTGTGTATTATAACGCCATTACATTCCTTTGTCGTACAGATAGTCGTTGCTAACGCAGATCGAAAATTACTTGCCGAAGGTGTAAAATTCGCTGCCGACTGCGCTGCAACTAATGGTATAAAATTTGGTAAGTGATTTATTGATTGAAAATCTATAACAACGTCTTGTAGTCATATCCTATTTCACGGTCTCGTTATTTTCAGACGTGTGCACTGAAATGTTCAAAGATGACGCCAACCACGAGGATCCAAAATACACGGAGTGCAAAGTAAGCGTGAAACTTAATTTTCACGAAATTCAAGCTTAAATTAATAACAATGACCAAAGTGAGAAAACCACATTAATTGAGAACAATTTGGATTTCATATTTATCTGCTTCCAATATTTTAGTATATAATATTAACAATTTACTAATAAACGATTGACGGTACCTGAAATGACCCTGTGCGGAACACATACTCTGCATACTTACATAGCATCTCTGACCAAAGCAGAAACAAATGTCAGCCACTTGACTTATTCTTTTTCTTTCTCTTAAGTCAAATTTGAATGATTAAATTTACTCCTGAAACACCGGAAATCTTTCCAAATTTTTTAACTTAATATAATGATCAAGAAGAATATATTATTGAAACCCCTAAGCCTTCAATCTGTAAATGCTAAATTTCAATTTTGTTAATGGTATGTAGCACGATAATTGTCTGTTCTTCCTGCTTGTTTGATGTTTCAATTTCATTTTACAGTGCTGGGTGCCTTGTGTGGCGAAAAAAATGAATGTGGTGAGTGCCCTTCTTTGATCAACCGTCTTCGCCGTCGACAATTATTATTATTCCAACATGTGCCAGGTAGGTTGAGATTGTTGAATGAAGATGCGCATAAACGGTTGACTGGGACAGTGCGACCGATATAGGCCCCGAAACTCAACCATTAGACCAAAATGGACCCCGACCAGAAAAGATGAGGACTTGAAACATTTCGGAGAATCTCTCCGAGACCGAAATTGGTCCCGGTGGTACGAATATTTATTTCCCCTTCCCGTTTTTTTCAGACTAAGGCTAGGATCTCAAGTATCATATTTACGCACCAGACGCAATCATGCGCTTGTGACACTAATTTTCTTATTTTAATGGGATCTCAAATTTTTTCATTGCGGATTTGGATTCTACCCAAAATTTCATGAAAATGAGACAAACTTCATTTATTACGCGCAACCGATTCAGCGCAACCCCGAAATTGTCAAATAATGAACTCAGTGTGGCACATGAATTTTCATTGTTTTTTAACGCTGGTTCACGTGATGCTCTCCGTTTCTTGATTCGACTCTATTTTTGCGGAATAATGGCCGAAAATTTACATTTCACGTGGAAAAATTATCCTCTTTAGCACGTCTGTACATAAAATTTCATTGGTTTGTAGGGTTTTTTTTTTTTTTTTTTTTTGTCTGTCTATTTTCTTTCCCTCCTATTCTCAACCGGTCTGGGAACCCGACTAGGACTGATTTAATAATTACCTGAAGAACTCTTCATTCTTTGAAGTGCTAAAGAAGATTTCTAATTACCTACTTCTGAAAGTATCTAGTTGAAGTCGTTTATTTTCTAATCTGAGCTTGACCTTGAAAACTAACATTATTCTGCCCTAGATGAAAGACGACGGTAACTGGGATCACGATGCCGTTGACAAAATTATTCAAGGACTCCAAAGTGACGAATGGAAAGCCGAAGGAGAAAAAGTGTTCGCTAAGTGCAAGCAGAGTGAGTGTCAACCCGAAAAGCTGAGTAATTTTTACGACAAGATTTCGTATGAATTGATTCTCAAAAAATATCACATTTGAATCATTACGTGAATAACAATGTTGCAGCAACCGGAAAAGGCTGCGATGCCGGATTCAACGCGTTCGTATGCGCGTTGAAAGAATCAGAGAAAGTAAGTTTGGGAGATTTGAGTTATAGACCTAGGAAAATCTGTCTCTGCGAACGACATCACAGATCTTGACGGTTAATTTAATTCATTTTTAGGCGCATTCGTTCGTCAAGTCAATGCTCATGGCTATGGCTGGACAGAAAAGCTGAATCTCCAAGGCAGTCTTACCGTCAGAATGAACCGACAAACGATTGGGATTTTTGTTTTTTATGTGCGACGACGTGAGAAATACATTGACTATGTACAATTTTGTTGGTTTTGAAGCCTCAATTTCCAAGTCGTGTTTCCATAATGACGAAGAACCACGAAGATCTTCACAATATTTCTCCATTAAATTTGCACCAGAAGTAGATGACAACAGATTCAAAACAATCAAAGCTTCTTTATTGATTTAGGCTACTACACCCACATCAACGAAATTGAAACTTTTTCTGTTTTGAATGTACAGTTTCATACATTCATCTAAAAAGTTCCTCAGTAAAAATATAAAAGCATATTACGAAAATCATCACCCCCCTGTTCTAAGTTGTTAACTCTCTGTGCTCTCCCGAGAACTCTTTGAGAACCCGCCACGTACTCATTGAGAACTCACCACAAACTCGCAAAATGAACTTGTTGAGAAATCTCCAAGAACTTGTCAAAAACGTACCGAAAATGCGTTCAAGAACTTGAGAACGCCCCAATAGCTTGTTGAGAATGCACCAAGAACTCATTGAGGACGCACCAAGAACGCATTTGAGAATTCTCCAAGAACGCACTGAGAATGCGGTCAAGAACGCACAGAAAATGCAGTCAAGAACTCATTGAGGACAACTCTCCAAGATTTGAACTCATTGAGAACTCTGAGGCAATTTCATGAGGTTAACACTTTCGATAACAGGTGAAGGTAAAATAAAGGAATACGTATGATCATTTAATTTTACAAAATTTATATTTCTGTTTGTAGTCTCAACAAAAAATGAATAAAACGAAAAACAATTTAAAAACGTGATAACAATATAGGTAAATAGAAGCATCGACTCTCAATATCATTATGAAGGAAGATAATTCTTTGGAATAATGGTTCGCTACTTGGTAAAAACTACATAATAGTCGATCCTAATCGAATAAAAAAGAAAAACTTACAGAACGACGTACTTGGATAAAATACAAATCCAACGAGATAAATAGGGGTAAATTATAATGTACCGTAATTCCTTGTTAGGGATCGTTCGTCCCTTGGCAGGATATTTCGTCAGGCTACTAGAGAACCGCTCGCTGACTTCAGTCAATGTAGGTATAAAAGTAATAGCAACTACTCAACTATGTTCTAAACGGTTAGATTAAATTAATGCCAGATAACAAGCGATTAACACTTACCAGGGGTGACAACGACGTCAATGGGAGTGAAAGAAATACGATGAATGAAACGGTTATTGAGAAGGTTGGATTTTAAAACGGACGAAAACGGAGAATGCGGGAAATTGGAAGAGGAAAAGTAGTATAGAAATCAAGAAGTTCTGGGGGGTTACAAAAGACATGGGCGTTGGACTTCCCCGTTTTTCATGAAATGTACAAATTTAATAAATACATTCTTAAACAATCAGGAATCAGTGGTTTCCTTCAATTGCCAACTAGTAGCAATCAGACAAAAAATTCAGAAAGGATAATTTCCTCTCCGGAGCACCACTAGGATTTTTTTTAAAATATAAAAATTATTTTATTCTACTGTAATTTTATTTCTCGCTGACTAGTACGATTGAGAAACTAGGTAAAAGCAATTGAACATAAGTTTTTTAGGTTTCTGCTGACCTGAGGGCCACACGAAAACTTAGAAAAAGAAACAAACGCCTAAAACAAGTGTTGAAACCACTTAATTTTTTTTTCTTTTGATAACATACAAATTTGTGAATATGAGATTGATGTGAATTAATGAAATTCGTCAGTCAATCGGTAATTAAAAATTTACTGATATATTGGCAAATTCAAGTCAGTTTAAGGTTTTGGTAATTATTTGGATCTTTGTGAGTCATTGACAATTTACAAAATAATAGGTAATCAGTGTTACTTACAATTTTTTGCTCACAATGGATTTCTTGAGTCCAATTTTTTAATACAGAAAGTAGTTTTTACATCAAGTGAGCAAACGGGTATTTGAAAAAGGTTCTTCTTCTAAATGTCGTTACATTTTTGTAAATGATTGATGACAACATCTTCGAAGAAGGAAAACTCGGGACTTGGTGAGGGGGTAGTAAGCCAACGATGAAAATGTAAAGCGTAACAGATAATCTACGCCAAAAATGCCCTAAAAAGTTAAAAATGCGTAAAACAAGTCGACTTTTCACAACGAAATGACTTAAAGAATAAATATTCGCATCCAACCGTCTCAAAATCCTCTTCTCTCGACAACAACATCGCAGTACGGATCGGGGAGATCATCCTTAGGAGCTACACATACACGAAATGTAATTTTAAAAACAGCGCTATCTTCCTGTTACATTCGATAAACTAATGTCTTCTTAAAGCACCCATAACAAAATGGAAGCGAAACGTAATACTTTTCAAATGACGAAAAGAAAATTGTGGAAGAGCTTGTCTTAACAAGAACTGAGTCTCCGCTTTTCCACATCAACTTGGAATTAGAATCCGTTCAATAAATTTGGCGTCAATTTTTGTTTTACAAGTTGTAGGAACTATCAAAAATAAATATAATAAATTTTTTTTTACTCCTAGTCCTAACTTATCACAAATTCATGGTGTGCTCAATAACCAGGCAATTAGCAATTGGCATTGCTGAAGTAGATAATGCGCAAAGTAGTATAATTTTATTGTAATTTATGGGTAGATTTGATAAGGTTACAGAGTGACAATCGGGGAAACAAGGTCAGCAATTTTTACAGGATTATTGGTCAAGATGTGGATCATTACAGATACATCACATCCACGGAGAGTTGACTGATTTTGATTGATGTCAGTTTTGAGTAAAACGAAAGCTTCTAAGAAATAAAATTGTATTGTAAATCGTATCAAGTAGCAAAATGGCTCCAAAGCCAATCAGTTGTCAACAATTGATTCGTCGAAAATTCAATTTGTCAAAAAACTAGAGATTTACGAGGGTCCTGCTTAGTTAGTCCTTCAAAAATCAAATTCAAACGACGCTCCTATCGGAATTAGCCCTATACCAATCAGATTTAATGAAGCTGCTGGTACGATTTACACGTCCGAAACTCGCAATGCCAATGCCAGGGACCCATGGAAATCGAATCATGAACACTGACAAGGGCGCATGCGCACTGACCCTTCACATTTTCCATTTCAATATTCGACCAAATTTGGCGATCCAACGTTGGAATTAGCCAGACGTTGGATATACCCTATTAGTTGATCAGCCCAAGGTCTTGAGGTGGCAAGCCAAAGCCAACTAGATGCAAGAAATGGATTGGTGCGCTTTAGCTGCTCAGAGCCTGACTGTCATGAAAACCTCCCTGATGGTTGCCCAAGGATTGCCCACCTGAACAAAGCACATGGCAGAAGATGTTGCTGCAGTATTCTGCAAATAGTCCCCCTTTGGGCTCACCTGAAGGCATTTCTTTGGTTTCTGACCTAACTGATCTCCAAAATCTTCTGCCAGTAAACTCTAATAGGCCTTCATAAGCATCAGGCCTCATTTGAGTGCAGAAGGGCGTCAAGAAGGGGCGCTCTTTCAGTCACGATGGTAGATAACCGCCAATCTGCCATCCAGAGGCATACCTGAATCATTCAAACCAACTATCACTTTCAGGTTCAAAACAAACCTCGATTAATACAAACAATGTCCAAACATTATTCTTTCAATAATAATAACAATACCAATAATGATTTTGTTCTTCTTTGTCATTCCAAGCCAAATTTCAATCTTTTCCCAAACCCACACACAAGCCACCCAATATTTTGTTTGAAGAAGATCTAGAAATTTTACGCTTATCAGATATCAACATCAGTCAACTCCCTGCAGAAAGACTGTATTGATCGTTTGACCCAGCATCTTCCAATAAATTGTAGACCACACCAATATTCAATATTCAATATTCAACAACCAAGAACCAAGTACATCACAGGATCTCTGTTCATCTCAACGGGGGACAATAACGCGATTCCATCTCATAATTGATAAAGTAGCGAAAAAAGGGAAATTAGATTATTCTTTAGAAGAAGTGGAAGAAAAGGAACACGTTGAGAGAGTAATGTACCACGGGAAGTGTAAGGCTGAAGCGACAATTTTCCCTTTTTACAAAATGTACAGGCATTTCAATTAAGCGTAATATAACTTGTATACTGTTCTGAGCTGATCAAAACGATTTCTTAAAGATGTTACTCTTGAGTGTTTTCGCAAATAGAATGATCAAGCGAATTCGCGGGAGGGAAAACGGGAGGAAAATTCATTTCCTTTTGTGTTTCTTGACCCCAGTCCCTGAAGTGGGACTATTTTGCAGACGAACATTCGGTGAAACGTTCACAAGAAATAGAGAAACGATTTTTTTCGTCGCGGCGACGAGGAAGGAGCAAATATTTTCAACGAGAACGAGAGGCGATTCGTACTCGTTCGGAACGATTCCGTCGACTTCGGACTCGAAAAAACTGAAAAGTGGGAACCAAATCCGCGTCCTTCCAGTGTCCCTTTGCATTAGAGACTGATTGTTGGAGAGAGTGTGGTAGTAGAGGAAGAGGCGGGAGGTGATGTAAAAGGCGATAAACACGTCGATCGAATAATGTTCGTGGCCGGACAAAATGAAGAAGATGCCGAACATGTTCAACATCCAAGAGAACGTGTGAAGTAGGTAAATGTCCCGCGGAGTATCTGAAAACGAGAACGAAATTATCGTTTTATCTGTGAATACCCGAAAATCGAAGGGTTTCTTTATTAACGAGGTAATGCCGTCACCTCGACCTTAAGGTGGTTAACGTTCAAGATAACGTGAACAAAGCCAACGTCGTCGCTCACCAAAAATACGTTCCATAAGTTTCCAATTTACATTAATGAACGAACAAGTACGCTTTCTGCTCTCAAACTTCTTCAATTAATTTCCAGATATCGTATTATAAGCCCTTGAATATTTATTTTAAAAAGCGCGGCAAATTCTTTCACAGGGGTTGGTTATTCCTTGGACCAGGAGCATGAAGAAGATGGAAAAAGTGAGTGTAGAGTGTCCCAGACTCATTTCAATCAATTCAGCATCTAACATTTATTGAAAATGATACCCCACACGAAATGGGTAGATTGATACCCATTTAACTCATAACCTTTTCCGGTAGGCGCCGATCGATCTGGGAACTATCCAAATGAATTCGGGGTTCAGCATATTGTGGAAAATGATACCCCACACTCGTGGATCGTCGAAAATCTCGCTCAACATGTGTGTTTGGAAGGCGGGTTTTTGAGATATCTGGTACCTAGGCGCGTGGGGTATCATTTTCCACCACACTTTGGACGTTGAATCGATTGGAATTAGTCTCCATGCGGCTGAGGAATAACTAACCTCTGTGAAAAAATTTGCAGCGTTTTTGTTTTGTGAGCTGTACTTATTGTAAATTCGGTTGATTTATCTCCTTAGATACTTTATATTACTACTGGTTACTCACATTCGGTAATGAAAAAGTTGAGCATGGTAAGAGCGACAGTATGCCCGCTGAACATGTAGTCTCCGCATGTTCTCACGCCTTGAATCGACATTCCAGCTCCTTTCCATATGTGATAAGCTGCTTTCATTTTGAACACAATATCCGAAAAGCCTCCGTCTTCGCTATTTACAAAAAACGCACATACATTTAGCAAAAATATAAATTATTTTTAGACAAATGAAAGCTGAAAATAAATTTAAGGATATTCATAGATTTACTTGGAAATATCACGTCGTGGATTGCAATCGAGGTGCGTCCCTGGAACGGACAGTGACGTAATGAGCATAGTGATGCAGCGAAGGAGGAACACAGTGCCGGAAAGAGCGAAAAACCTTCTTAGAAGAATAAACCTGAAATCGATAAGGTAATCGACATTACATGGGGAACTAGAGAACATACACGGTCAAAATTTTGTTCGTTTATATTCAAGTTCAAAATGTTTTGAGCTCGTTTTCCTATCAAGTGCGTCCTTGTCGAATTTCCCATTCATATCTACCGTTGTCTTTACACCATCCCTTAAATTATTCAGAGCATATTAGCATCATTAAATCAGCACTGTGTGCATCAGCAACCGACGGGTTAATTCTGCTGTCCCTTCGAATACTATAGTTAACGTTACAAGGGTTAAATCTGCAGTGTCAGGGGCGAGTCACCATATTGTCTGATAAGATCCTTACTAAAGATTCGCTACATATCGAACAAAGGAACCGATATCACTGTCTTCCCCTGTTTGAACTTATGCTTTCCAAACTTACTCTTATCTATTTCCACAATCATGCCAGGTCCACCTAATTCAATCTTTCATTCACAGATATCCTTCCAAACAAACTTTTCTGATGAGCCAATGCCAATCACACACCGTATGGGGAGCAATAGTCGACTCAGACAACAAAGCTGTGTTCGATGCGGTTTCTCTAAAAAATGAATTGCTAACATCCTGCAACACTCAAAGTAAGACCCCGAACTAACACTTCTTTTCACACGATAGGAAGGGGCAGATTCACTCCTACAGATCCATACAAACGTTACCCTTGTCAGAAGCTTGTTTGACAGACATATCCTTCCCACATACTCTTCTCAAAATCAATCCCAGATCAATACATGCCTGAAGCACCATTCTAGACTTCGTTTTCCATACCCATTTAAAAACCAACCTGGCTACTTTGAAAGCAGACGACACATGACACAGGCAGCAATAGCACTACTTGAAGCAGAAAATGGACTGACACGATTGTTATCGATATATCAAATATCAACAGGCAAACTGGCGACCCGGCTGGGATGCAGATTAGTCCGTTACAAGTATAAAATAGATTCATTAAATTTATTTGACATTTTCTTATAAAATTTTGGGTAAATCTTGACCTCAAGGCATGTACCCCTGAAAATCGAATACAACCCTAACAGCGGCCTCTCGATTGATGCGATATATCGATTATCCGGGGTGCGTGCACTAATGTCAAGATCATCCAATTTTTGTTATTTCCTAATCAACAGATGGGTTATCTTGATCAGTAACGCGGCCATAAGGGGGAAGAAAAAGTACCCATTTAATTCTTTTCATAAGACTTTACAAAAATTCTCCAAAAAATGAACTCTCACTCGCCCAACTTAGAGCCCATTGCCAAGTTAAGTCCTATTTCTCGTCAAAAGGGAGTTTGGCCACGTACATAATGAATGCATGAATGGTTCAATGATGCAAAAACAACTCACATCTAAACAGTGGCTGTTTTCAGAAGCTGTCAACGTAACGTTACCTTTAATCACTACCTACACTCAACATCATTACAGTAGCAGCTCTAAAACCCGTTTTGAGTGAAACCTGTTTTTGTGTAACAGTAAAAAATGATTACATATTTAAAAGAGTAGATGATGAATTTATAGCATTTTACGTCAAATAGGAGGTTTTGGAGGTTGGAGGTTCCATTTCAAATTGAAACCAACAGACATCTCCAAAAGAATGGCGTTTGGGAGGATGGATGGAATGTCTTCGTCATGTTCTGTAGCACGGAGTAGGTATTTTCAGAATCTACGCGGACTAGAGTTTAGAACTAATGTTAAACGAACCATTCACATCAATCTGTAATGAAAAACCTTCAATTTGCACGTGGAAATGCTAAATTACCCTTTAAATCGTGCAAACTCCGCCCATGCCAGGAAATCTAGAGTTATGCCTGCTTGGAAATTAATTAATTTTATTCATTTATCAAATTATTTGGTACCTATTGAAACAAAATTTCAATAAGTAAAAAAAAAAAGGAAAAATAATTCACCTAATTAATTATGGAAGACAGCCGTACATTACTATAATCTTAATGAATACAGACTGAATGGAGTAATTCAACAACAGAAAAGGGCTGTGATATGACCAAAATACCTATTCACAGCTCGATTCACCGTCTAATTATAGAACTTGATTTGTCAAGGTGATATAGCAAACCAAAGATCAAACTCAGCTGGATGTGGGCACGTGCGATTCTAGATTCGTTCAAGGCCGATCACCTCATTGAAATAAATAACCCTTTGTTTGTGTATAAAACGCCAAGCGTAGATAAGATTAGTAACTGACAAATGGCGATTTTATTTACTAATTTTTAGTAAAGGTGTTTTCATTTGAAATCGAGCACTTTACGCAACAGAGAAAATTTCGTCATTGGCAAACAACACATTACATCATGTGCAAAATTATCGAACGTTGTTGAAGGCACTCGAGCAATGCTAATATTACGTATAGCCTTTACGTAAATTGATAATTAGCGTTCTTTCGTAAGGAATAACACGTATCTAATAATATTCTACTAATATCTAATAATAACGTACGAGTAATAACTCAAACTAAGCCCGCCGGGGTAGTTGGGCTCTGGCATGAAATATAAATCCCCTTTTAAAACACTTTTATTTAAAAAGTATAGTAAAAAGGTAAGATATTGTGTTTTTGAAAAATTCCTACTGCTAAAACGGTGCTCGCGCTTAATCTAGAAATCCGGAAATCTGTTTCTTTGAAAATACGTTTTTAGGCATTTTAAGGACTTTTAGGAATTAGTTAATTGGTATATTGTTTACTAATTTCGTGAGATTTTTTTATTTATTTTTTTTATATTGGTTTCCGGAGTAGTTTCTCACGGCTATTTCCTCCACCATCGATTTGACTTAAGTTGGAAACCGGTTTTATTTTTTCTAGAAGAGGAGGTATAGGTAAAAGTCGAAAAAGTTAGTTGATTTAGAACAATAAAGAATCATAAATAACGAAATAGTGGTCATTAGCCCTTCTAAGAATGCGAATAAATATATAATTGATCGTATTATTTAAATTAAATTGATTAACATAAGCCGATAGTACTATAAAATACAGCGTGCTTATTGAGTGCAGTTTTAAAGTAATATTTCACAATTGAACATCTCCAGATGGCCGATAAGATGACATCATGATAAAACGGACTCACCTATGCTTATGGACAACGAGAAGGCATAACCATATGAAGAGAAGCAGCGTCCCCGTCCATTCGCACATGTGAAATGCCCACGGTATGTGCGGCACATTGTCGAGAAAAATGTCCGGAAGTGGCGGATATTTCTTCATGTCGGGCACACGGTCGTGGACGATGACCATGACGAAAGCGGTGATCCACGTGACGACGAAACAGTAACCAAGGGCGATCAAGGCCTTCCACACTTCGGGACGGAGGGTCGTTGCATGACCGTCTTCAGACGACCGACTCGACTGATGACCGTCCTGATCTTCAGGCGACCAAGGGTGTCGCTGGAAACTCACTACCTGATCCTGCAAGGAATACGAAGACAGGGATAGTCGCAGCAGATGAGGAAATCTTTTGAGGCCAGGTGTAATGCCTCGTGGTTAGATACTAGGATCGACCTCCTCCAGTTATGTGGAAGTCCAATCCACTAAAACCTCACCCTCCCAATGGCCCAACCTGGTACTATTTATCACATGACTTCGGGTTAGACCTGCAGCAGAATGATAACTTAATATTATTGCATTTTGTTCATTCTTCCTTAAATATTTTCATGCTAGAGGTCGATTTCTTAGTTTAGACCCAAAATTTGACAGTTTGTGTATCAAGATTCTTTACCAAAACGCTGCAAATTATTCCACAATGTCCCCAATTCCCTGGAACAAGATTATGGTAAATTTCGAAGTAGGTATGTGGGTACCCATTTTACCTCCAGTAGGCGCCAATCCAATCCCAGGACTCATTCTATTGGATCTAGCGTTCAAAATTTAATCGAAAATTATACCCCACATGCCTAGTTCACAAAAATTCGGAAAATCGAGTTTCAAAAAATTAATTTTTTACCCATAGCCTCCTAAAAATTGGGCCGAGTGGACTGAAACGTTTCGAGGACCAACTAGAGCCGGATAGAGAACCATGACGGAAATTCAGATTTTTTGGAAATACTCTATTACCAAAAACGGTGGAGACGGCAAACGGTTTCAAAAAATTTGAAATTTTGATAAGAGACATCTTTCTGGTTGTTCTCTCTGGGTCCTTGCAACTTTTCAGCCAGAGCAAACCAAATTTAAGGTGGGTAGGGGTAAAAATGTGTTTTTGTATGTATTTTCGGGACTTCTTAGGAACTAGGCATGTGGGGTATCATTTTCCACTAAATGTTGGGCGCTGAATCTTTTGGGATGAGTTCGACACACTCCACACTAACTTTTTTCCCCATACTTCTGATCTAAGGAATAATATACCATTGTTGAATAATTTAAAACGCTTTTCTCTGGCATTAGATTTTAACAAGTTTTATAAATTTTAGTTATTTAAAAATAATTAATTTTGAAAAAATGTACTCTAAATTTTAACGTATTTGGAAAGAAAAATACATTCATGTTTGAAATTGTCTATACCTCATCTTCCCATATAATTAATACCAATTTCCAACTCACGTCAAATCGTTGGTGTAGGATGTAGCCTTGAGAAACTACTCCAGAAACTCCTTTGGTGATGCGAACGAGGGTGTGAGGGTCGTAACCCTGTTCGGCGAGGCTTTGACTAGACTCCACTTTCAGCTGTTTAATTTCGAGGCTGAGACGTTTGACATCGCCAAGGAGCTGAATTAAAAGAAAAAAATACATTTTTTACGTTTGAATGACTTTGTTTTGAGTACTTAAAATCGAAATTCATAAACGAACAACTACAGGCGATACTGGCAGTAAGGGGAATTGTGAAAGAGCTACGACTAAATGGCTCGAGAAGCTAATTTGCAAGCAATGCTTGCAGAAGCTGCAAGCAAACCTATAGTAAACTCCCCCTGCTTTTTATACAAGCTATGTTGTTATCACTTTTTTTTTTGACCGTGTGTTCTTATGGATATCACTCATTCACCCTTCAAAATTATATAAATACCTCGGAGTACCACACCTGACAGAAAAGAGGAGAACAGCTCAATTCGGCCTGAACAGCACCTGGCATAATCTGCTTTCGAGGGACATCGCTTTTGAGCACAAGCTTAAGATTTTCGACGCTACGTCTCGGGCGGTAATGGGGTACGCCGCTCAAGTCGGGGATACTAGGGAGTACAAGGGGGCAGAACGACTTCTGCGTTTTTTTCATTAAGAAGGTCCTGGGGTTGCCCATTAATACCCCAACCCCTACATGCTACATCTGGAGACGGGCCTCAGGTCGATGTTCGTCAGCAACTTTGAGACTCAGGTACATTGTCCGGGTTTTGAAGATGACGCGATCTAGGTATCCGCGTCAGTAGCGGAGGAGGCCATCTGGGTCCGGGCGGACTGGTTCAGGAAGTGGGAGTTGCTCAACGAAAAGTACGCAGTAGGGGCAGAGCTTTCAGGAGCCAAGCAACCCAAATTGAGCAATTTGTTGCCTTAATCATACCTAGAATGGAAGCCGGGCAAAAAGAATGTTTAAAGAGAAAGGCGCTCGACTCCGGTCTTTCCCCTTTGTATGCAGCCCTGGACTACAACCCCAGCTTCCTGAAAATTAAAGTGCGCAAGGTTGTGAGGTTGATAGCGAGAGCACGCTGCGAACAGCTCGGACTCAACGTGAAGCCATGGAATCAGGGGACGGAGGGAGCACGTAGCTATGTGTAACCAGGCTGAGGAGGAAACAATCCATCACTTCCTTTGTGGCTGCCCCATTATGGCGGAGTTCAGACTTCGGCATTTTGGAAGGCTTTTCCTTGAGTCGTGGGAGGTTAAAGCGAGCCTGAACGGGGTCGATTGGTTCAAGTTGTACGAATTTCTCAGGGAGGGCCGGGTACACACGTTGAGGATTTCCGGAGAGGAATTCCTCTGAGAAAAACCTCAGAGGCGGCCGGAGCCGGACGGAGCATCCACACGACGCGCGAGGCCTTTCGAGGAAAACTGTGTAGTTGTAGTGGCCGGAACCCCGGCCTCAGGCGGCCTTTCCAAAATTGGAAAGGCCTGGCGGCCTGTACAGTCCGCCTCAACTGAAGGCCTCGACCCGTCCACACGGTCCGGAGGATTGGCCTCAACGGGGAATCCTCTCCGGAAATCCTCAACGTGTGTACCCGGCCTTAAGATATCGTGCTTTCTTGGTGCAGCATTTCAATTACGTTAGTTGAGATTGCTAATTGCTTTGTGTACCTGATTATTTATTGTCGCAATGATCACCAAAGTTCATGTAGTGCCTCGTTTGCTTATATATTGTGATGTCCAAAAATTTAGTGTAGTATCCTTAAATTTGTGAGAAACAATGTACAGTGGAATATCGATTTCTGAATTAGGAATTATGCGTAATTATGATATGTAATGACGATAATAAAGTATTTTTAATGTGAATGAAGTTACGAAAAGATAAGTGATTTAACAGAACTACATTTCCTTAACATTGGCGAAATTATTATTGCCATTACACTTGAATGATTGGCCGATTGGGATTGTGTAAACCCTTTTTTCCGCCATTGACACTGGCAACGGCTCATTATCAAGTTGATATCTTGTCAGGCGATACAGAGCCCCCGACACTATTAGCTGGTTGGCTGATAACGATAGTGATGGAAGGTTGGCTGCTTTGCGATTATGCATAAATCGATGGTTGATTTCCCTTGAATATGAGTGCCCTGTGAGCAAGGATCATATAAAATTTACTGAGCGATCATGCGCTCATGCAATTAGATAAATGAAAAAAGCGACATATCGATCTAAAGATTTACCCAGTTTTAGCAGCAGCAGCATTTTTCCTCACCTATATTTCACATAATTTATTAATTAATTTTACCTACCAACCGTCTTTTCAAATATAAGTGTTTTAAAAGGATATTTCTATGTTGTGTTCTTGATTCCTCATTCACCCTCAAATTATTTGTTCAATAATAAATAGCCAAGGATGTGCATTAAAGGTGCATTTGAGGTTTGACTCTTGCTAGAAGTCTTGAAAAATAATTTCCCCCTTTTCATCTCCGAGATTTCGCAGTTGGGCATAATAGGTAGGATCACCGACCTCATCGTTAAGAACAAAATTTAGAAGTTGCTGCCTTTTGAAAATTCTTCAATTCTAAATAAACTCTTTCGGTTTAATCTCAGGAAGCGTAACCCAATCGATTATACTGCTTCCTTATATTATACTGGATACACTCATCCTCACTCGAAATCAACCCTCAATTAATGCATTGCAAAACGGCCAACTAGCGATAAATTGATTAGAAGTGCATAAGCTGTTAAGATTACCCATTTTTCTATAGAAAGTCCTAGCACTTGTCAGTACAGAGGAAATTTGCGTTTGTGTTGCTGACCTCTAAATCAAGCAAGTTAGCGACGCGATTCAAATGTTGATTGTATGGAGATAATATGTACTTCTGACTCATACCATTCTCAACATTTCTCTGAGGAAATTGCCACAAGGCTTAATTTTAGATAACTCATATGGAGAAGACGCATTCGTGAGACTTGATTCATTTAACATTATGAAAAAGTGGACAGCGAAGTCAGCAATGCTGATGCTAGGTGGAGCTGACATGGAATAACTGATTCTTTAAACTGACAGTTAACAGTACTTATTACACCATCTAGGAAAACCAATCTGGGTACTAAAGCGGTAATCTGACTCCCCTAAAAACACATCTGATCAGTGACAAAAAAAGTTAACACGTCCGAACTGCTTTTTGGCACCTTGCGCGGACCCTGATCTAAATTAAATGATGGATAACATAGATAAGAATAGAAGCAAATCTCACCCTTATATTCAGAGGAGGCGACTTCAAGTCATTTTCGGTAATGAGCAAAAGAGCTTTTCCGTCGATTCTATTTCTCAGGAAGAGCTCATCATAACGGTGGAAACCTTTGTCATCCAGCCACTGGCTTACCCGTTCCACGGGCCATTTCAACACGTCGTTGCAGTCCATTCTTTACAGAATGCGCATAGCGAACAGAACGACAGTTCGGGAAGACTGATAAATTTACGATAACATGCAACACGATAGTAATTCACGTTAAACAACAGAGCAACACGACGTGTAGCACCATGCTACCGATCAGTTATTTAGAAGACAAACAGTTACTTTAAGATTATTTTCACAACCAAGAGTCTGGGACGAGTACAGATGTGGAGCGAACGGGACCGACATGCAACAGAAATATAGCGGAACGGTGAGACGACGTATATTTTACTAAAGGATAAAAAGTACTGGCACTAGCACAAAAAATAACTGGGGCGAATGACGTCACAACAACGAGAAGGGGTAAAACACGGATTGCAGGAACAATCCCGGACTGCTAAATCTTTGTTGTTGTACTTGGACGACGGATTCTCTCCAGACATTTGCGGATTCAACACTGATGGCGTTGCTGTTCCAATTCATGTATGCAAGTAGGAAGAATAATGATAAAAGGCTGGAGGGAGCAAATTCGACGTTCAATACCGAAGTTAACCTAGTATAGCGCTCTAGCGGTCGCCAAGTGAACTAAATAACTAGGATTCCTCCCGCTATTTTACAGGGAGAGTAGGCCCTTGAGTAACTATTACTAGTTAACATTATTTTGCGTAACATTATGTATTTCAATCTAAGAGTAGGCCTAATATTCATCAATGCTGCCCTTTCCCAACGAACCACCCTCATCTTGGGAAGTATTGATATTCGGAATAGCTGAAAACCAGATTTTGAGTTTTATGTGTTCGTTTTTCAGAGATTGAGTTATTCATTTTACTTATACGCACAAACCCATCCTTTTGGGATATTTTTCCATCTCAAAATGAACCTTTACGAGCGTTATATAACGCCTTTTCAATTTTATGTGCGAAAATGAAAACAACTGGAGTTTTTTGTTAGACCACACAAAGACCCTCAGGTGTTTTGGTGATGAGCTAATTGGAAAATAATAGTCTTGAACAAAACTCCAAAATAATTGACACCAAGCTTGGTGTTCTTCGAGATCTCCTCAAAATTAATTGCTTTTATACGCCGAAGCAATCAGGTGTACCCTGTTTTCAAAAAAGTTGCATGAGAAAAGGGGGGTAAGAAATCTATATCTCCTTTGATTAAAAATCAGAATAGTCTTAAAAAATCAATGAAAATTCTGCGACGTTAACATTTCTCTTCCTACCCAATTTGAGACAACCCAATTTATAAAAACGCCCACGGCTGCGCTTTGATAAAAGTATTATTAATGGGGTGACTTATCTTCATTGGTTCTTGTTTATGAAAGTTTGTTTACAACAATAATAAAACACGTTCAGTTGTCCGCTGGAGTGCAGTGCCCTCGAAGGCATTTCGAAATGTTTCTTGCCTCAGATGTAACCATCATTTCATTTTTTCAAGCAGGTTGTGACCAGCGGATAGCTTTTTTGAAAAATTCTTCATTAGCACTATTTCTGATAGTAAAGAGAGTAGTTCTGACTGTATGACATATTTTCCCCTTTCATAGTTATGGACACCATCATTGGGGAACAAAAATTGACCAATTTCAGATCCATGGGTACACCCCAATGCCTAAATAAAACCAGGTTTCATAGTGACATTAGGTTGTGGGGAAAGGACAATTCGAAATTTGCTTTAGATACAAAAAATTTGTAGAAATACAAGTACTTATAGGTACAAATAAATTTTTTGACCAATATATGCAGGATTTCTCCTGATTTTAATGCAACCTACTCGATTTGTCAGTGGTGCCTCACAAAACCAGGGTGCTAATAAAATCTTCAATGGAATCTAATTGGTTTTTAACGTGCTCAGACATGTTGTTATCAAAGGTTGTTGTGTCGTCGCCATTTTCGGGCAGGTTATTAGAAGTGCACTCTTCATTCAGACGACTGAAATCGGGGGAATGAGCCGCTTTTACGTCCCAGTCGCTTGCCAGTTGATTTAATTGGTCGAGATTTGGAACGAAGGAGTAGAATCGAGACATTTCTTCTTTGCACATGTCATCTACCTGCAAATTAAAAATAGTTCAACTTTATTTGTAGCTCTTTCTCCATCAACCTGATGATTAGTGCCACCTACTCACTTCGTTCAGTTTTGTCAAGTAGCTTTGACTTGCTGCCAGGAATGTTTCTGGCGGTGGTGAAGGCAAGGGCTGGAGCTTTGGTAGCACTGTTGCTAACGACAATGTGGAATAGTCGTTGCCGAAATCAGCCCATTCGACGTTCTCATCTCCTAAAATAAAAACAGAGGTATAAAAACACTCGGTTATACTTAAAACTATTGCATTGCTTCTGTAAAACTGTACCCACCATTAGCTCCTTGTGGCTCGCATCTCCTACAATCGTCCTGCTGCATTGTCTGCCATCCTCTCGTCTTGTGATCCTCCCTGACACTGCTGAGACTCTTCCATTTGGCTGAAAGATGTCCATGCACGACGCAAGCTGGATCAATGTCGGCCAATTCACTCATCGGGCAAGTAGGCAAATGCACCGTTAACTTCTCGGTAGAAGCTTCACGCTCTTTGACAAGGTATTCTTTTTCGTTTGCCACTTCTTCCCTCAAAGTCTCCAAATACTTCTGCAAAAACTTGGCTCTCTCTTCAGCTGTAGTTTCACCCTCCATAATAACCCAGAAATCGAGCTAATGTCAAAAACTTTGGTACTTAGTTTTAAAATTTAGCAATTCGAAGATTCAATTTTGAAAACCACTCAAGAAATAATTTGATTCCGTTTCTACCCGCATGTGGCATGTGAACACGCATAATTATGGTGTTGGCAAGGACACAGACATTACGTACATTTTTTCCAAGGAGTTAGCTCATGCCTCGGCCTTCTAGGCAGAGATGAATGGTATCGAGGAGTGTGCAGAGGGACGAGTGGGGGGTAGTTTGGTGGTTGCACGCGGGTATTCTCAAATAATTATGCTGCCCTGAAGGTGTTGACAGCAACAGCAACAAGCTCCTGCCTTGTACATAGTTGAGTCCATAGGCTGAACAGGCGTGAAATTAGCCTAGCATGGATGCATCCGGAAGTACCTGCAGGGGATAATTACCTACTACATACCGATCAATCTTGCTGGATGTGCCATGAAGAGAAGATGCACATTCATACGCATTTCTTCCATTAGTCGCGTCACTACTTTTGGAACCACCTCTCAGGTATTTTAAACCGCCCATTCATGACAAAGGGATCCTTGAGGCTTCAGAACCAGGATGGTTGCCATCTTCTGAGATGCCCAAAGAGGGATTGTTACTGCTCAACAAACCTATTGCAGTCTCAGAACAATTTCGGTTCGGAGGGACAATAGTGAGGGACCATTCCATCCTGTCTATGCGTTTGTGATCCTCACGCTTTTACTCGATGCGGGACAATAAATGATCTTCCAAAACAGACATGGAAGAAGCATTGACGTCACAACCACTGTCATTAGCGTCAAGGTTGATCATGTTGTGGCCAACCTTTTAACCATTCCTGTGATTTGCTGGCATCCTGGCGTGGCAATAATGATCCTCTGCACGGTGATAGCAAGGTGATGTAGAAAATATGCAGGGACTGAACAAAATAATTGTTAGTAGGTGCTGAGTAGTCAGGATGGAAGGTAGCAATCCAAAATCATTAGGGATGAAAAGATTATCTTATTCCATCTTTTTAGAGAGAATGAGGGTACTTTCGTGTTAACGCCTACCAGTTGTTGAAACAGCATTGAAAGCCTATTCGATATATCGAATCAGGTATGTTTGACTCCTATGTACAAAGAGGTTTTAACATGGACTCATGTTTTAGCCATGACCTAACTACCAAAAACCGTTCGCCGAGAGGGTGACGCGGGAAGGGAACGCCGGAAGGGTGACGCGGGAGTGTCACACGGAGGAGCGTCTGGGGGGAGTACCGAGCCGAGCGGCTTCGGCCATTTCCGGCCCTCCTCGGCCCAACCTCACACACCATCGCAATTCTTCCCCTTTGGCGCTCGTTTCAAAAAAGCGTGCTCCCTCGTTCAACGTCAACAATTCTCTCTTTATCGGGGATTTTGCTTTGAAACTATTTCCGAGCAATATCTTTTGATCAAATGCTGTCTCTGGTAGAATAGGAACTTGTAATGCAGGGCACTGGCTTAGATTTTTTAGAAGAAAAAAACCAGTTAATCCTCACCTTTGGCTTATTAATTATATAAATAAGCCTATATGATCGCATCAAAAACTATTTACAACCCCCCCCCCCCCCCCTCAAACTGCTATGCCCGTTTGGGCCACTGTTGCCCTTTAACTTGATCGAAAACATCCGTTGTTTCGTACACAGGCTCCATTTGGGGTCCAGTTGGTCCTAACATCTGGCCAGCCTATCATTTTCCATATTTTCTTGGAAGCTGAACCGATTAGCATGGGCTCCTAAATGATCACAGTTCGACCATTATTCCATCATTATTAGTAAAAACGTTAAAATTCTTAGGGAACGCCGGAAGGGTGACGCGGGAGTGTCACACGGGGTTTTATAAGACAAGAAGAAAATACCGTACCTACTTCCTTGTAAGGTAGTAGTGAGTCATCAGTCACCTCGTATAGACATTCCGATTGCAGACGGCTAAAACATGGGTCCATGTTTATCGGATTTTAGCCGTAGGCTCTAAGCGGAAAGCAGACGGGGGTCCAGGGGGCTTGCCCCCTGGCGAGGCCCAGAGGGCCGAGTTTTTACCTACAGGTTATATCTCCATAAGTAAGGAAAACACCCGTACACAACGCAAAACACCGTACTGAAAATCTTCATTCAGTACGTGCTTTTATTACTTTTTTGTTTTTATTCGTTTTTTCGGTTTATTCAAACTACTGTTATTATGTTGTTGTGGGTTTTACCCATTAGTGAGAAGGAGGTTAGGTACATACATACCTGATTCGATATATCGAATAGGCTTTCAATGCTGTTCCAACAACTGGTAGGCGTTAACACGAAAGTACCAGAATGAGAATCTTTTTGTTTAAAACGCAACCAAAACCTGTTCAAATAACTGAAGTAGAAAGTACCTAAATGTTCCCAAATTGACGCCAACATCGCCTCCAACTATCGATAGTGAAAAATATTGAGGCTTACAATCGATGTTTGGCAAACATTGACCATTAACCTTCAATTCACCATCGTTGCTGTTGTGATCCTGTTCTGCTTTCACTCACATTGTTCTTGTTGCTCCACTCAAGCTCGTCGTCATACCGTCAACTCTTTTTCCGAAGTATTGCATAGGGTTGTGAGTACATTACGTTTTTTTCTGAAAGTGTTCATACTCAGTTGGAATGGCGCAGTTCGCAAGTCAGGTGCCTCCCCATCAGTTCTTGTGGGACATTTTCCAAAAGTACGTATCACGAATTATGTACTTAGTTACCTATCAAGCTTATATTGTTAGTATTAAGTCAAATCCTAGAATGTATTCAGTATGCAGCGATAAAGGAACGATGACGTACATTACTGTCAATAGATAAAACAAGAGTAAGAGAAGCGGAAGAGGGCCATTCCATTCTGTAACCCAAATAGTACTTCTATTATGTTCTGTACTATGTATTACGTGCAGCAGGTAAGTACTTGAGATGTTTGGGTTTTTCTAGACCCATGTACCGTGTGTAGTGTCCGTCTCAATAGAAGCCTGCTTACAAAATAAGAAAAGTTACAAATAGAACTTCCTCAGCTCTCTAAATACCGAGCGCCTTGTTTTCTCTTAATAGTATAATCCTTTTGACCTAATACGATTTATATTTCTCCCCACAATTATACAGAGTAGACAAAGATCGAAGCGGACACATTTCTGCCACTGAGCTTCAACAAGCGTTGTCCAATGGGACTTGGAGTCCGTTTAACCCTGAAACCGTGAGGCTCCTGATTGGTAAGTTGTTTTTGGCTTCTGTAAATTATTTCTCTACTTTAAAATCAAAAATGGACTGCAACAGGTTGATAAACGATGCTAGTCAGGGATTAGGGTGGTTGTCCGCTGCAAGCGACAACGAGCAGCAGTGGCGCTTTGGGCTTTCATCAACGTGTTACAATCTACCAAATCGTCAACTTGGGAATTATCTGCTTACACTGTACTGAAATAATAAAAGATTAACGAAGTTTAAGGTACCCCTACGGCATCCATTACCTTCTGAGGCTCAGCTTCATGTTGATAAGCAATACCCCTCCAAAATGAGAGCTTTTTGTTATTTTGCAGTGTTTTTTTGACGATCAGTTGAGAAGTTACGATTTACCGTCATCATTTGAACACTTTTCGTCAAATCTAAAGAGATCTTGAACTTTGGTTAGTGATATCATAGGAACATGGAAGAAGAAGAAAAAGAACCCTTTTTCTCCCATGATAGGAAGAAATAAGACATCGTTAATCGAAAACCGGAGGCAAAATCCATTCCCCTCTATTTTACCCGCAGAACAGGGCTACCAACATGTTAAAAGTTCTTAGGGTAGAATAGAATCTTAACTAGGTTCAAATGTCACGATCTACAGAGCTGCATCTACCCAATGCGTTCATAAATTCGACAAAACCCACTCAAATAAGTAGCACAGGGCACCTTTTCCAGTACTTTGTAGCCTTCCAGAATATTTTATTGACTTTCGGCATGTCCCAACTAGGCAGCATGACAGTTTGTCTCAATGCTAACCAATATAAAACAACTATGTTTTGTGATTTAGAGATTATTTCTTTGCGCCGGCACGAAATATCTACTTAGCAGAAATACGTTGTGCACCAGATTGCTCAGAATGCGTAAAAATGAGGTCAAAAGTCGACGATTTACCGATGTGTCTTCTAGAACAATTGAAATAGGGCAGAATTCATTTTATTAGGAGGTGGTTGTATGAATTCAGCGTTTGGAGGGGCGTGCTTTTCGAGGAAAGTTTGTGTGATTAATATTATATGTCCATTTTTGTTTTAAACGCTCAAAAAAGTCGAACTAGGAAAATTTTAGGTACCGCATCACCCGGTCAGTGGCAGATGTTTTCCGACTATCAAATACTTCTGTACATCTATTTTTGAGTTCTGATGGTGATGGAGTTCTAGAGAACAGAGGAGAGAGATTTCGATAACAAATTGTTGTTTTCGAGGAACCTTGCTTAGGAGAGAGGGTTGAATAAGCTCTTTTTCGTCGAATTGAACAAACAGTTCGAGCGGCAATGAGCGACAGATCTATTTTTGGATTTGTCACTTGTTGCCAAGTGCTCGATGCCGCTTGCAGTGGACAACCCTTCAACTAAATAAATCTAGTTGGATTGCCGTTCTGGCTGTTTGCAGATCCAAGATGTCTTCGAATCAGCCTCTCTTAACTCTCCAAGTTAGACTATTGAAGTCCCTACAGCATGTCGTTAATAAAAAGAATACGTAGGAGTTGCTACCTGGCGGAGAAGAAGCGAAACAAAAAGCAGGGAAAATTTCACGTTTGTATGATTTTTCTCCCCTACAAACGTCAGCTCTTGCAAAAATTGATAAGGCTCTGATAGTAGATTAATTCTCTATGGTATATAATATTTATGGCTCTCTGGTATAATTCCTATTTCAAAATGAATGCTGGGCAATTTTTATGCCTAAATTTACCTTGGATTCAAGGGTGAAGGTTGTTAGAGAATGAACAAAATGGGATGAGCAAGAATAAAAAGGAGTAGGAAATTGACAGCCATTTCACAAAATTACGCTAGGTATTACTATTGATTAATTAACAATAAAATATTAATCAGTCGTCTTCTGATTAAAAAAAAAATCACTCTTGTCCAAAGATTCGTCAAACGGCAATACAATTATCTATGACAAGTCCCCAGAGTAACTGGTGGTTCCATACACTCAAAATTAAACAACAAAACTTATAAGCAATCTTTTTGAATACCAAAACATGGGGACACACGATGAAAACGACAGTTAACGCAAAGTCTCGATCCTCGATAGTAAGCAAAACCAGTGTTGCCAACGCAACAACAACAATTTCCTCTTTTTTTCAAGCGCTCAGCTTTAACGTGCGTCTTCTCCACCAGGTGGCGATTCCTATGTACATATTCTTTTCATTACAAACAAGCTATACAAAATTGAGGATTTCTTTTTGTTAAGTTGCATGTATTCAATTTTTCTTCAATTCTTTTTCAGGTATGTTTGACAAACAAAAACAAGGTACGATCAGTTTTGAAGATTTTGGAGCACTTTGGAAATATGTGACGGATTGGCAGAACTGTTTTCGATCTTTCGACAAAGATAATTCCGGTAGCATCGACCAGAACGAATTAGCGACTGCGCTTAGCACCTTCGGATACCGCCTGCAACCGTCAACTGTAGAAACCATTGTTAAGAAATTTGACCGTTTGGGGAAAAACACGATTCTTTTTGACGACTTCATTCAGTGCTCAGTTCTTCTTCATGTAAGTTCATGACAACAGAACTTTCAAAAATTGTATTATATTATATTAAATAATTATTTTTTGTATTTGGAGTATTATCATTTAATTAGCAATTTTTTGTATGTTTCAGACTTTGACAGAGTCGTTTCGTAAATATGATACTGACCAAGATGGCGTGATAACTCTTCAATATGAACAGTTTCGTCGATATGGTTTTCTCCGTCAAAACTTAATCTCTTCCCAGATTCCACCTCTTCTGCTTGAAACAAGTCTTACACATTCTTGGAACATTCCTTACATTGAATACCATGTGTAGTATCGAATATGCGATCAATGATTTCTTGACGCGTTCCTGCTAAGGGCACAATAATTATTCTATTTGATTATATTTTATATGATAGCTGACTATTATTTATTTATTTTGCTTGACCTCTGTACAATGAGTGTGGGTGATGGCTGTTGTTGGAAAAGTTCTTTGGTCTTTTCTGTATTTGCAGGCGTTCATTATGTAATGGCTCAAATTTACCAAAATTTGCTGTTGCTTTTGAGTTAGCCTATGAGCAGAGTACCAATCAGATATAATAACAAGTGATTTTATATGAGAAGGCAGCTTTTAGTGTAAAAATATTGTTTCTGCTCAGTGTGCTCTTAACCTGATATATTTTGCTCATGGATACTCTCTCAAGTAGAATAAATTAACTTTAAAAAAGTGCAGTATCATCTTTGAAGACAAAAACCAGAGAAACAACACGTTTGTAAGGGAAGGGCTGTGTTGCCCCAATGTGCCTAATGCCCCTTGAAACTCAAACCTCATTTACAGTCACCTTCAATATGTTTTGTTTGATTGTGGTCCTCCCGCTATTTCTTATATCTCTGATTCTGATTCAGTATGCGTATTTTGTAATCTTGAAAATAACAAACACAAAGAAGAATTTATGGAAGGGCCCAGTGTTGCCACAATGTTTCCACTAGAGGTCAAGAGCTAACCCAAATGGGAACCTGTGACAATCCTAATCTTGATGTATTGATTGGCTATGATCTTCATTTTTTTTCCTTTTTATGGGCATCCTGGAATGGATTGAAAACAATTTGGAATGTCTCAAAATAATCTGCAACAATTTTTTCATTCAGCAAATACCTCATTATGGCAACCTGATTTCCATGTTTTAAAACTATTATCTAGTAAGCTAGGTATATTTTATCTACCCATAAAATTATTTTTGTACAAGTTTAAGTTGAATTTCTCTTCGTGGAGATGCTAAAATGTATTATTTGGTAGGATTATAATAAAAATATTGTTCTTGGCAACAGTGTTGAATTTTCTTTTATGCATCAACAGAGAAGCTTGGGCGTTCTACATGTAAAACGTGCAGTAAGTGGACGGATAGGTTTCGTTTAATAGAAAAATTGACAATCAGAATCCCTCTTTATTTGATGCAACGCTGGCTGGCGGGATGGACAAATATGACTTTACTTTACCTCTCACTTTGCTCCATTCGGTTTGAATTTCCATTGGAAATATGGACGAGCAAGATTGATATTCCCGGAGGTTGTTCAACCGTTTTAAAGCGTTGGCCTCTGTAGTTGGCTGTAGTTTGGGACCGCTCAGATCTGTTTCGATACAAATCGGCTTAGCAGAGTCTGATCTTCCCTTCAGTGTACCAATAGCGCTGGGCTCTTGCTCAAAACCAACTTTCATATGACTTTTGACTTTTCCTGACTCGGCTAATTGACTTTTAGCGGGTTTAAGCTCAATTGGGTTTTTTTGTTTTTCGTCTTCCATGCCCATTTTGTCATCGATGTAATTTGTTCTGACGTTACTTGGAGCAGACGCCTGTAAAGTTGCTTTGAAAATCCTCTGCATGACGCCTTCGAGACCACCAGTTCCATCGACAATGATGCAGTTACCGCCGCAATAGTCCAGCATTCCCTGTAAATGACTAAGCAAAATGAGTATTTACAGTAAATTTAAACTAAGCGTTTATTAGATTGTCCACTTTAACTTGACTCTTTACCGATAAAATAAGATGTGACAGTTCGTAATATTAATATGGTTAACGTGACAGTTCATAATAATGGTGAGCTTTAAGTAGAATTACTGGCGAGTCCTGCTTTTATAATGAGTATCACTTGGATGGGATGCAACTAATTAATTAATTTATTTTCACACTGAGAACGAGCCCAATTGACAGAATATTGGTCAACTCAAACATTGGTAGAGAGACAGGAAAACAGCACAAGCAGCCACAGGGACCAAAGTTTTGTGGAAGACTACACTTGTAACTTGGTAATTAAGTGGCTACTCCTCTTTGTAGGTGAACTATTTAAAACCATACCTAACTGTAATTTCATAGTTTCACCTAGCTGCGTACTGCAACAAACAAACGTTACATGTGCTGTTCATCCCAGCTCTACTTCCTATTGTAGGGCTATTGTTTGTTAGTCAGATTGTTAAGTGATTGAAGAAAAGATAGGTTGAAAGGAAAAAGGTTTTTCAGTGAAGAAAGTGTACTAGAATCACTTTCAATGATAGCTTTACTTCTTTGCCCAAGAACAATAATAGAAACTTGTGCTAGAATCGCTAGTAGTCCTGATAGCATTTGTTAAAATTGAGCAGTATAACAGAAAGTTGACAGTGGTGTGTAGGAAGGAGTGAGGCATATGAATAAAGTTGTATTCCTTCCTAGTGATTCTCATCCAGGAGAGATTTGTCAGTGCCATCTACATTCTGCTCACTGATATCATATCAGTGACAAATCATGGACATAATTATTATGCTCGTATTTCGGTTATGCCCCATTTTTGTGGGATAAAGTTGAACTTTGACAGTCTCATATTTACTTGAATGTTGTTGCTAAATTCTTCTTGTTGCTTCATAACTGTGACAAGATCGTCATCTGGATGAACCACAAATTGATTTTTTCCCACAATGTCGTCCATTGCCTCTACCTCATCGTTGTGCTTGTATCCTCCTGTGTAAATGTTTATTCTCCGATTTTTCAACCTTTCCAAAGCTTCTAACGAATTGTTTGTGATGAATATGATCCTGTAACGTATCAATCGTGTCATTCTCAAGTTGCATTAAGAGAAGCTGCATTGTTCGAGTCAGATTACCGATTTGGAGGGGTGTCGAACATGTTGAGCACAGCGAGGTCTTTCGAGTCCCTTGGAAATCCCGTTAAAACCCATCCTTTGTTAAGACAGTCATACTCAAGGAGTCGATCCTGTAATTTTCAGAGCACACTTTTACTCCTTATAACGGGGAGGGGGGTGGGGGGTTAAAACTGATCGAAGTATTCATTTGCTTCTCACCTCTAGGACAGCCACTATGAGTTTCCCATAAAGACGAACATTTTTAGATGATAGTTCCCTCATTTCCTGCCCTACTTTGGTGTCTTTTTGTAGAGCTTGAGATACCAGTTCATCCATGTTGACTGAAATCAAATTTGAAATATCGTTTGAGCTACTAAATCTGCTCCTTGTGTATCTTGACAGTCTAAAATGTTTAATTGGTCTCTGTCTACCTTTAAATGCCGTCTGCAATAAAACATCCAGTGGTCTGCACAAAGGTATTTTTCACTAAAATTCAGGCTAATTCAAAGATTCTTTGAAGGTTGATTATAACTTTTAGTCGACAATAGAGCGAATTTCACTAAATTGGGTAGGTAACGATTCTTGGTTGTCAGTAAATTAATGCTCTTTTATATAAGAAAACAGCCTGTAAATTGTCCATTAATGGACACATCCTAGTCAGGAACCAAGCGGCTTTCGATTCTACAGTCAAAAGGGGTCAAAACTTAAAAGGAAACCCCTTGCACCAAGAAATTTTTGAACTGAACTACGTTTTAGAGTACCGTAACCATCTCCTTGAATCATAGCTAACAGTCATTTTAAGATCCTCCAGAACACACCGTCTTGCAGCTGAGAAGTAAGTTCCACTCACCATGAACAACTCCTAGAGATTCGGCCATCTTACAGGCGATCGTCCTTTTAAAACTCCCTCTTGTCCCAATAATGACCACCCTGGGTAACATTGGGCCATTCCTGTGAGTTGACATCCTTCCCAAAATTGCCATGTTCTTTGCTACGGTTTCCAAGTTTCTCTTGTGAAGAGGAACTTCCTGGAGGAATTGTTGGGGGAAAAATACTTGAGTAGTGCTGTATTGCTGGGCAGGGGGTAGGGGTCGTTTCTTGCAATGCTCAGGGCCAGTTGGCTCTCTTGCAACCTTACTACTGAATATTGAATGATTTCTTACAGGACGGAGGAGCGACTGGAGATCGCCAGCATAATTCATTTCTTTGCATGGACCCATTGAACTCAAATTTTGTTGAACAAAGGGGACTGCTGCACTTACAACCAGTCCTCATCACCTCGAGGCGTCTCCTCAATGTCTAAATGCATCAATACTGATTGTTTTATGAATGAGTTTCACTGTTGGTTGCTTACCTTGAGAACATTTTTCAACGATGGCCTCAAACCTGTGAGCCGTCGTCTGTATGCTTTCATATATGACGACAGTTCCTTGATTGACCTTCCTACAAATTGCTCATCCCACAGTTCACGCTCAGCAACTGGCAAAAAAGATCAATCTCGTTAGTTGGTTCAGTGCTGAGGACGCCTCGAGCTGTCCGCTAGAGCGCAGCCCTGGGACAGTGGACGACCCATGCCTTTGCAAACCGTCATAGCGCTTTCAGGCGTCCGTCGTCACGGCTCTTGAACTTCTTACCTGGGACCATCGCTCGACAAAAGGAAAAACGGTAATGAATTACTGAGAGAAAGGGTAAGCTCGTAGATCAAGTACTGAAGTTAGGGCCGTTCAGTGAAAGGACAGCCCAAGCCGTCCACCGTCTCTGGGCTGCGCTCTAGCGGATGGTTCGAGACGTCCTCAGCACTGAACGTGTTAACAAGGATAGCTTAAGGACAGTCAGCCACTGCCAAAAAGACTACAAAGGCCTATAAATAGATATACAGAATACTGTCAAGCGTAGGGCTTTGAAATGTCCAAACTGATTCTAATGCTATGTTTTCCTCTATTCACCAGTTTCCACATTGCTCTGTCATCCTTACTGTTCTGTGGAGAGGGTATCAGTTGAAATGCATGGGTCGGACGAATTCCAATTTTCTGCAGAGCTGACACATCCAATCGATTCCTGGGAAAATCTGAAAAGCAAGCTCTTCTTTTATTAACCTCCACAAATTCACAGTTGCTTCAAAATGGGTTTAATAAAGTTTAATTTGTCATTTACCAAACAAAACCCAACCGCTTTCCTCCAATTTATTGCAATACAAAAATTCCTTAAATTTAGACGCCAGACTGTCAGGATTCTGATTGTGCTGTGGAATCATTGAAAAATTCCTCGATTAAATGCATTTCTATTTCATAAATATGCTTAATCAAGTCTTCTCTTACTTTTAAATCTCCTTTCAAGACGTCGCATATTGATATTATCGGAAGCTTCAACAAAAAACCGACAGCTTTGGCAATACTTTTATTATCTGCGGGTCAAATGAATAGGTTAAATATGCCAACAGTATGAATATTTGGCTGTTAGAAGGTAAACGTAAGGGGATTGTAGGCAGAGAGGACGCACCTATGAAAGGAGGACTGATGATCATGATTTTAGGCTTGTCTCGATTAGAAGCCACATCGACGAGGAAATTTCTCAAGAACAAAATGTGGTCGTTTGGCATGGTCATTGCTAGAGAAGATGCCATGTCCTAGAGCCAAAAAATAGGAAATCAACACTTGTTCTGTTGAAAAAATTGAGCATTTTTATTTTATTATTAGAATATGTTTTATACTAGTCTAAACAAATTCACTTTTACTATCTTCAGACATTAGGAGGGGCTTAGAGACATTGCATTGTATAGCGAGGAGAATGTTCCACAGGGACAGCGCTGAGTTGTGGTGTCAGGAGGGGTAGTTAGTTAACTTACCGAACGTTAAGGCAAGGGCAAAAATTAGTCTGCTGGTAGAGGAATCCCTATATTGTGGGGACAGCCAAAGAAGTGCGGACAGTAGCTCGTAAGTTGGAGGCAATTAATGGTGGACTGGAAGACGAATTTGGGGTTGCTGAAGAGTTTGAACCAATGATCATGGCCATTGAAAGTTCTGGGGCGAAAATCACGAGCTTGTACAGCATTAAGAAACATACTCCACGGAAATATCATGCGCCTGCTACCCAAAAACCCTGTAAGGGCAATAAGAGTTCCTACAAGATTTTACTTTCCTCCTAAGCTAATGGAAGAGTGCTAGCTATTCGTGTGTAGAGTTGAAGGATATGCTTTGTTGCCTCAGGTTGATACAGAGTTTGAATTTGTTGGTCCTACTGCCAGGTACTGCAACTCATGCCCACTAACGCGAAGAACGCTTTTTCCAAATGCTGCCAGATAGAAGACTTTACCTCTTAGTAGGTATAATCACTTGAGGCTATTTGGAAGTGCATTCTGGCCCCCCCTAAGCCAAAAATAGTCACAAGTTATATCCAAATAGGGAAAGAGCCAACAGAGGTTTTTAGGTTTTAGGATAGTTTTTAAGAAAGGTAGCAGTGACATTATACGACTTTGTTCAAGGGCTGTTACCCTGGAGGAGGACTGGCCTGTAATGGATGCCAGGGCTTTTTACCGCCTGGCTTATTATACTCAACCTTCCACCATAGCTGAGGCGCGAGAGAAGGGGTTGGTGGAAAATCCGTGTTTACCTGGGTGTATCCCTCGCCTCTCCTCTATGCTGGTTCATTCGAGAAAGCACATTTTTTCATAGTTATGTAACCTAATAAAATATGTCGCTACAAACCCCTAAGAGTGAAGAATACATTTTTCTTCCCAGGTGTGACTTTGGCCAGTAGGGGTCAGTGGATAATGGCACATGACAATCATTGAAGACTGGTTGATCATCCAAGAGTCTCAGCCTGTTGGATAACCTGATCTGTGCAGCGCCTATAATCAACCACCATGACAAATGCTGCTTATTACATCTACTAGAGCAGAAGTTTCCTTAATTTAGCCAGAAATTACAGCCAATGGGGGGAACCCAAACCCAAAACTCTGCGTTTGTCTTCCCATTCGGACACTCTATTATAGGGACGTCCATCCTTTGGTTAATAAGCCAAGGAGATGTAAATAGTACGTACCCTACTCTAACCAAAATGGTGAAAATTTTGGAATATATCGTCCGCCACAAGCGACTCACGTAAAACAATTCGTAAATCCTGTGCTTCTCAAGGTAAGCCACAAAATGAGGCGGAATCACTTGTCTCCGATCCGTCAACGGTATCGCCATTTCAAGTCAGAAAAATACTCTCAACACAATAAAGCCTTTTTCGTCGATTTATGTAGTCATGAAAATATTATCAGTGATAAAGTACACAACACATGAAGTAAGGAAAGCACAGGTTAATCTAGTAACAGAGTGGGTATAAACGACTTTAATTCTTAAGAAAAATGTAATACACTTTACGAAATAATATGTACCAGTCCTGCATATTTACAAATCGAAATACAGACCTATATTTACAATAAAGGAAACTGAAATAGTCTCGAAATTCTTTCAACTCGGTTTAAGTCAGGAAAGGTATAAAAAAAAGTAGGACGAGGCATCGATGGAAACTCGTGCGCTAATCAAAACAAATGCAAATTGTACTGATCGAACCGATGAGAAATAATTATAAGTAAAATGCGCGAAGAGAAGAAGCAAGAGGCTGTTAGGTGTCACTCTTCCAGAGTTTGATAGTTTTGTCCTGCTCGAGAGCAGCGGAGGCGATGATGTTTTCAGTTGGGTGGCAAGTCGTGCAGAGAACAACATCTAAAACAAGAAAATATCATTTCTAAATAAGTACTTTATTAATAATAATTGATATTATTAAAAAGGTGCTACTTAAAATACTATACAGGTTGTTAATTTTAAGGTTAGCCGCCTTCAAGTGTCGATTCTAAACTCATTTGCAACAAAAAGTGGCTTAAAAATTTTTATTTGTAGAGACTTCGTTTTCTAATTATTTACAATTTATGATTTACATCGTGTTTTCGACCTGATGTCACTAAAATGGCCATAACTCCCTCAATTTACAAGATTATCTCAAATCTGAGTATTTTGTTTGGAAAAAGGGGCAAATTTCCCTTCTGATAGGCCCCTCAACGGTCACTGGTATTCAGTAATAGCCAAAAGTTAGGAAATTAATAAAGAAGCAAAATCCTGTCAGCATTCAGCCGGGTAAAGGAAACATTTTCCCTCGAAAAATTCCCGCGTTCATACCTTGAAAATGTTCTCCAGGATACCAGCTTTCTAACGGTATATTAAAATTTATTTTTATGATGATGAAAATGACGTTTCAAGTGGAAAACGCCGCAAATTCCTTCACAGGGGTTGGTTATTCCTCGGACTAGAAGCATGGAGACTCATTCCAATCGATTCAGCGTCTAAAAACTAGTGGAAAACGATACCCCACACGCCTAGGTACCAGAAATCTCCATAACACACATTCGAATAAGTGAATAGATACAATTTTGACCCATTACCCCTTCCGGTGGGCTCCAATCATTTCGGGGCCCGTCTCATTGGATTCAGCGTCCAAAATTTAGTCGGAAACGATACCCCACACGCCAAAAATCTCAAAAATCCATTTTTCGAAACACATTTTGACTCCCCCTCTCCCTCTAAGTTTGGTACACGTACCGAACTCCACGAATATGAATGGTAAGTGCTGACTACCGAACTATTTTTCAAGTTCAATCGAATGGTGACACTCTCAAGTAACCTCAATTCTTTGAAAGTGAGTAAGGTGCTGTATGTAAACGATACTCGAGACGTAGAGAGGCACATCTGATGGGAAATTTGCCGCTTTTTCCAACGATATACACAGATTTTAGATTATCTTGTAAATTAAGGGACTTATGGGTTTAATGACGTCAGGTTGAAAACACCAAAAGAATCATTAATCTTGAATAACTGGGAAACAAAGCCTCTAAAAAGGCACGTTCATAAGGCACTTTTCGTTGCAAATTAGTTGTGGAATCGACCCCTTGAAGGCTGCTAATGTTTAATGTTAAACCGTGTATACGAATTGAGCTGGATATAACTCACCAGTGTGCCCAGATAGTTTTTGAACGATATCTTTCGTTTGTAGGTTCCAAATATACACCAAATTGTCTTCAGATCCTGATACGATCCACTGAAAATAAAAATTAACATTTACACTCGTCTAAAAATGAATCACTCAACTTTTACCTTTAACGCCTGCGAACGTACTTTGCCACCAGTAACGGAGAAGTTGGCGAAAATGCAATATTTTTCGTTTTTGTGACCCGTGTAAGTTTTGAGACATTTTCCTTTACTGTAGTCCCACAGTTTAAGAGTGTTGTCCAACGTGGCGGCGAGAATGTATTTTCCGTTGGGTGAGAATTTGACGAAGGACACTGGCGGATTGTCGTCGTCAATGCAGTGTTTTCAAACATTGACCGGACGCTGTGTCCCAAATTCGGCTGAAATGAGATAAAAAGTGAGCCATAATCGTATGAGCACGATGAATAATGACAACGTATGTGCCGGAAAATCTCTTAATTGATTTCGGAAGCATTGGACCACAAAAGTAACAAATAAGAGTAAAAAAAACGCTGTAAATGTGTTCATACGTTTAGGGGTTAGTTACTCTTTGGAGCAGAAGTATGGGGAAACAGCGACTCATTACAATCGATTCAGCGTCCAAAATTTAGTGGAAAATGATACCTCACACGCCCGGGTACTCAGAAGTCTCGAAAACCTACCCTTTTGAAATAGGTAGGTCGGTACCCATTTTGACCCATACCCGTCCTCAATGGACACCAATCCATCCGGGACATATAATAAGGGAAAAATAATGACACATTCATACACCTAGATCGCCAATAGTCTTGAAAATTAATTTTTCAAAAACACGTTTTCACCCAAACCCTCCCCAAATTTAGTCCGATCGGGCTGAAATGTTTCGAGGACCAACTGAAGCCGGAAAGAGATCCCGGGGCAATGTTCCAGATTTTTAAAATATTTTCTACGACCAAAACGCTTGTCGAGAGTGGTACTGCATACTCCGCCGTTTTTGGTAGTAGAGAATTTTCCAAAAATTAAAATTATTTTGTCAGGGACCTCCTCCCGGCTGGTCCTCGAAAATGTTCGGCCCGATCGGACCAAATTTGGGGATGGTATGGGTAAAAATTAAAGTGTTCACCATCAAGCTATTCCTAGCCAGAAACCCATCTTCCTCTAAAATTTGGACGCTGAATCCAACGGGACGGGTCCCAAAAAGATTGGCGCCCACCGAAATGGGTATCTAAGTGGGTTTTCGAGATTTTAGGTAGCTAGGCGTGTGGCTAATCATTTTCCACAAAATGTTGGATGCTAAATCGAGTGGGATGTGTCCGGGACACTCAACACTCACTGTTTTCCCATATTTTCTCCATACTCCTGGTCCGAGGAATAACCAACCCCTGTAAATGAATTTGCAGCGTTTTTTTAACCCTGTTTTTACAAAACTTTTGCCAAATTTACTCGCCTCAAAGATAATAAGGTGTTTCCTGTAGCGAGTCCCTATCTTTCAGGGATACGGTTTGTACAACATTTTCTATAGACTGCTCTGTGGATAGGGTACTCGTTTATTGGAGCTAATGAAATGAGTAAACTTGAAAGCACGGAGAAATGAGTGTGTTCAAAGACAGATTCCGCTCTGACACTATAGACTATATTGAGTCGGGTGTCATAATAATTGGCCCGAAACAATATTTGCGTTTGCAGATTAGCTCACCATAGGCCGTCGTAGCTGCTAGATACGATTAGGGAGCCGTCTCGATTGAAGTGGACAGCACTGACAGGATCAGAATGAGCGGGGAGTGTTTTCAAGCATTTTCCAGTTCTTACGTCCCATATTCTGACGCTTTCGTCAAACTGGAATTTGTGAAAGCAACAACAAGATAGAGAAATAGAGCTAAGAAGCCAAATCACGTTAAAAACGCCATCGAATTCCGTTGTAAAACGGTATTATATTATGAATTGCTGATGACTTACCGAACCAGAAACGATCAGATTTGACTGAGGGTTAAAATTACAACAAAATACGTAGTTACTGTGGCCCTTCAAGGTTTTCAAACACTTAGCCTGTGGAAGGAAGAACAAATACCGTTGACAAAATATACCTAGGAAAAGGTGACGTGTAATAATAATTCATACAATATTAATGCAACTTACTGAGCTCAATTCCCAGATTTTAAGGGTTTTGTCGTCAGAAGCGCTGACTAGGAGGCGGCTGTCGCTGGACCAGGCTACGTCGGAAATTCCCAATTTGTGGCCGGAAATGGTCTTTTCGAATTTACCGTCGTAAGCGCCCCAAATTTTGATGAGTTTGTCGGCAGCTGTGGGCATCAAAAGTAGTGATAAAGGTACGGCAATGAATAACAAAATACCACCAGAGAACATTTCTCCAATATTCAGAATGATCTTTCAGGGTGAAATTGTGTACTTTGAATCTGCGAATTAGGCGGTTCCGGGACGATTGGCACCCACTGGAAGAGGTTATGGATCAAAATGTGTATCTATCTACCTATTCTGAATGTGGGTTTACGAGATTTCTAGTACTTAGGCGAGTGGGGTATCATTTTCCACCAAATTGTGGACGCTGAATCTATTAGAATGAGTCTGGTAAACTCCCACTCAGGGTTTTCCCTATAAACAGGTCCTACGAATAACCCTCCCCTGTGAATGACAGCATTCTAAGTATACGTTTCATGATGTCTACGCCGCTTTGGTACTAGAAAAAAATTTATACAAATCGGAATCTTTGTTCACACTCCTTTCAGACTCTAGTAGGTCCTCGAAACTTTTCACAATAGGCCCAAAATTAGGGAAGGGCATGAGTTAAATTCTGATGTTTGAAAAATGGGGCTCTTCTATACATCACGCACCCCTGAAAATCGATCAGGACGATTCGAAATTGTTTTCCACGATGGCCGCTAGGGGCTTGCAGTGCTTACTTCTCTCAATTTGTTTCCTCTCCATTCGTTTTTCCTGTTTTTATTATTTTTATTTCGCTTTTTTTATTGTTGATGATAGAACGACGCGTATATCAAGAAAATCTCAAGTTCATGAACTCTTTTATCAAGGGAGCATGGCCATGAAGCGATTGTAACGTTTTATCGTTTTTCGGGGGTGCGTGCATTGATGTCCAGATTTACCGAAAAATGGTTCTCACAAGATTTTTGGCAATCAAGGCGTGTGGGGTATCATTTTCCGCAAATTTCGGACGCTGAATCCATTGGGATGGTTCCCGGAGCGATTAGTGCTCAAAGCGGGTTGGTATGGGTCATAATGAGTACCTTCCAATTCCGACAGCAGGTTTTCGAGATTTCTGGGTACTTAGGCGTCAGGTATCATTTATCCACACATGATGGGCGCTGATGTTGAATCAATTAGAATGAACCCGAGACACTCCACACTCGCAATTTCCCCCATAATCCTGCTCCAGGGATTAACCAACCTTTGTGCAAGGATTTACAGCGTTCTTCCTACTAGAATCTGTATTTCCACGAGATGAAGATCCGTTTGTCACTATCGACCAGCTGATATCAACGCACAAGGATGGGGCTCTCGGTACCGGCAACTACCCAGAAAATTAATCCCAAATGTAAACAGCCTCAGCTCTCAAAATGACACGAAGGTCAAAACAAAAAGACACAAGGTTAGGGCCACTTTGCGACGTCGGAGTACACAAACCCTTCTCTGAGCACAATTACTCAAAACAATCCGCAATTACGGGCGAATCTAACAGAAATGAACGAACAACTTACAAGAGCTGGCAAGCCATTCTCCATTTGGACTGAATTTGACCGAAGAGACAGCTTTAGTGTGACCGGCCAAGGTGAATTTCAGCGTGTAGTTTGGTTTCTAAAATATAAATAAAGCAGTGGTTAAAATACGATAAGCGAAAACGTTGTTTCTCAAAGATATTCACTCTTTGTCCAATTAGTTTTCAGAGATACAAACAACAGAATGAATCTATCATCACAAACCAAGTTTGAAGATGATTGTTTGTTGACGGACGATGCATTCAGGGAACCCAGGTGGCTGCCACTTTGCGAGAGGCCCTGGGATGGACCGAGAGGGACCATCTTCACCGGTTATTGGAATATGTGCAGGTTTGAAAGTCAGTTGATTGATAAGAATACAATTTCACTCTGAAAGTAAAGAAGATTCGGTGAAATCAAAAAGATTTGCGTTGAAAGCACGCCCGAACACCATCCGCCACTGCTCTCCTTCAGTCGTTTCCACGTAAGTCAATGCTGCCAACGTCAACACAGCGAGTGGGTTAAATTTCTGCATCATGGCGGACACACAAGCATTTAATCGTAGCGACCTTAGAGAATTGTATATACGTGATAGAGGCATACATTCCAATTGTGGTTCAATTTCAATATTCCTTGAATGATCAACCTATTTAATCATGCTACCCGCCAACCTCTCCGATTCACGCCAAAATTTTTAGCGGTACTTGTCAATTAGAACCCCTCCCGAGGGTGACCTGTTTACTAGCACCGTAACCTTCCCGTTGGACAGCGATATATACGATATATCGCAACGTAGCCTGCACCGACTTTAACATATTTCAGAATTATTTATTTATTTCAACGGTAATAACCATTTATGAAGAGGATATAAAAATTTTCAGTTCAGAACCCGAAAGAGGTTACCAATTTTTATACCCTATAAACATCTAACAAACCCTATAAACACCGCTAACGTGGAGGTTATATATAGATCGATATATAGAAAATCGATTCATCACGCCATGTTTGGGATAGTTGGTTACCCTCGGGAGGGGGTCTAATTGACAAGTACCGAATATTCAAAACCATGAGCATATTATGGTAAAACCATGAGTGCTGAGTGTCACGGACTTTTCAATCCATTTAGCGTCCAATATTTTGTGAAATTATGTGTAAATGATACCCCACAAGCCTGGGTACCCAATAATCTAAAATAAACTCTGTCGAAATAGGAAGATAGATACCTATTTTGACCCATAACCTCTTTCGGTGGGGTACGAGTCATACCATTGACCAGCGGCCGCCAATCGGTCTGGGATGTAGCGTCCAAAATTTAGAGGAAAATGTTACCCCACATGCTTGGTCCCCAAGGTAAATTCTTCCAAAAACTTAATTTCACCCTACCCTCCCAAAATTTGGTCCGATCGAGCTAAAAAGTTTCGAGGACCAACAGATGCCGGAAACGGGTCCCTTAAAGTTTCAGGTTTTTATAAAATGATCTAAGTACAACCGAAAACTGCCTAGATACCTGAAACTCTCGAAAACCCACATTCCAAATAGGTAGGTCGACTTTCAAAGATCACATTTTTACCCACCCACCCAAATGTTGTACGCCGAATCAAGTGGAATTTCCAATCATATACCAGAGCTACTCCAATTTCTATTTTAATTTCGGGAATTTCCGTTTCAGTTTCAATAGTTTCCATTTCTATTAAAAAATATTCCATTTTGATTTCAGAATTTGTTATTTCAAATTCGTGTGAGCGGCAATCATGTTTGGAAGATCATCGATCGTTTGAAAAGGAAAGGTATGAGAAAAAAGTTGGCTGCACAAAAATTTTACTAACTATAATAAATAAATAAAACTTTCATCAACTCCACAGTAAGCATAATGAAAAAAAAGATTAAATAGTAATTTAATATTAGATAATGATTGGATAAACAATTAAATAAATAAAAAACAAATGTAAACAAAGGACTTTGAACATTACTATTAATTCATATTAAATAAGGTCGATATGTAAGAGAACTTGTTATTACAGGCGCCTTTCTTAATGACCCGTATTATCAAATGTTGCCCGTGATGACAGGACAATGTCGGTGGCGTGGTCTCAGGTCGGCATTGGAACTCAGACAAACTAGGCATGTGAGTATCATTTGGAGACGTACACATCATTCTGTAATGTATACAGTAATGTATAAAGGAAAATCCAGCTCGCAGCTGACCAAAATCACCATTTGCTTAGCGAGGCATCTGCTGATGGACGCGTGAACTACACCCCTGTTATAATCATTCATTGTTAGCACAAACGGAGTGATTCACGGTACATCAGCACGACCTCAATAACGTTGTTGCAAAGGTTCGTCAAATTCTGAAATTGAAATGGACAATTTATTCTAAAACTGAAATACAAATTTTTGAAATTTAAAAGGATAATTTCTACTTGAGACTAGAAAATATTTGCAATAGATACTCGGAAGTTTTGAAATTTTGGCTAATATTATACCAAAGTCTAAAATGTGTCTAATACTTACTCCCATTGTTGTGAAAACTAGGTTAGTTCGAGGTTTGTTGGGTTCACTACGCAAAGGTGTTTTTTTGAGTTTCATGCGCACCTAACTTCAGCGCAAATCATTTCCTGACTCACGTAAGATCTGAAATCCCCTTCTTGCGAATTCGCGACTACAATGATCGGAAAGAAGACAATAACCGACAGGGTTTTACCCTTGAAAATGGCTCAAGGGCGAGGCTAAGTGGGTGTCACTGCCCACAAACCCCTACGCGAACTTCCTCTTGTCATCCTGGCCCCGCCTAATGCGGATTTTAGCCAATCGAACAAAAAAGAAAAAAAATCTGCAAATTCTTACACACGGGTTGGTTATTCTTCGGACCAGACGCATGGAGACTCATTTTTTCAACATGGGGAAAATGGGGGAAACAGTGGGTGTGGCGGGTCCCAGACCAATCCCAATCGATTCAGGGTCCAAAATTTAGTGGAAAATCATACCCCACACGCCTAGGTACTAGAAATCTCGAAAACACATTCGAAATGGGTAATAGATACCTACCCATTTTCAACCATAACCTCTTCCAATGGGTGCCAATCATTCTGGAACCATTTTCAATGGATGCAACGTCCCGAATTTAGTGGATAATGATACCCCACACACCTAGATTGCAAAAAATCTCACAAATCCATTTTTCGAAATACACCTCAACCATCATTTTCCACTACCAAAGTTGGCGTGATCTAGACACCATGAAACGTCCAGACAATTTTTTTTGGAATCGGAGAGATTGAATTTTTGCATGAAAACAGGTTGATTGATTATTCAAGGAATAACCCACCAAAAACCTATCACTCGGAGAGGAAAATTTAATTCTACTGGTGCATTTTAACTGAATTATTAGCATGGTAGTCCATGACCAGACAGTAATTGATTTTTGGCTTTGCTATTATTGTAATCATTATTATTCTCTTTATATTGACTATATTATAAATCACAAGTTATATTATGAGTATGATGCTTTGAGGTCATTTTTAGTGAATACCAGTCTTCAATTTATTGTTGGAGACGTTGAGGGTCGCATCAGAAGGGAAATTTGACGCTCTTTCTAAGGGTATACTCAGATTTGAGATTATCTTATTAAATAAAATGGAGTTATGACCGTGTTAGAAACCAAGAGGAGAAGCCAAAACAGGAAAAAAAATCTTAAACCGTGAATAACTGGGAAACAAAGCCTCTAAAAAGGCAAATGAGTTGTAAAAGCGAACCCTTGAAGACTGCTAACCTTATCAGTTAACACTGTATACTGCTGCTAAGATAGGTAAGATTGCACCATTTCTTTCATTATCTTGTTGAAAATCATTCCCAATACACGTAACAAATTGATAAGCCGTAGGTTTATTGCCCCTTTAGCGTCCTTCAGGATGAGCGGACACTATGGGAAAACTCGTTAAAAAATTGAGGAAGGTCTCTTCCAAAACACGAGCTCACCGTATTAAGATGCCTTGTACTCAACGAACAAATAATTTTTCATTTCCATGAACCACGTATGAGAAAACGGCGAGAATTTTTACAACGGACGACAGGAAAGCACAAATAACATGGACAAAAGACCGGTTTATAGCGAAAGGAAAAGACCCAATTCTCATGGGCCGACCTTCCCTAGAGTTTAGTCGCGCATTGTCCGAAGTCAACAAGCTTGTCGGAGGTTTGAAAAAGCGAAGCCTATTATAAACTCTTCATCGCGACGTCAGAACGCAGCAGGACGCCCCCTATGCTTGATGAGGCAGAAGTCCTTGTTTCTGTCAATGTGGATACAATAATATTAGGGGTTGATTAAGCGTGTGAATTCTATTTTTCTGGCAAGGAGTGCTTCGGTAGTTCAATTCATTTTTTCTGTGTGAATTTATGTTGGAAAGTAGATATTAGGCATCTACATAGTTATTTCTTCTTAAATGTCGTTTCAAACACTGTTCAAGTAACAATAATGCCATTTGTCACTGTAAAGCGGTGTAGAATCATATTTTACTCACGAGTATTTCTTGATAAATCAAATTCCTACCACCTAGTGCCCCTAGGTAACCTGGGTATGTACAAAACCAAGAATATTGAAGTACTCAAGTACTGAAGAACTCACCCAATAATCTGGTCTCTACGTTACTTGATACTAAAGTAAACTACTTTGTTTTCAACACAGGATGTATTTCTTCAGTAGAGGCAAGGAAACCAAGTATTTGAAACAGGAAGAAGATGGCGCCCATGATGGCGTGCATTCGAGTAGAAGTTGAATCAGCTGAAACCACTGTCTTCCTGATGGGTAGTGTCCAACTCCAAGTGTCCAATCAATATTCACATTATACTGGGTAGTATAATTATGAACACAAAATTGGCTATTCACGCCATTCCCAATGGTGAGAAATCAACAGGGAAAATGGAAGGACATCTACCACTTTCATTTGGCACCATTCTTCTCCCATCCATCAAATTCTCATGCCAGTGGTCAACCGCATTTTTGGCATTTTGAAAAAAGGCTCGCTTGTAAAAGTTTGTGTGTTTTCTGGAATAGTGAAATTTTGGTCGTGGATCTCTTCCCAGCTGGTCCTCAAAACTGTTAAGCTCGATTGTACCAAACTTGAGAGAATAAGGGTGAAATTGTTAAGTCAAGTATTATTTTCCACTAACTTTTGGACGCTGAATCCATTGAGATAGACGAATTGGTGCTCACTGGGGGTCGGTATAGGTCATAATGGGTACCTACGTACCTATTTCGAAAGTGAGTTTTGGGGATTTTTGGGTACATAAGCGTGTGGGGTATCATTTCTACTAAATGTTAGACGCTGAATCGATTGGAATGGGTCCGGGACACTCTATACTCACTGTTTCCCCTTATTTCCCCATGCTCCTGGTCCAAGGAATAACCAACTCTTGTGAATGAATTAGCAGCGTTTTGATTTAGGCATCATGAAATGTATACTGCCAAATTTTGGTGCCAATCGGAGAGGTCGGCCTCTGGTATGAAAACGTAGGTTGATTATTCAAGGGATAATCAGGGAATAATCAACCAAAACTGACCTAGGTAAATAGAGAAATTTTGGAATTGGAAGACACTAATCTTTTTGTGAGCTGGAAAACCATGTGAAATCATTTGAAACTCGGAATTTCATACAGTTAGATTCAAACCGATAAAAATCACTCCATTCCAGTCCCAGCCCACTTATTTGAGAGTTCGTTGACCGGATTAGAGTGATTTGCCTTATTCACGAATGAAGTCGAGCATTGTGGTGGTGCCCATCTCCAGACGTGGCCGGTATTCTACTGTAGGTAGACGTGGATGTTCTCCCGCCCGCGCATCTTTGCCTTATTTGTCCCTCAAAAGCGTTGACCCTCGTTGAAACCAACGGTGAGGCTGCGGCGGTGGGTTTTTCCATTATCCCACTTTTTTGCCTTTTCAGCCATTATTCCTTCTTTTGGACATTGATTGATGTCTCATTGACGATGTAGTTAACGTTTCGTAAATACTCCCCTACTGGAGAATGGCACCACACAAGAAGGCAGAATTTCACGTTTAGCCATTGCGGGTGCATAGTTGTTTTTCATTTCAACGAAATTCTGAAGTGTTGACCATTTCACATAGTTACTTATACTGGTTTGAGTCATTACTCAAGCAAACTTCGTTTTTGGACCAACACCGTGCAGAAACAACATTGTGGAATTGAAGGATTTCGTCTAACATTTTCTTATGTGTATGAGCAGCACACGTTTTGGTAGGCTTTCCTTAAATAATCAACCGCAAATCAATGCAAAAAGTCAATTTCTCCGATTCGGCCCAAACGTTTTTCTGTACGTTTCGAGGTGTCTAGATCAAAATTAGCAAATGTCCGTCCGCCGAATTTGGTAGTAGAAAATTTTCTAAAAATCTGAAATTTTGGTAAGACCCGTTTTTGGCTCTAGTTGGTCTTTGAAACGTTTCAGGCCGATCGGACCAAATTCGGATTAAGTGGGAGTCAAAATGTGTTTTTCGAAAAATTAATTTTCGAGATTTTCGGCGATCAAGGTCTGTGGGATTCCTTTTTGACTAAATTTTGGACGCTAAAATCAATGAGCCGGGTCTGTGGACGATTGGCACCCACCGGAAGAGGTTGTGGGTCAAAATGGGTATCCATTTACCTATCTCAAAAGTGGGTTTTTGACATTTCTGGTACATAGGCGTGTGGGGTATCATTTTCTGAATCGATTGAAATGAGTCTCCATGCGCCTGGTCCAAGGAATAACCAACCCCTGTGAATGAATTAGTAGCGTTTTTGTAATTCCTCTAAGATTTAAGGCATTTGACTTCAGGTGTAGGAATATTGTTCCTCCACTGATCAATGCCTACTCTTTTGATTAAAATAATAAATTGATGTGGATTCCCTATTGATCGCAAACATTTTAAAAGAGCTTATAACAATTTGTCAGGTTCTGGATGCTTGAAACTTTCTTATCTAGAATATTTTCTACCCTCATTTGTATTGGATTGTAGTTTCTCACTGTCGTAACGGTGTAACACTCCAACAGTTGGAGTAAGAAATTCCTTATCAACCCCTTTACTCCATTAGCCGCTTCAACTAGACTCGAGGTGCTTAAGACTCGATAACAGCTGAGCTCGCACGCTGTTTCGAAAATACACGTTAATACAAAGACCGGTGGCTGGTCCTCATTTACCCTGGAGTGGCTTGAGGTCGAAGATGAATGAAGTGGGGCCCTGCCTCCGCCCTCTGTTGGCTGACGATGGCGCGAACCCTCCAGTCCCGCTCGAGTGACAGTGCCGGTCTCATCATGCCACCCCGTCTGTTCGTTACCGCTATATTTCTTATCGTAAGTAAACCTCGTAAACTTCAATTTATTCAACCCTGAAATTTAGAATTATTTTAATGGGAGCCACCACGAATTTTAATTCATGCAGCAATACTATTCTGGATGATCCTGTTATTCACATTTTATGTTCAATAATTTCCAAAAAATAATGCAATTTTTTAATCTCGTTAAAATTCCACATTTCTATATACGATTTTTTTCCCTCGTCTTTCTAATTTCCCATCACTAAAATAACCATCACCATAAATAATAAGATAAGACCATGATGCGGCTGTATTCATTATAGTTGGTCTTGTCTTCTGAGTATAGTAAATGTGTGGCAGTAGACCAGAATAGTATGATATTACTCATCTATTTTATTTGTTGAAGCCGCGAATAAAATGAGAGCCCCTTTACATACGAAATAGCTTGCTGTAATTTGTTCTGAGGTTTCTAATGTGTTTTTCTCTAAATTGTCATAATATGAGAACGTAATTTTGAAAACTGTACATTTTTAGGCAGATGCAAGATTTTAAAGAAATTATTTTCTGATAGTTTTCCTTTATTTATTTATTTTTTTTATTATTATTTTAGATGAATTAATGTTGAGTAAAATATCTTCTGAGGCTTTGGATCGTCTTCCAATACAAACTTATAGTATAAATGGGCGCTCTGACGTCTGGTGATATTTCGAACGTGTGGTCGCTGAATAATTTGATGAATAGTAAAAGCAGACAATATTTTGTAGAAACAAACATACTTCAACCATCCTAATTCGGTACCAAAGTTTCCATCGGGAAGCATCCGTATTATGAAAAACTCCATTATAGCTGCATGGCGCTTTTCAAGCTCGGCCTTCCACCCCAAAACCGTTCAATGTTACCGACCTATTCGCCATACGCCCTGGGGACATCTAAGGCCTCGTTTGAAAAATTACAACAAAAAAACACGTCCCAGGAACAAGTACGCTAGTTTTGAAAAACGTTGGGGAACTTCCGCCTCGGTGATCGAAGCCCTAGTCCATCAGTTATTGCATCGAGTTGGCCATTAAGAACGTAGATAATGCACCAGAAAGACAACTATGTCAGAGGTTTGTTTGGGTTACGCCAGTAAAGGAAATTACTCACTTTCTCTGTGTCCGACTCGTTGGACTTTGGTCCCATAGTAGGTGATCGTGTAGCTTCCAAGCCATTAACCTCAAGAGTATAATGAATTGATTGGAATCACGAGAATTCAAAGAATAGATATTGAGAGACTACAATTATGCAAGAATTTACGAGCTATTTGATCTGGATCAACATCAATGGCCTGAAGAGCAAGATATTACTTCCTCCCTTCTTCTGAGCTCAAAAGGGTGGAGCCATGAGTCGTAAGTTGGTCAATTTTTTCTTTCAATGATGCTGTCTGTAACTATGAAAGGAGAAAAAGGTATCAGATACATCAGAAATAGTGTGAAGGGTGGATTTTCCAAAAGGAACTGGGTGCTGAACGGTGACGTCACAACCTGTGCAGAAGTGGTGGCTACATTTGAGACAAAAAAACGCAAAGAACTGCAGCAGCAGCCTTCCAGAGTGCTGCACTCTGGAGGACAACTGAGAGTTTCCTCACATTGGTTTTGCTATTGTTGTAAACAAACCTCTGTAAATAAGAAGCAATGAAGATAGGTCACTTCAGATAAGATACAGACGGAACTGCAGCTGCGCTTGTTTTGGAACCAATGATTGTGATAACTTAGAAATCAAGGTATACATCATTTCGGTTGTCTCAACAGGGGCAGAAAGGAAAACGCTGAACCATGACGTCATGGAATATTCCTTAATTGAAAAAAAAAAAATTAACCATTTTGATTTCAAGCAAAAGTGACACAGGCTCTTAATTTCCTGAGGGTTGCTTTTCACATGCATTTTTGTTTTCTTTTTGAAACAGTGGATACACTTAATTGGTTAGACTGATTGCCTCCTTAATCCGAAATTTCTGTTAACCTTTCAGAGAAAAACCCTTAAAATCCTTTGAAAAATCTAAAATTTTACTCAATTTGGGTGTAGCTGTGGTTAACTCCTTTTCAACTCGATTCCCCAAATGGTGGAAGGTTTTGATAACTCTCGGGTGTTTGTATAACGGTGCTTTGCCATCTTAAAATTCTTAGGTAAATGGGGTACCATTTTCTTTTAATTTTGGACTATTTGGAGCAAATTGAGACGGGTCCCGGACTAATTGCCTCAGACCAGAAGAAACTGTGGGTTACTTTAAAAATTAATACTTTTTAACGAAAACTTATGTCAGTTTTCTATTTGAAATGATTAGGTGACTCAAGAATACCACCCTATCTACTCTTGACCTCTCACCACCACCAACGCAATGCTCCGAGAAAAAATTCCGCCTTGAACCATGCGTGGGATTGAAGAAGGTCCAATGTTCTATTCCATGATTGAAGGTTAATCTGTAATCTGATATCGGATTACTTAGCTGAAAAAAAAACGCAAGGGCGGCCCTTGTTTTGTCTGTATTGGAAAAAATGTCGATCGACAATTACTATTTAATACGTTTACCTCTCATTGTTGCTGCGAATTATCCCACAAACGTGTTTAAACGTGTTTTATTTTATTCGGGCTTTACTGCCGATTCGAGTATCTACATTAAAGCAAAAAGCGCAATGAGACTCCGCCTACAAGTGCTTAAGTCCACCATTTTGGACCTCCTCCTCCTTTAAGCCCCTCAAAGCTTCTTCCACTTCACCCTTGATTTAAGGGTGGAAACATTACAGCAGCAGCTGTTAAATTGGGCTCCTAACATTGATTTTTGATGTAAACAGAAATTATTCTGAGATCTGGACGCCCCTCGGTTGTCATTATATTAAAGGAACATCAAAGTACTTTCTTGATCAACTGGCAATTTTTAAAAATTGTATATGATGCTTGTTTTCCTTTGCGTTCCTACATTAGGGTAATTCAGAGTAGAATTATATAAATCACCTTTCTCAGTCAATCCAGCGTTCAAATTAACAGGAAAGCGTCACCCTATACGTCTATAAAAAATTCAAAAAACCCATCTGACCCCTATACCCTGTCTCAGATGTAGGCGGTAGGACTTAACACAAGTTAGGCGTTGCTAGGGACCAAACGGAGTGTGTGAGCAACATTTTTTGAATTTTTGGGGCATTTTAAAGACTTTTTTCGGGCCGGACCATTTTTCGGGCCGGATTGCGCTTTGGATTGATTGATTGAATTTGTTCCAGGGGTAGGTTAAGGCCTAGCGGCCCTCTCTTCCACCCTCTCTGGATAATGATAATAACAAAAATATTCAGTCCTCCAAAATTAACAATATCGGGCTCATAAATTAGGGATGTTGAATGGAAACACTAAGGAACGCGGAGAGAATTGTTTTTGACACAAATACAAGGTTGTATTAATTAAATAAGACTATTGAACCTAAAAAGGCTCCTGCCATGTGATTCTTTCAAATCAATTCAAGTTGTGCAATTTGCACTGGAGAATGAACTAAGCTTGGATAGTTAGAAGATGGCGTGTCGTCGGCGAATTCCTGAAGAAGATTTCCGTGCACTCAGTCACTCCGCGTAAATTAGAACTGAGCCATTAGTTCCGGACAAAACCCAGTATTTTCTTAGGTCTTACTGGGCGCGGCCAGTCGCGATTTATAGCTCGTCCCATCCACGGACCAACGACGGACCGACCGGCCGATTGTTCGGAAGTTCTTGAAGGCCCTTGGGCCTCCATCCAGTCGATTGTTGTAAAATTATGAGAACCTCTCGAGCTTTAGACCTCCAGACTCCCTCATCAACTCATCCCTTTGTCAGGTTGATGTAATTAATCGTCCCGAGAGCCCCTGTCACCTTAAATCACCTTTTCCTTAACAAAATAAACCTCATCGACGGTCCGAAAATCCTTTTGTTGGCCCCCTTCGTCTCCTCCTACTACGTATATATATTGTACAGTTTCTATTGACATGAGCCCTAGTGAGCATCTTTGTTCCTCTTTGGGGAGACTATACTAAGCGGCTATTGACGGAAAGCTGGAACGTCTTGCGATGAGTTGAGTCTCACCTTCCTTCAAGTTTGGAAAATCTCTCCAATGCAAATGTCAGATTACTATTCTAAATAAGAAGCTAGTTTCAATCAGTGATCCAATAATTGACCATTGTATCGTACATGGTCCATTTATGGTCCGCAGACCACCGAATAAACCTCGAATAATAAACTATTTGACGTTTCCTTGAGTCTTTACATTTCTAAAACGATTCTAGGTATTTAGATTTCTTCCTCAAAATACCATTTACGTTGTACGCATGAATACCAACCTATTCGTAATATAGTGGAGTAATTCTATATATTTTCTCCACAATTACCTAGATCCGCATATGCGTTCGCAATATATTCACACTATCTACTCCAATATCCTCTCACCGGCAATCAGGCACTTAGGTAGGTGTGTATTTCCGTGTTTGACCTATATTAACGTTATATAGCACTGTTACTAGATATCTACGTCCTCGTCAACTCTAATTATTTTACTGGGCGAATTCAGTTGAAGTCGGTGAAGTTAAATGACGTTTCCAAGGACCAACTAGACCCAAACAGCCGTTTTTGGTTGGTTATTCCTTGAATAATCAACCTGTGAAGTCATGCCCAAGGTCATAGATGATCGACCATCTCCGATTGGCCCTAAAATTGCTTTTTATACATTTAAAGATGTTGATAAAATAATTTAAAATGTCCGTCCACCGTTTTTGGTTGGTTATTTCTTGAATAATCAACCTATGTTTTCATGCAAAAGGTCAACCTCTCCGATTCGGATCAAACATTTTTTCGACGTTTCAAGGTGTCTAGATCAAAATCACAGAGGTTGGTTATTCCTTGGACCAGAAGCATGGGGAAAATCGGTGAATGTGAAGTGCCCCTATCACAAAACGACGAAATGAAAAAGGATTACCTTCAATAGCTGTCAGGGTAGGCAAAAGATCTGCGACGACTCGATCGGAAATTAATTGGCGGTACAGCGACAACACACTACGGCGCAGACTATTCGATCGCGAACGGAGAATACGGAATACTGAGTTTCAATAAAGAATGAAACATGACCCAGCTGACTACCTACGCGTTAACCGACAAGTACAGGAGAAGCAATGACGACGCAAGATAACAGGGCCGAGAACAGAGCATAGAGAAGAGATGAGCATGAAGCATCATGAAGGTTAGTTATCCACCACTAACTTTCTACTGAATTTTTACTGAATTTCCTACCACTGGTTTTTGACGCTGAATCCATTGTGATGAGTCCCGGACCGAGCGGGGCCCTCTGGAAGTGGGTATGGGTACCTACATACATACCTCAAAAGTGGGTTGAATGAGTATACTCTTACACATTTTCTCATGCTCCAGGTCCATAGGTACCCGTGAGTCCCGAAAACCCATTCAAGATATGTGGGAAGGTACCCATCTTGACCCATATCCACCTCCAGAGGGCACTGATCAGGCCAGTATCCATCACAATGGATTCAGCGTTAGAAATTTAGAGGTAAACGGTACTATGAAGACTAATCCCTTCTTAATGTATCGGGAACGCCGCCGCATTATCTTCTCTATGCTCCGTTCTCGGCCAGGTAATTCTGGCATCGTCGTCGCTTCTCCAGTTCTTATCGGTTAACCGTTTACACGCTTATGTTTGTGTAGTCAGCTGAGTTACAGAACGTTGAATTATCTATTAGAACTCGGTATTCCGTGATTTCCGTTCGCGATCTAATGGTTTTCGCCGTAGTATGTCGTCGCGGTACCGCCAATTATTTTCCGATCGAGTCGACGCAGATCTTTTGCCTACCCTGACAGCTATTGAAGGTAATCCTTTTTCATTTCGTCGTTTTGTGATGATACTTACATGCGCCTTCGTACGGGACAAGGTGGGCAAGGTACATACAATGACGCGTCCCCTGCTTTTTAGGGACATTATCCCCCACCCGCGACATCCTTCAATTCCAGCGGTAATATTTCCAAAATTCCAAAAAGATCCTGAATCGATTGGAATGGGTCTGGGACCCGCCGCACCCACTGTTCCCCCCTTTCCCCCATGTTGAAGAAATGAGTCTGCATGCGCCTGGTCCGAGGAATAACCAACCAGCGTGTAGGAATTTGCAGCGTTTATGTTTCTAAGACCCAGAAATTTTCGGTCAGGAACACGTTTTTAGCTTTAGTTAGTTAAAGATGAAACTTGTCAGCCCAATCGGACCAAATTTATAGAGGAAGGGGGTAAAATTGGGTCAAAAATGTGTTTTGACTCATCCCGATCATAAAGCGGTACAAAGCTTCGGATATTGCTATCGATTCGGATACTATCGAGATCTTCCGACCACTTGAAACTCAATGGACATCAAATGTAGCCTTAAAAAGAAAGCGGGCTCTAAATAAGATATCCAAGAACGGTGAAATCTGGGTTAAAACTTCTCATTGTCAAAAAGTACGTGTCCAACTGACGTGATCACGATTCCAGTTTTTCCGACGCGGCGGCGCCAGCACGTATTTACCAACGTAAGCCGATTTATTTTGAAGCATAGAGAAGCTAGCTTTCCAGCCCATTGTCAGGGCAGAACACGCCCTCGCACTATAGAAAGTCAAACACACGAAAATAACAGAGCAATGCCCAGAGCACGCGCGGTCGCTCCAATCAGGGTCGGAATATTTTAGGGAGTGTTTCGAACTCAATTTTCATGGTGAGTTACGGCGCTACACTCGGAGAAATCGACGAATACGCCGTTCAGAATTTTTTAGGAATTTATTTGGCGCACATGGCGATATTATCTGGCGTGTAGATTCTCCTTCGGCACTCCCGGATGTACGAGTACGTAATGGCGAGGAGCCCTACAATGCATCGAATCAGTGATCACGATACTGTTCCGACGACCTTGACCGTTCTCCATCTAAATAAGGCAAAAAAATCCGAATGAAATTTGCCATGTGGATTGTTTCTGTGCCCTCTCACGACGTGGCATGACCCTTTCAACCTTCTGATGGCTCATGTTGACTTGAGATTCACACAGGTCGAGTGTGATCTTTGCGACTACCTTCACTTTCGTTTAACAACCTTCTAGATTTTAAACAGACCTGACGTGAGAAATCATGCATCAAATAACCCTCAAGCTCATTCTGCATGGATTCCGGACCCAGCGAACAGAAGTGTAGCGTGGTTCTGGAATCAAGAGACCCCCGACATCCTAAAGGTTGAGTCCCTGCATCATATTATCGCATTTCATGGATGCTTACCTCTAACAATCAGTCTGTGTCTACCTATAGGCTTGTGGGGTATCATTTCCACTAAATTTTGGTCCCTGAATCGATTGGAATGAGTCTTTAAGCTCCTGCGCTGAGGAATAACCAACCCCTGTGAATGAATTTGCAGCGTGCAAAGACTAATGCACAGGCACTCACCGTTCTTCTTATTTTTGTGAGGTTTATCGCTGCTACGTGCGCGAATCTACACCAATCATGTTCAGTGGATTTTTCTGAAGCGTTACCTACCCAAGCAGAATAGTTTGTAATATTGGTTAATGATTCTTATTGGAATATGACACTCTTCAGTGAAAACATGTACCTTGTATTTGAGATTAACTCCCAAACGCTTGTTTTTTATATTTTAGTGGGTTGATGTAGAATCCAAAATGTCCGTTAAAAAAAAAAAAAAAAAAAAAAAAAAAAAAAAAAAAAAAAAAAACCTTTAAATCTTTTAAAAAGGGGAAAAATATCGATTTTTCACTATTCGGATTCCAGTTACAGATTCCTAATCATTTGAGGCCAAATCTTTTCAAACAGAGGGGACAGAGGGAACTTGAGGATAAATGTGCTTTTAAAATGTTTCCGAGACTTTCTGGGGTCCTCACCCTATTGGATAAAATTGTATTCTAAATTTAGGACAGTGTATCGTTTGAGACGATACAGCACGTTTGGTGGTTAACATTAAATCATCATTGAAATTCAAAAAAAAAAAATTTTCGTTGGATTTTTTTTTTTTTAAACTATATAATCTAATACGATTGGTATACTCAGGGAACCTCAATGACCTCAAGTGAGACCCACCAAGAATAATAAACCAGTGAGGAATATTTTCCAGCGTGCCCTACCATCAAAAGATTGGATCAGATATTGAATTTCTCTCAATGAAACGTCACAGACCGGTCATAGAAGGGCAAGCCATGTAATGGCCCAGTTCCACGTACGGGACGAGTAAAGGTGAAGCTTTTATGCAACGCCCTGAAACACCTTTTACCACAGTCGAGCTGAGGTTAATAGATAAACTAAACTGGCTACCCACCCACAAAATGCGTGAGTCCACTGGATAATTTTCGATGCTCTCGTTGTGTGTAAGCGAGTGAAAGGGTGTCATTCGTTGACGTTCATAGATATTTCGTCAACAAGGGAAGAATAATATCGATACCGATATTATCGGGATACATCAATTACCGGGCCATTGATAATTTTTTTTTAATATCCATTGTTCTTATCTTAATAATGTCGGAATATCGATATTTTATCGATATTATTGGTATTTTATTACTGTAAGTAAAAAATTAATTAGAAAGGTTGATAAGTTTTAAAAAGCTGAATGAATGAGTTGAGAAATCAAAAAATGTATGCATGATTTAGGCAATTTTACTAGGCACTTGATGTTTATCGACTAAAGCAAACACCCTCAACAAAAAAAATATGTAAAAGATAAATGATGATGATGTAAATATGTATAAGGATGTGGAAAATAGGGAAAACAGTGAGTGTGGAGAGTCTCAGACTCATTTCAGTCGATTCAGCGTCCAAAATGTAATGGAAAATTATACCTCACACGTCTATGTACCCAAATACATTGGTAGGTAGGCATCCATTTTGACCCATACCCATTCCCAGTTGGCACCAATCGGTCTGGGACCGATCTCAATGAATTCAGCGTCCAAAATTGGGTGGTATATAATACCCCACAAGCCTAGATCGTCGAAAATCGTGAAAATACATTTTCTTCTCGCCCCCCGAATTTGGTCCGATAGAGCTGATAATTTTCGAGGACCAACTAGAGCCGGTTTCTGACCAAAATGTCAACATTTTCTGAACTCGACAAACCCACCCCCCCTCTCCCAATCACCTTGGGCATGCGAACATACATTGATCATTATCAAAGAAAAACCAAACAATAACAAGCCGATAACAAGCTGGGATGATACACTTGAATGGGGCTATTCCAGCGCTTCAGACTCGGCATCCGAAAACTACCTTCTGCTGGATAATAAATTTATCTGCTCGCGAGCTTTGATCGTTCAATCGTTTCGCAATGTTTCTTCGTTTTCAAGACCGTCACTTGATTCGTGGGAGGAGACAGAGACCGCCAAGTAGTGTAGGAGTGTCACGCTCCTATCGTTGCTATTGCTTTCCGATCTGAGACAGTCGAACGTCATTACTCCCGGCCGGTTACTTCATGTATTCAACCTTGAGTCGGCTAGTGGATCCTTAAAAAGACAATGAATCACTTTTCTCTCCATCTGCTCGTATTTCCGTTTGAGGTTTCACGGACTAAGTTGTGTCGTACTTCTTTGGTCGTGTCTCATATAGAATATGGCAATGTATAGTCAAGGGAAGCGAATACTGTTGGAGGTTTTTTGCAAATAACATTATATGAGGTCAAATTTCAAGAATAGCCTCCAAAGAAGAACCATTGATTACCCTACAAACAACAATAAAGTTTTTTTCCTAAATTAACGGAATAAGATTTAAAATAACCAGAAATTTTGAAAACCCACTTTTGAAATAGGTAGAATGGTACCCATTTTGACCCATAACCTCTTCCGGTGGGCGACAACCATTCCCAATATCGGTCTGACTGGGCTAAGAGGTTTCAAGGACCAACTTGAGCCTGGAACTGGTTTTTGACCAAAATTTCAGATTTTCAGAAAATTGACTATTACAAAAACGTCGTGGACGGCGGACGGACATTTGTCTATTTTAATTTAGACACCTTGAAAAGCAAAACAAATGTTTTTGGGGGCCAATCGGAGAGATTCACTTTTTGCATGAAAACGTTTATTCATTATTCAATAAATAACCTACCAAAGCTGCCCAAACGTCCACAAAATCGCCGTTTTTCTGCTCTTCTGATGTTAGTACCAGGTTAATTTGTTCGAATTTTGTGCCATGAGCACCCCGAAAGCGTATTAATACAACCGCAAAAGAGGAGATAAAATTCAAGAATTTTGAGTTTGATGGTTCTAACCAAGATCTCGGATTCGGAGTTGGTGGAGTGCTCTTGAATTTCCAACAAAGCGTTTTGCTGATCAGGATGTACGGGGTATCCTCGTGCCTGATCAACTGTGCAAGTCGTTCATGAAGTTTCATTGACATACATTCAGCGTCAAAAACCTTCCCAGAAACAACCAACGTTTATTTTTATCTTCACATTAAACTATTCGTCGATGTGAATACCATGACGATCACTTATTGCAAATATCCGTATTTCTTCCGTGCTTCAAATCTCCTGACCTAGTCGTTTTAGGTGTTTGCCAGAGCTATAACCAAACACCTCACCTAGCTATTGGCAGTAATGAGGTATTTCTGAGATGTGCACAGTGTTTAAATAGTCGTTAGTAGAGAAATCTCAAGTGCTTCCTGAATTGTACAGTGAACAGCGAATATAGGATAAAACGAATAATCAATCGTTACAGAACTAGTTTAATAACACGGTACTTTCATCGAAAAGTCGCTAAAATTAAACGAAAATTAATGTTGTTTTCATTGAGCCACGAAAATGGAGAAGGTTTAGATAATCCTTATACATACATTATTGCGTCTAGATCAATGATTTGGAAGTCTCCTTAATTGGATCATTTGGTCTTAATTTAGTATTAGAGGGATCATTGAACTGTGATATATATATATGTGATGTCGTCGTCGTCAATGATCTGCCCTTCCTTGTAGTTGGAAGGCGTCATAATGAGGTTTTCACTGAGTGATGCACGCGTCTCGTGACAATAACGAATATAAAAAGGGTTTATTAAGACGTATCAGGACTTTAACTCATAGATTAATTGCACCCGAACAAGCATACTCCCCCCAGGCACTCAATCAAAATGTTTATACTCAGAACATAATAACTTCTGGTCGTAGACGCGCCCTCTGACAACGTTTTCGACCGACTCCTCGAATGCGACTGACTGACGCTCCGGTAGTGTCCGGAAGTGCCACACGGGGTGCTGTGAGCAGCTAGTGACGACACAAAAGTGTTATTCGGGTGAATTAACAGCTGGCGGGGAGTTGGGTAAATCCAACGAAGGTTGTAGGTAGCATAGAGATCCGTTGGGCATCTCTACATCACACGGCGATCCTGACATTGCTGCCGTCCCCGGGAGCACAGTGTACCTGCGGGACCAAAGGCAGCCCATTAGTCTGAACCAAAGCCGATCGCCACTGCCCCCAAGAAGAGGGAGGGAGCGAGGAACCATCACCGGGAATTAATGCCGGTGATGACAGCCAGACAAACAGCGCACAGAGGTGAGGAGGCACAACATAAGGGGCGAGAGCCCATGAAACAGGGGCGAAAGCCCATAAAACAGGGGCGAGAGCCCATAAAACAGGGGCGAAAGCCCATAAAACAGGGGCGAAAGCCCATAACTAGGGGCGAGAGCCCATAAAACAGGGGCGGAAGCCCATAAAACAGGGGCGAGAGCCCATAAAACAGGGGCGAAAGCCCATAAAACAGGGGCGAGAGCCCATAAACAAGGGGCGAGAGCCCATAAAGTCAGCAACGAACTGAATGCGCAAGAAGGCAACAGCAGATGGTAAAACAGGCCAAAGCCTCAAAACAAGCCAGAGGTGCGTCCAGTGGCTAAACAGAACAGTGCACAGGAGAAGGGACTCGAACTCACTTGGACTTGACAATCACCCTATCAGAAAAGAAGTGACTGTGAGGACGAGGGCAACGTAAAGGGAAGGACGAAGAAGGAGGGACCAACCATGACGCGCCCTCGTGGTGCCAAGCAAGGTAGAGATCCCAACCCCGCACTAAACAAAGCAAGGCATAACAAGACAGTAGTGTAAAACAGCATGTGACCGGGCGGATCCACAGTCACACGAGTGGGCGAGTCCACACACAACAAAACTGTCAAGTCAGCCCAAACTCATTGGGATTGGTCCCCAGTATCAGCGAGAGGATTTAGTCCATCAGGCATAGGTGCCCTGCGCAATCGTTCGTGAGGATATTTAAGGTATTTCCTTGTACCGCCAGACACAGGCTGTAACAAATAGCGATCATTTGGCAGAACTTTTACAATTTTATAGGGTCCACGATATGCATCGTCAAGTTTTACCCGGTTCCTCACCTCCGTTTGTACAAAAACCAAATCATTTTCTTCAAATCGTTTAATTGGCAACTTGCCACTGTCAAATCGGGTTTTACTTATTTCAGCTTGCTTTTCAATTAATTGAGCGGCAGTGTCACGCAAAGCTTGAAGGTCAGTGGAAGGTTGCTCAGTGAGATGATCAGTTATAGAAATCAAATGCAGGGGCCTGGAAACACGCCCGAACATTAGTTGCATTGGAGATATTTTAGTGACACTGTGAGGTGTAGTATTGAGAGCTAACTGGATGTGACCAACACAAGATTGCCAGGTTTGATGTTCATCCTTTTCAGCTACAGTAAGCATGTTACGAAGGGTGCTCATGAGACGTTCCACCTGGCCATTCGCCTTTGAGGCACCAGTGGCTATAAAATGAAGGTCGATTTGATGAGCACCACAGAAATCTTTAAACTCCTTCGCCGTAAAATTTGTACCTTGATCACAAATGATACGCTGTGGAGGTCCAAAAAAGTCTATAACAACGGTTAATGCTTTCACAGCACTTGCAGCTTCAAGGGAGCGGGTATGCTGAAGCACACAGTATTTTGTGAATGCTTCTATAAAAACAAATAGGTATTCTTTGGAGTCTTTTTTTCCACTCAATTTACCTGAGGCGTCCAGATGAAGGGTATGCCACGGTGCAGAAACCTTGGGAATTGGATGGAGTTGGATTTGTCGAGGACCTGAATCCGACTTTGATGTTTTACACACCAGACAGTTCTCGACAAACTTTCGAACATACTTGGCCATATGTTCGAACCAATAGTGTTGGTATAAGGCCTCCAAGGTTTTTTCATAACCCAGATGGAAAAGGGACTCGTGAACATTGGAAACGACTGAATAACGAAGTGAATGAGGTACAATTGGGAGATACCCAGTCCTTGTGTGTCGCTGAACCTTCCGACACAGAATGCCATTGTGAATTTCGTATGTGTTTTGAATATCTGGGTCTATTTCATCAACATTTAATTTTTGGACGATTTCTGACACGAATGGATCACTTTGTTGGGCTGTCAGCAACCAGTCAGTAGAAACTGCTGTCAACTTGACATGCTTGTCAGAAACCTCAGGGTTCAAATAAGGCTTTACATTCCTTTGCCTACCATGTGGCCGCATTTTTGGACTCTCTGATATTAGCGTTGGAACCTGGACTGACTTTGGAACGAAATCGTTAGGAATTGACGAGTCGTCAGTAACAGGGTTTCGACTGAGAAAATCCACATGTTGCATGCGGGAAGACTGGCGATACTGAAGTTTGAAATCGTAACTCTGCAAGAAGGATGGTGGTCCTCTGTGCTCGGGGTACAAGATCTTTCTTGGTTTGACTCTTTTTCAAGGAATCACAGTCGGTGATAACGGTAAATGGATAACACTGTAAATAATAGTGGAAGTGTTTAATGGCATAGACCACTGCTAGAGTCTCCAATTCATAAGAATCCTACCGAGATTCAGCATGGGTCGTTCCTTTACTGTAGTAGGCTATTGGTCTGGGCTTTTATCAACAATATTAATCAAAATGGCACCAAAACCTGTCGAGCTTGCATCGCAATGCAATTCAATAGGATGGGATGGATTGAAAATTGTTAAAATTGGTTCAGAAGTCAGAAGACTGATGAGATGTTGACGAACCTTCTCAAGGTCCTCTGTCCAAGGAATAGGACGATTCTTGTTCTCATCAGCAGGACTATTCGTTTTACGGGTTAATTGAAACAATGGGGATGCGATTTGTGAGGAATTCTTAACGAAATGGCGGAAATAAGATGCCAGACCCAAAAACTGGCGTAATGAGCGCAAGGTAGTTGGGGGTGACAATCTCGTAAGAGCTTCAACTTTGGTTTTATTTGGGCGCAACTCACCGTTTTCTATCTCATAGCCCAAATATTTAATTTTCGAAACGACAAACGAACACTTTGCAAGATTAAGGGAGAACCCTGCATCAGTTAGAACCTTTAGAATATGATCTAACCTATCAAGAGCCTGTTGCTGAGTTTCTGCTAAAATCAGCAAGTCGTTCATATAGCAGATAACATAACCAAAGGCTAAGTCCCCTAGAGCTTTCATGACAGCACGCTGGTACACACTCGGCCCATTCCTGATTCCAAAAGGTAAGGCCAAGTATTCCCATCGGCCGTCTGGAGTGACGAAAGCCAACTTTTCAATGGAATCTTCTTCAACAGGAATTTGATGAAAACCGCTCGCAGCATCAAGTATGGAAAACCATTGAGCTCCATTCAAGCGCGCAATTTGGTCACTGATTAAAGGCAACGGAAATCGATCAGGAATTGTGTTAGCATTTAACTCCCTAAAATCAACAGCCATTCTGAAACCTCCCGTTTTCTTTGGAACAAGAAGTATAGGGCTAGCAAAGGGAGAGGAACTGGGGCGGATCACTTTGGCATCCTCTAGTTCCTTTATACGTTCTCGAACTAGTTCACGCTGCACAGGACTAAGTTTATAAGGGCGACGATTTACTATCTTTGACGGATCAATAAGACGGATTTTGAAAGTGCCTGTAGTGACACGGGTTGTAGGAATTCCAGAAATGAAATACTGGGAATACTTCTGTAAAATGCGAATAAGGTCAGAGAGTTGACTAACAGGAAGATTTGTGTGAACTGTATCCAAATTTATGGTGCTTACTGGCAAAACATGGCAAGATCCCACAGGAGGAGAAAAATCAAGAAACGGAATTGTGGTATCATGGCAACCAAACATCTCACCGAACATCACAACCTCATCAGCAGCACACTGTTCTAATGAGCAGTGGCCATCCAGAAAATCGGAAATTTCATTTTCATTACAAGTACCAGAATGCATATCTTCTCCAGCAGTTACATGGACTGGTTGAACTTCAACTGGCATGGATTTGGGTTCAGCTCTTGAGAAGTTGGCAGTGTCCAACAAACTACTATTTGAATCATACAAGGTGCTAGGAGGAGCGTCCTTCCTAAGCACACAGGTTGAAGAATTCACAGCCATACAAAAATCTGGGGCAAGGATTTCCTGCCCCAAAATGATTGGTACAGGCAACAAACAGTTTTCAACAATATGAAATAATACCTGAGGGTCATTCCCATCTATTGTAACCAAAACTTGTTTTTGGCACATGGAAATAGTTACTGCTGACCCTAGACCATGCAAACGGACGATATTTTGAAAAGATAGACCATGAAAATGGTCACTGATTGACATGTGAATGAGAGAGCATTCTGATCCTGAATCAAAACAGTACTTGAATACATAACCTTGATGGGTCAATGTCCCCTCCAGATTAGCGACGCAGAGGCCAACCTGCTTGTTGGCTGGCTGTGCTGTTGGCGCCTTGTTCTCTCCTGGTTTTGGCCTTGCTGCCCTCTTCTTTCTGGTTACAGGTGAAGCAGGTGGTGTTGGTGTATCCTGAGGCAGCCTTTGATGAGTTGGTTGACTTGGCTCGGGTTTGTTCCGTCAAGAAGTCCTGGAATGAGCCTCCACGAACACCATGTGGAGCGTGGTGACGAGGGTGAGAAGTTGAGAAGCTGAGCGCGGAATCCACTCGGGCCTGGTCGGGTATAGTCGGGTGGGCGGAATCCACTCGGGCCTGGTCGGGTATAGTCGGGTGGGCGCTCGGGAAAATGTCCTTGTGTGACGTGTAACGAAAGCTACCTCGCCAACAAAATGGAGTCGCGCCCTTCACTTGTCGCCTATCGGCAGCGTTACCATGCGAAAAATCGCCAAAAAACTGACCTCGGTGATTTCCATTATTATTGCCATTCGAAAATGCACGCAGATTGTCAAATCCCACTTCTGATGTGATGTCGTCGTCGTCAATGATCTGCCCTTCCTTGTAGTTGGAAGGCGTCATAATGAGGTTTTCACTGAGTGATGCACGCGTCTCGTGACAATAACGAATATAAAAAGGGTTTATTAAGACGTATCAGGACTTTAACTCATAGATTAATTGCACCCGAACAAGCATACTCCCCCCCAGGCACTCAATCAAAATGTTTATACTCAGAACATAATAACTTCTGGTCGTAGACGCGCCCTCTGACAACGTTTTCGACCGACTCCTCGAATGCGACTGACTGACGCTCCGGTAGTGTCCGGAAGTGCCACACGGGGTGCTGTGAGCAGCTAGTGACGACACAAAAGTGTTATTCGGGTGAATTAACAGCTGGCGGGGAGTTGGGTAAATCCAACGAAGGTTGTAGGTAGCATAGAGATCCGTTGGGCATCTCTACATCACATATATATAGCCTGGTATTGTCTGTACTAAGCTTGTATTTATCTATCAATTTGACGACACCCTAAAAATTCACCCAAACCTGTCTCCCTTAGCGTTGCTCAATAATGAATTTTTCGTTACCTTTGTCATAAGAACAAGGATTTAGAAAACTTCATCACGTTACAAACCCGACATTCGGGAAAGACCACATTACTGTGAGATCAACTTATAAATCAAATAATATTCGACTATCAAGCTTTTCTAACGAATACTTTTTTTTTTACACTAAATGTCAAAATGTATGTTTACGAATTGATAAATAAGGATATTGTTTATGTTAAAAGCAGCGGCTGTCGCCGTGAGGCCGTCAATATTAGACAAAAAAGAAGAATTTGTCAAATTAGGTACTTGGTTGAGTTGGAACTCACTTTAGTTTGAATGAATTGCAACGGAAACGAATTTCCCAAGTTCTAGTGGTGAAAGAGTGAAAAAATGATAAATTTTGCGCTTTAATGCGTGGAGTGGATTGAAGGTTTTGGGGCCGGAGTTTTCAGGGTTTTCGGTAGTGCATTAGTCAGCCAATGTAGGTAAATAAGTCAAAGAGGTGTCAAAATCTGGGAATCTTTGCGCGATCGTAGATCCGTTGTGGTCTCTTTTGACCGGACGTTACGACCATGTTGATTCAATACGACGGGCAAACTCCTGAAGAAGCCCATCTTGAAATCCAAAGCCTGTGATTATCATAAAGAAGGACTTTCACTTTCTTCTGACTCTTCCAATTCACTTTAGGACAAAATCCGAGTCGGCTCCCAGCTGGTGGCTCGCGGGAGGGGTCGCGACGCGGAACGAAAACGATCGAAACCACCGTCGGAGCCGTTTGTCAGGATCGAGACAGAACTGGGCCAATCCCTTCTCTGTGGTGAAGGACCTCTCCTGCAGCCGCGTCCTGCTCTTCCTGTATATCCTCCCGCCCCGCTTGATTAAGATAATTCAGCTATACTGCGACAACTCCTTACGTAAAGGGCACCCACCAATTTCTCAGGGTCTCAATGAAGTACGTTGATGGAAATGAGACCGATAACTAAAGACTAACACAGGTTATTGACCTGGTCAAATAGTATGGCTGCTGATCTGCTTCAAAACACTTTGAGAACTAGCTAATAAATACGTGACGGAGGTGACGAAAAATGCATTCTATGCTCAGCATAACAGACTAATACTTCCAAGGAAGAAAAAAAAACGCTGCAATTTTTTTACAACATTTTTTTCATTTAGGCTGTTCGACTTCTTGACGTCAATGATCTCGTCAGAAGGCACGAAACCACATGAATTAGTTCTCTAATGCAAAGACAATAAAATCAGTTGTTAGAATAATAAAAAGCTAAGCAATGTACCTTGGCTGAAGATGTAACCTAGTTAACTTAAGTCACAAAAATATTGCTAATAAGTTTATAACTTGGTGCAATTCTAATAAACAGAAAAAAATTTTTTTTTTTTTCATTTAAAAAATACAAATTTGGACCCGTACCCATCCCAGTGGGCACCAATCTGTTTGAGAATCATCTCAATCGATTTCGCCCTCCAAAATTAAGTGGAAACGATACCCCTACTTCCGGAAAATCTTCCAGGGTCAAGTTGCAGTCTAAAAATAGGACTTATAGAGTCTTTGGTTTCATGTTGCTGTCACAAAATTGATTCCCTCTATTATAGAACACTGCAACCCTTTCAGGGCTGCTAATTCGTATTGTTTTCGTGTTGCTCTCATCTGATAGAAACTTGAGGTAGTAACACGATTGCAAAAATATTTTTACATTTCTAGTAAATTATCTAGTCTCAATGGATTCAGCCTCCAAAATTCAGTGCAAAATTACACCCCTCTTGTCTAGTACCCCCCCCCCCCTCCCATCCCAGAACATGAAGCGAGATACAAAAAAGTACCTTTTTACTTATACCCTTTGACAAATGTGTGCCAATAAGGGTGAAAAGTTTTGAGGGCCAATTAGGGTCGGAATTACCAAAAACGGAGCGGTCTCCAAACGGCGTAGGTATGCATCTAGTCGTCATAAAATGCAAACAGTCAAATTTTGGTGCCAATCAGAGAGGTTGACCATTCAACGAATAATAAACCAAAATGATTTAAATAAGAACCCAGTCTCGTCATGATATTTCTAGTAAAAAATTGATTATCGGCGATCCAGGCGTGTGGGGTATCATTTTCAAATAAATTTTGGATGCTGAATCCAATGGGACTGAATCCAAAACAATTGGCGCCCACTGGAAGAGGTTATGGGCAAAATGGGTATCAATCTGCCTGATTCAGAAGTAAGAGATTTCTGGTAACTAAATTTTGGTCGCTGAATCGATTGGAACGAGTCTCCATCCCCCAGACCCGAGGAATTACCAACCCCTGTGAAATCATTCGTAGCGTTCTTTGATCTTGTCACTTAGCCCTCTCTGTGAAACTTCTAATTAAGAGTCAAGTAATGTTCTTTGCTATGGGGAGCTGCCCTCTTTTAGGATTTTATCCAGTACATTATAAGAACTGTTTCCACAGTGCGCACGAGCTGTCCTTCCGCAGAAAGGGAAAGCCCCAAAGGATGGCTCGAGGGATGACCAAGCAAAACCGGTCGCTCAAGGGTCACATGAGTTTGGCACAGTGAACTCTTATTACGCGATCGAATCCTCCGGGTTAGAAAGTCCACCGACTCATCGCCGTCCTCATTGTCGGGGGAGTTCCCAAACATTGTAAGGTTTCCATACAAAACACAGACTTTGATTGGTCATCTTAGGTTGTCTCGTGTCTTCAACGGTCGTTATATGGCGGTCTCCGGTCAGCAGGAAGCCGCTGTCTCATCGCTGTGTGACGCCCTCTGATTGGGGCAATCAAGATTCCCTTGTTCTGCTCGGGAGTTTATCTAACCGTGCTGGTGTCCAGTCGACCGGGACTGACTAGAGTCATTCGATGCTCTTGAGGTGGATCGGAGCTAATGGGTAATGGCTAAATCATGGCACGCGGGCTGAATTTACGACGGGGAGCAACGTGTTCCTGTAAACCTGTCTACTTGGTTTATGAAATATGGGTTGGTGCAGAGGAAACGGATGTTTTTAATATTGAATTTACTGGGACACAATGGGCTGAAAATAATGAAAACAAGAGTACTAAATGTTAGGTTTTTTAATGAAGTTTTCAAAATTACATACCGTATTTAGGTTCGTAAACTAATGTCTTTGAGATACCTAACGTCCTTCTTGCAGGATACAAAAACTTAGATCCTTTTGAAAATTACGGACGGCTTTCTACAACATTTCATTTTCTTCCTAATTCTGAATGTTATTGAGTGTTGAGTTTTGAGTGACCAAAAACCCCACAAGGAGGTCACACATCGACGGGTCCGGTGAGTGAGAGAGCTCTCCGTAATCTTCAGAAGAGGATCCAAATTCGTATCCAGCTCTTGTTGGTTCTCGAAACATTTCAGCCTGATCAGACCAAATTTGGGGGTTAAAATGTGTTTTTTGTAAAGAATATCTCCGCGATCTAGGCGTGTGAGGGTATCATTTCACTAAATTTTGACGCTAAATCCAATGGGACGGGTCTTAGAACGATTGGCGTCCACCGGGAGAGGTTATGGGTCAAAATGGGTGTCCATCGACCCGTTTCGAATGTGTGTTTTTGAGATTTCTGGTACCTAGACGTGTGAGGTATTATTTTCCACTAAATATTAGACGCTGAATCGATTGAAATGAGACCGAGACACTCCACACTCACTGTTTCCCCCCATTTTCTCCATGCTCCTGGTCCAAGAAATAACCAACCCCTGTGATTTTATCATTCTACGCTCTCATAGAGGAGGTTTCAACTTTTCAAAATTACTCATTTTCAAGAGGGTTGAATTTTTGAGGAAAACGCATTGTTTGAAAGTGGGAAGGGGCTAATCTTCGACCAAATCGAAGGCCGGTAGCCACATGAAAATGGCAAAACATGCCACACGGATGCTAAATACAACGCATTCTCTCCAACCTGGCGGTGGTGGCTATAAACAACTGGCTCTTATTGGAATATCTATATTGTGCCCAGTACACAATAATTTTCCTCAGATATTTCAATATGATGGAAAATTATGGTTTTTCTCAACATTAGGGGCCTTTTCCATCCCAAAAACGCGTATCGTACTAATATTAATCAGGTCAGCCGTCAGTGATGCTGAGATGGGCTTCTGTTCAATTTACGTATTTAGAAAATTGGTTACCTATACACTGAGGTTTTATGTTGCTACCTTTTTATAAATTGCTAATTTTTGAGAATTGATCTGTCACCGCCTACTCCCTTTTTACTCTAAATTCTCGCGCTGAGACAACTTTTTTCGTGTTTTGGTCCTAGTGAACCCTGAATACGCCTTATTCGGCATCCACATTCGCAGCCATTCTTCAGGAAGTGAACCGTGCGTGTGTGAAATCTAGATCTAATTGTTCGTTCTCATACTTTAGGATCTCGTAACCGCAAAATTAAATGAGAAGAAACCTCCTTTCATCTTTTAGCTAACAAGACTCATAATCCCGCGTTTGTTTCTCTACATTATGAACGTCGTATTATTCACTAGCAAACATTTCTCTAAATTTAGAAATGGTTCGTATTGATCTTCAGTGGAAATACTTCCGCAGCAAAATGTTAAAAACCAGTAATAGAAAGAAAAAACTTCAGAAGGTTCTCAATTATTATTTACATCAAATTTAAAATGACAAAAATGAACGGGAATAAAGATGATTCCTCGAACAAGCAGACTATATTATTGACTCACGCTCTAAAAATTTGAGTTTTAAATTGATTCAAGCCTTGGAATTCACAATGATCCTAAGCCGTTCTCCTTTGAATTTTCAATTCATTTAGCATTCATACTTTTCGTGGCCTCGTAAATGAGCTTCGGGTAGAAATGACACCTACGTCTTCAGTCAGTGAAACCCACGGCTGCTGCCGTAGTGGTAATTGAATTTGATATTTTTCTTCCAATTTATTACTTCAAAGATGTATTATAGTTGATTGGGATCGCTCCAGGGCGTCCAAGGACGGTGTTTTAAGGCTTCTTTCAGTATGACTTATTAGAAGAGCTTAGGGTCGCTTTATTTTGTATTCTCAGTGGGACGGACGCATTGCCAGAAGGAGGTTCCATTTTAACCAAATGTTGGGTCCAAGGTTAGGCCGATAGTTTACGTTAGCCTTCTTTTCAGGTTTTCCATGAACAAGGGTTGACTTCATTAATTTGAATATCAAATCCAGCGTGAGTACAATATAGCAAATAAAGAAGGAAAAATGTCGGCGATCTATGCGAGTGGGGTATCATTTTTGACTAAATTATGGACACTGAATCTAATGAGACGGGTCCCGGAACGATTGGCACCCTTGGAAGAGGTTATGTGGCAAAATGGGTACCTATGTACCTCGAAAGTGTGTTTTCGAGGTTTCTGGTACCTAGGCATGTGAGTTATCATTTTCCACTGAATTTTGGACGCTGAATCGATTGGAAGGAGTCTCCGATGAATAAGCAACACCTGTGAGGTTGGGTAAAGGGTTTTTCCATTTACCTTCAGTTGCATTCGGCACCTGATAAGAAAAAGAAAATCATAATCAAACTATTACCAGATTTACAAACTTGAAATAACTTTGAGCCTGGTTGCTCAAAACCTTGTTTTTGTGATTGGCTTCCGTTTGGTTATGGCCGTCCATATAAAATGCCATGCTGGGAAGAAATCACTTTCGAATGTTGATGAAATTGTGATTTTGAGGGGGGTTCTGCGGTCAAATTTCTTCGATTCAGGGAGATTCCGGTCTTTCTCGAACCGAAGATTACTTTCCAAGGGATTAAACGTTTAGCTCTTGTTGAGAAGTACACAACTTGGGCGGTTCAGATTAGCAAAGTCGGTCAGAACTCGATGAGATTCTCCTGTCAACTCAACCCAAGGACTTTGACTTGAAACGTAATTTCCGATCAAGTGCCGTCGCTCCCCCGATCAGGAACTCGAGACGCTTCGGGGTGACTTTCTCCATCAGGGACTCACCTTCCTGTAGTTGCAGCCAGTCTTACCGCGATCGTCCTCCGGCCTCTGTCGTCATCGATACCACGACAATCACGCCCCTAACTAAGCTGTCATGACGGAAGTTCGAATAATCTCGTCCTCATCAGACCGCTGTCCCTGAAAACAGCCAAGTGTACGCATTTCGGTTCGGCTACCCTCGCCACGTTTGCCTATTTTGGAATATTCCGAGTTGTTATTCGACTCTGACGTAATGTCGAACCCACACCCACACGACCCTGCGATTTTGCCGTGAACGTTCTCCACTATCATGTTTTTGTGGAGTAGAGTGTTCTTCACAATATGGGTAAGCGGTCTCTAATTAAAACTTCAAAACTATACCAAACTCACGTTTCAACCCCTAACAACCCTGTCAACCTTTCCCGGTGAGATTCCGACTTAATTTTACGCCGAAAACCAGATGAAGGCCACCTTTTTAAACCAACATCAAACATTCGCCGACCTTTGACTTTGAAATAGAGTCAAGATCACGTTCAGATCTCCGACGTTGCTCAACGCTACGATTACGATATCTGCAGTAACGAGCTCATGATGAAATCCACAATAAGATCGTAACTTCCCTGTATCATAGTACTTCGTTGTAATCCACGAATAGTTGGTACCCTAATTGTCTGTAAATCCATTGCTCGTGATTACGAAATAATGGAACTCGCTTAGAGAGCGAAATAAAACCGTTTAAATTGCAGGAAATGCGAATAACGTGCTTGTTGTTAGAGGACAAAAGTCATTCCTTACCGTTTTTATTTATTTATTTTTTTTTTTTGAGAAAATTTACAATTAAAGCGTAATATAAAATAATTAATAATAATTAATTTTGATCCAGTTCTTATCAAATATTTCTACTTCCACCTCTCAATAAAGGTCTTATTTATAATTATTCAGTTTTAAAACTGAATACATTGAAAATGACTTCTAAAATTTTCAAACTATCTAACGGATATTTTGAAACTGTCACGAGGAAGAATTACCAACGCGTATAAAATCATCCTGAATAATTAGATTCAGATTTTCGTTACGTACCTAGGTAGGTATAACGAATGTATCCAGGAGCGCCCTCCATACTTTACAAATTAGGTATATTGGATGGTTATTCCTTGAATAATGTAAATAACTTGAATACGTTCGCGACCTAGTTAGTCCTCGAAACATTTCAGCCCGATCGAACCGAATCGAAGAGGGGGGGGGGGGGGGGTCAAAATGTGTTTGTAGAAAAATGGATTTTCGAGATTTTTGCCGATCTAGGCGTGTGGGGTATCATTTTCCACTAAATTTTGGACACTGAATCCAATGGATAGTGGGTATGGGTCAAAATGGGTATCAATCTACCTATTTCGAACGTGAATTTTCAAGATTTTAGGGTACATAGGCGTGTGGAGTATCATTTTTCATTAAATTGGAAAATGGATGCTGAATCGATTGGAATGATTCCAGGACACTTACAATTTTCCTCACACTCTTGCTACATGGAATAGCTAACCACCGTGGAAGAATTGGCAGCGTGATTTAAATGGAAGTATGGGAGTTGAGGCGCAAATTATGGGCACGGCCAATCCAATCTATCTTAAAGTTACTTGATTATTCATTCCCAGTAACGACTCATAAATTCAACTCTGGACGGCCTCAATAATAACATCCTGACAACTTGGATCTTAAAAAAAAGAATTATAATTAAAAAAAATAAAATAAAATAAAGGGGTAAAGGGGGGATTGGGGCGCAGAAACCATTGCTACTTTCATCAGAAACATGAGCACTTGATATACGTAGTGGACGATTCTTCATCCAACAATGTTAGGATCCACCCTATGAGTCAATTCATAGGCGTCAAAATGACGAGTTGAAAATGATTATTCGTACTAGGCGAGGGAAATCCCCTCAAAGGAATCGTATTACCATAGGCGTTGGGCATCTCACATACACGTTTTGTCACGTGACAAACCGATGACGACCGCAATTTCGCGGTTCTGAGATCATTGGGGTTGGGCTCTTTGGCTTCTTCTTCCGTTCGTAAGTTCCTGGACTACCTCCTGCTAGAACACTGGGTTCAATTATTCTCGAAATAATGAGTAACAAAACAAATTTTCAGTACAGGTGCATTAGAGAGTCCACAAATGCGGCAATCAAGGTAATAGAATTTTGCGATTATATTATATCCATTTCATTTTAATCGATTGCCGCTCGTTAGAAAAATGGAGGGATTGTATTTTGGTTGACGACTGATGAACAACCAACATTGGAGACCGAAAGCGGTGATTCAAGAAATAACCAAACCAAAACTAATATTGCAAATAATATTATGCAATTATTATGCAAACACCGTCACATTTCCGAATGTTGGCCCATTCACTCACCTAGAAATATGACTGATTGAGCCTTGGAGCCCTTACTCTTCATTCAGTTGAGAAGTGAAAACGAAATTTCTGCTGAATTGAGAGCTGCCAACTTGGGAGAATAAAATTCATCTGAAAACTGCTACAAAATGTCTCTTATAACACCCTCAAGAACTGATTGATGATCGGAGGATACAAATCATTTCATCGTGTAGAATAATAATGAAATGATTCTTTTCCACTAAATCTCAGAGTTTGAGGAAGGTTGTTGTGTTGCTACTTAATTCACATTAGAGTCAAAAACGTGAAAGCAAACTTTCAGAAATCTTCGGAGATTATTGTCTCTGCCGACACTGCTGATTCTACTGTGATCAGCGTACTTCCGTACTTCATTTCGTACGTTCAACGGTGGGGACGTTTCAAGCCGTCCGCCAGAGCGCAGCCCAGAAGGATTTAGATAGGTAACCCTAACTTAAGTACCTGACCAACGAGATCATCCCATGGTAGTAGAAAATTATTTTAAGAATTATTTTAAAATCTGAAATTTTGGTCGGGGACCCGTTTCCTGCTCTAGTGGGTCCTCGAAACTTAGGGGGAGGGGGAGGGGTCAAAATGTGCTTTTTGAAAAATGGATCTTCGAGATTTCTGGCAGTCTAGGATTGTGGGGTAACATTTTTCATTGAATGTTGAATGCTGAATCAATTGGGATGAGTTTTTTTTTTAGAGAGTAAAGGTAACTAACTCATTTAACAACTTTTTTTTTAGTACACTCAATTCCTTTTATCGTGGATGCGAATTTGTTCAGAGATTTCCACAGAACCGTTCATATCTTTGAGCCTTGAAGCTGATTTGAACGGTCTTGAAAATGATAGGCTTGGCCTGAACGTTCCCAAGCTAACATCAGCCATCTTGGCGATTTATCGCCACAACGTTGGTACTTCTATAGCTGGATTGAACGTGATGTAATCCGATTGTTATACGATGATTCGAATCACTTCATCGAGGCCTTTTCCAATGACGCGAAACAGTACAGACTTGATTATTTTCATTCATTACAATATGAGAGTAACTTGCATGATTCTATCACTTTTGTCTTAGAAACGCAATACTACCAAACCTCATGCGGTTATTTGTAGGTATAATTTGCGGTCGAGTGAAAAAATCCAATAACGGCGAAACCTATTTTCTTTAACCTTACTCAGCTAGAAGGTGTACTACTCGGATTTCTGTAATCGTTATCTAGGTGGACCAAACGAGAGAACGTTCCCGCGCTTTCGACACAAGTTAGATTGATCCACGAGTAACAGTGATATTCTGTTTGTGAAAATACGAGATAATTTGATATTTCTTGACTGTGAAATCGCCGTTTTTGACTCATGTAGCCCAGTGAACTTTGTGGGATGCTATGCCAGGGTATTCTCTCTTTGCCTGTGTTGTTCTTTTTATAAGTTGAGGTGTCTAAAAGGCACGATGGACATCAGAAACTTTAGCGAATTAGAAATAAATTGATCAGATACGTTGCTCGTACTTTAATATTAATAATTTAATATTGTTATGTTTAATATTTCGGTAATATTGGGTATTATACTGCGAAAAGTCGTATCGGAACGAGTAATGATACTCTTTTAGAGTGGTCTGAAACCATCAACTATGGAATCTTGTCATCACATAACATTTTGCACCCACGTTGAGACTCGAACACCTTTGTGCCACCTAATTTGCTTAGAAAGGCGCGTTCTTTGGCAGGTATTCGATAGTTGAAGGTATAATCCGTCGAAAAATAAACTTGAGGATTCGAATTTTACGGTGGAACAAGCGTTAAAAGTTATTCCCCTTCGTGAGTGCGAATCGATTTTTCACGGTTCGCTAGTGAATTCAATAGAAAACCACCAGCTTTTTCCCTCATGCACCTCCTCCTACAAACCACATAAGTATCTACTTATCGGTAATGGATCGGGTTCGGTCTCGTAACCCCCGACAGCAACATATAGCGGCTAATGGACAGTTGATACACTGATACTACAAAAGAGTCGATTTGACGAAGTCACAATGTGACTAGAATAAGACGCGGTTGAGATACAATTTTTTCCCACATTGGAAATCACTCCATTCTGAGGTAAACGTACGTCAGCCGTGTTCAACAACACTCCGAGAAAATTAACTTCCTTAAAGCTTGATGGTGTAACAATTTGCATGAATCACGACGATGCCCGCGCTGAAAATCCATCTTTGATGCGGTGTTGTCAATAATTTGGAATTTCGTGGATTGATCTTCGGGCTAGTTACGTGCGTAAACTTTGACGGTTGTGAGGTTGCACCCTCAAATTTGCATCGGAGGCAGTTGAGTTTCGAGCGCGAATCGCTAACCTCCTCCACCTCACGCATTCAGGTCTCCGAGGAGGTGATGAGATGGGAAAGTGACTCTGACGCAACTTGGCGACTCATTCAGCCTTTTGCCAGGTCATGCTAGTACGGCACACAGATGGCCTCATTACCAACTGGTCAATCTTTTCTTTTCTCCACTGTCTACCATCTCGAATTTCCTCGTATTGTATTTATTTATTTACTAACACGACTCAAAACTTATGTTCCTTCTTTCATTTCTGATGAGTGAATTTTCACGATCCACCTCATTTTCATCTTTCTTTCCCCTGGGGCCTAATTACCGACTACCTACCAGTAAATATCATCCGTTGTACGCGAATCTACCCTTCCCATCGCAGATTGACAAATCGGCGCCCGGTGACTTCCAATTTTGGTTGGTTAATCCTCGAATAATCAACCTCTGTCTCAAACAGAAAGTCAATCTCTCTGATTCGGCCTTAAATTTGTTTCTAGGTGTTTCAAGGTGTCTAGATCAAAAAAAGCAATTGTCCGTCCGCCGGCTACTCCGATTGTAGTAGTAGAAAATTTTCTATAAATGTGAAATTTTGGCCAAAACTCGCTTTTGGCTCTACTTGGCCCTTGAAACATTTCAGCCCGATTGGGCCAATATTGAGGAGGGTAGGGGTCAAAATGTGTTTATCGAAAAATGGATTTTGGAGATTTTTGGTAATTTAGGTGTGTGAGTTATTATTTTCGACTAACTTTTGGACTCTGAATCCAATGCGACGGGTCCCGGAACGATTGGCGTCCACTGGAAGAGGTTATGGGTCAAAATGGGTTTCTATCCATCTACCTATTCAGATGTGTGTTTCCGAGATTTCTGGTACCTAGGCGTGTGGGGTATCATTTCCCACTAGATTTTGGACGATGAATAGATTGGAATGAGTCCAGAAAACCCATACCCACTGCTTTCCTCATGCTCCTGGTCCACGGAATGAACAACCCCTGTGAATGAATTTGCAGCGTTTATACGTTCAATTTCCTACAGCGCTCCAGCTGAACCGGTCATTTCTCTCCCATCACATCGCGATTGAGTAATGGATAAATATGACCACCGAATCGGCCCGTGGTTCGGTATGCCACACTGACCACAAGGGAAAGTCTATCCAAACAAGTTCAGGGCCGTTTCGCCATCCTGGTCACGTAGTAAACAATATTGACTGCATCGTGCGTTCATTGTAAGTATACCAACATATAATTTGATTTATTTATATCACATCGGAGAAATTGAAGAAGAGAAAGGACGTATTTTAATTGGAAAGTTACACTTCTGTAGAAGGTGGTAGAAATTTCTAATTTTAACGTACTAACTTGACCCACAAACTTCTAGCCTATAAATGGATCTGGCAATTTCGGGTTGACAATTGCCTCCTTGCTGAGCATTTCTTACCTAAATACAGTTGAATTCGTCCCAGATGCTGTTTCTTCGAGAAATATCACTTCGTAGCAAGAATCTAGCCATTGCTTCGTTGCTGCAAACTCGTCCGTAGAAGAAGTGGATAATATTTATATACATGGCACAGGAGGAAGGATTTGGGGTGCTGAGGGATAGTTTGGCACGTTGTTTATCAATTTTATTCTCATTCTCAGTGTAAGGTAAGTATAGAAACAAATCAAGAACAATTCAACTCAATCTACTAGGTATCTAGGTACTAGGTACTTGGTAGGAAAATAAACAAATGTTTGACGGTACAGACCCCCCCCCCCCCCTCATGCTTGACCGACTCCCTTTCAGTGGTAGTGCTTCTAAACGTTGAGCGCACTATATTTCAAAATTTTGGCGCTTCTCCTGAATTTGCTACCTCTATAGAGTACGGACCTCTATATGCTCTAGAATAGATTAAAGAAATTTCCAATTTCGTACGAAGGCTCCATTTGTCATCTGCTTTGATCCTAACATCTAGCCAGCTCAACCTACTAAAATCCAGGATCTTTATCGGTGAAAAACGCAGTTTTATGTCTTTTGAGATAATAGTCGTGTGAGCTATTGTTTTTTATGTAATTGTGAACGCAGAATCGATTGAATGGGGTTCCATACCTGAAAAGATTGATGGCCTGGATCCATTTTTGTCTCTTTTTCCTAATGATTAAATTTAATCAAACGAATAAAATTCATTTAAAAGAAAGCATGGTACGGCTCGAAGCGAATTACTATTGAACGGTTGCAGCAAATTTTATCAAGAATAAATAGCATTTTCTGGCCCGGAAAGTAATCAAGGACCTGGAACAGCGTTGATTCCATTTACTTAGCACACGTATGTACTTATTATTATGTTCATCTAAGGGATTATTTATCTGTTTATCCAATCTAAAGACCTAAAGAGATGTTACTTGAAAGCGGGGAGAAGGGAGAAGGTGGATCTGCACCGTCGAGTAAAAAAAAAATGTATTCCGGTCGAAAACAGATGGACATAAGAGCAAAGATAAGAGATAACAAGCCATCTCTTTCTAATTTCTTTACTCTGGCAGATTTACACTGAAACCAATAGTGTCCCACCTTTCTTTGAAGCCATAAAAGGTCAAAAATATAGCAATACTCGCGGATGTTGGGCCACAAAATTGTACACAGCTCAACAAAATATGATCTGGAATTTGTATCATAATGATCCGTGATAGTGGACGTAGTGTCTGTACTGTAGGTACAGCCTCTACAGGGGAATTATTTCAGGGCAGGCCCTCGACGACGCCGTTAGTAGGAAGTGATTATTGACGCCTGAAGTGAACTTGGATCTACCACGAACGAATGTCGTAAGAGGAACGAAATCCTAGTTGTGTCGCGAGACTTACAGGGTCGATTGGAGAAAGCCAATACATAGTTGAATATGGAGCGAGTGCCCCTTAAAGAGCAGATCTCTTCGGACCAATTTCGGTCGTTGAGTCCCTAGCACGCCATACTGCATGACTGGACATTTTGTTTGCCGGAAATCATTGACAGTTCAATATCAAATTTAGTCACCCACGTAATTTTTTTTTTCTTTGGAGAAGTTTTGCGAAAGAGACGCGCAAATAATTAGCTTGGGGTGTGTAGGCTCCTGAACTCGCTAGGAAGAACCGATCTGATCTTGCCACTGCCTCTCAAGTATGACGACCGTGGCCCTGGAAGAACCCACACGACTGTTTACGAAGGCGTAATGATCCGCGCGGACGCCAGCCAGCTCCCCCGACTGACCAACTGTTGCTTTTGCGAAACGATGGGCTCGATTACCTCAGACGTCGAGGAAAGGTTCTATTTCAGGAGCCTCTAATATCCCAGTTTGTCGCGGTAACAACGACTGACGAGGTCCACGAATTTCTTGTTTGTAGCGTCTTCCATACCGCTCCACACTTGTTCAATTTTGAACGAAGAATTCACCCTGATCGTCACCGTAAATACGGGGTGTGTGAGTTGACCCTCCCTCCCCTTCCCCATCATAAATCGTCCAAATGAGAGTATACAAAAAAAAAAAAGTTTTTTTGTATAACTGCGCAACTATGTCTAAAAGGCACCAACATTCTTGTTCCAAAAGATAACCCCGATTTTGGTTGCCTATTTCTTGAATAATCAACCTATGTTTTCATACAGGAGGTCAACCACACCAATTGGACCCAAAATTTGACAGTTTGCGATTCAAGGTGTCCAGATTAAAACTCGGACCAGGAGCATTAAGACTCATTTCAGCGTCAAGACTCATTTCAATCTATTCAGCGTCCAAAATTTAGTTGAAAATGATATCCTGTAACCCGTCGTTTTCGCTTAACGGGCTAGGGATCCAAAAATAGACCTAGGCGAATAATTAGTGGGAAATTAAAGACTTTCACTTACCGTCCGGAATGTCTGCAATGGTCGGTCATGGACGCCAAGTACACCTGAATTTACCAAGCTCTGAGGAATGGGGTTTCGTAATTGAAAAGACAAAGATTCAATATTGACTTATAATAAACGCAATTGACAAAAATATAAAATACGGAATGTCTCGGCCGAGAAGGATATTGACTATTACGTAACCTAATTATTGAGTAGGCAAAAGTGAAGGGCTGAGGGCCAAGTGAATTTACGAGGTAGCTGAAGGCTCAGGAATGTTTGATTTAACAGAACGGTAAACTGAAAGTGATTTGTTAGCGTCCTCCCCTAATTCCTTTCTCTTTTCCTAACGCACGACAGACGAAAGGCTAAATAATACGGTCACAATCTACAACTCTATGATCAGCTTTCTGGTGACTAAACGTCAGGGCTTGGGCCAGATTTAGAGAGTTCGACTTTCGCGTTGCGAGGGTACGAGACAGAGTTATTTCGCCACTTACGTGTACCAACTTCTTGGGATGGAGACCACAGGGTGATGTTCTCTTCACGAGATAGAGGTATTTCGCCACTTACGTGTACCAACTCCTTAGGATGGAGACAACAGGGTGATGTTCTCTTCACGAGATAGAGGTATTTCGCCACTTACGTGTACCAACTCCTTGGTATGGAGACAACAGGGTGATATTCTCTTCGCTGCTCGGCTTCGGTCAGGGGAACGCCGTCCAGGCCGGAGGAGGCGAGGCTCTTTCCGACGGAGGTCCGACGACTGGCGGTGCGTGGGGAACCTGGACTATTGGCCGTCGAATCGGGCGCGAACGAATCAACACTCGGGTCCGACGGGGGATTTTCAGTTCGTATAAGGGCCCACTGTTACGGGAGAGGAATTGGCTGATCTCCCAATTCCCGAATTCTCACCCTGAAGGAACCACGATACACTTGTTCCCTCCGGTCACGTTCACAACACCGGCTTCACAAGGGGTTGATTTGCTTCGCGTCGGTTGTTTCGCTTCGGTGTTTCGCTTCGAAACAGGTTGTTCCGCCCCGAAACAGGTTGTTCCGCCCCGAAACAGGTTGTTCCGCTTCGGTTGTTCCGCCCCGCCCCTGCCTCGCCTCGTCCTCTCGAGATTATGGCGAGCAGGGGGGGCCAACCTCGTTTCACTTGAGTTTGTACACGACTGACTCCCAAGCCTTTCCCCAGTCTGCTAGTCAAGTCGCCTTCCCCTCCTCCTACTCCCTGGGTGTCTCTCGCCATCTGTCGCCCGACCAATCCAATGAGGACACGCCTTTCGCCCAGCTGGGTCAGGCGCTTGGAGGGGAAAAGGCTCGATCCGTACCCCGCCGCCGAAGTTTCTTGACGGGGCGCTTGGACTCTGCCGCCCCGTTACAATCCCACGCGCCTAGATCGCCAAAAATCTCGAAAATCCATTTTTCAAAATATACATTTTGACAATTTTTTTGTTAATCCCATTTTGAGGGTTGTAGGAGAGGGGGAAAACAACCCTATATAGTCCTCGGATTTCACCCCACGTGAAGTCAGTTTCGTCGAGAAGAAAAAATTATAGGAATCATTATTGCAGAAAGTCGACAACAATGGAAGGAATTCCGCCTTTTTGAACGGAGCAATCAGACGAAACTGTTCCTTTGTTGAGCCATTTGTGAGGCGGTCTGTTTTGACATTCATTTAGCGGTCAGCTCCAGCATTTACCGAGAGGGGTGTAGGGTCTTTTGTTAGAGACTTTGGCAACATTTAGAAAAAGGACGTGGTCGTTTGTTTTTCTTGAAATCGTGTAAATAAGTTGATATATAATCGCCACCTGTCAAGACAAATCCGTGCTTTCACTTTGCTCAACTTTTGTATTTTTATTGAAATTTTTCTCAGAAGTTACAATACTTTACTATTTAGCTAACATAGACATTTTATTATTACTAGGTATAATGGAACTTGAGTGAAGCTGTAGTTCTAAACACGTATATTTTTCTTTGAAGTATTCGTTTTAGATGTTTTCGATAATAGCTAATTGTTTGAAAATAAATAGAATTTTAGACTGTATAGTATACGGGTGATTTTTCAAGTAACCACGTCGAGAAGGTCTTCTACTGGTCTTCTTCTCTTGAGTAGCCTTCCTATTTGCTCACCCAATAGATTTCGGTAAATACATGGAACGTAGAGTTTGTGTAGACCCCTCTTGTGATACAACTCCACATGAATGAGTTATTCTGTCGTATGAACACTACTGATAACTATGCCGACCGAAAATCCGTGGAAATGTAAGGTGTATTTTCAGAACTGTTTCGGTTATTACAAAGCCTACCGTAACAGCTACCATTTAAATAGAAGAAATTGTAGTCCTCGGGTATACCTTACTATCCCCCACCCTAACCCCCAATTTTTAGAGCCAAATTGACCCTTCAAACCAATCTTTTTGAAAATTTTACAAGTGTTTCGGAGTCTTTGGAATCTCCTCCTTCGGTATATACACAGCAGAAATGAATGGAATACAGAAAGTGGGGTTTTTATGCGTTTGAATAGTGTGGTGGCCGATACTAAAAATTTTTTCCTAGTGTATAATTGTCCCCCAGCGTCCTGGTGGAATGGAGGAAAGAAAGAAATCTTGATCTAAATGCTCGTTTACATCATTTTCATTATATGTAAAAAGTTTAAGCATCATTTAAGAAATGGTGCATACCTTCAACACACACCAAAAAGTTAAGGAATGGATCCGTTTTCTTGATGCAATTGAGATGCAATGAAATTCTCCTTCAGTTGGCAAATTTTGTTCCTTTATTACCCGCTTTTCAAACTCTTATCGATCAAAGTAATTTTTGTTGTCTCTTCAGTTATCTCCATTACTCAGGGCATTATACAGGAAAAATAAACTTTGTGCAGACATTGTGTAATAGTTTGCAGTGTTTTTACTACTGCAGCCGTCTGCTTACAGTGAGGGGCAATATTCAAATATTACAATAGGCAACAACTTATGAATCGGCCCCTACATTTTTCTAACTCATAAAACCCGCTCTTTCTGTATACCTGTGTATTCTGCTGTATATTGACCGAATGAGGATGTACCAAAGATTCCGAAACATTAGCCAAATGTTCAAAAAGGTTAAGTTGAAGGTCAAACTGTGGCTCTGAAAATGGGGGGGGGGGGGTTGATAGTAAAGTACATCCTAGTCTTCATCAAAAAATCATGTGACGGTTCTTTTCGAATTTGCAAAAGAGCGAAAATTATGCGGTTTTTCAGCTATTCCTCAAGTTTCCGACCAAGGTTCCTATTCCTGTATACCTTCCCGGCATTGCCAACAAACAATAGAAAACATTTTGCATGCCCTGTCACCCTTCTACCGAAGACTTAACGTACTCAAATACCGCCAATATGAACATCCCTGCTAAAAACGCGGCTCATTTTCTTACATACATTTCAAGGACTTTACCGACAAACAATCTTCGTTCTCGCTCTTTTGGCCCGTTTCATCTTCCTTCAGCAAAACTGGATCACTTTAATTGCTCGGCCCTACTTTTATTTTTTTTCAAATGTCAGCTTCTCGGGAGAAGGCCACACATTTTACGCAACATCGGACTGCGCCCAGGAATATTTGGCCCCTGGCCAAAGCGAATCCTCGTTGTCTTCGTTGCCTCGCTCATCAGAGCCATCGTTGTCATCCCACGTTACAGATTCAAATTTAGGCTGTACAACCTTCAAATCGCTCGTATGATATGAATTTGCTTTTTTACCAAAAAGAACCAGTATATGCAGAAAATATGTTTAGATTATTATCAGGTATTTGTTGAAAGTGTTTTCGTTGATTTCTGATACTTCTCAAATCACTCATTTTATTATGTCAAATTTCTATGTGAAGCCACATATTGTAAAGTATCTATGTCCGAAATAAATATGGCGGGCAGACTGGGAAAGAAACCCGACTCAACCTCTACTCGCATTTCCTCAAACTCGAGTTTTATAATCATCCTCTACACTTCTCCTACACACATACCTATTCGAGTGTGCACCCTTTGACGTGATCAATTCCTTGGATCAGTCAGATGTTTGACTCAAACCTACTTTCCTATGTCAACTGCCTTTGACATAATCAGATCTTACATTGGTCAGGCATTTTGCTCAAACCTCCTTCCCAAAGTCTTTGACGTGATCAGATCTTGGATCAGTCAGGCGTTCGGCTCAAACCTCCTTCCCTATGTCAACTTCCTTTGGCGTGATCAGATCTTGGATCAGTCAGGCATTTGGCTCAAACCATCATCCTTATGTCAACTGCCTTTGGCATTATCAGATCATGGATCGGCAGGCATTTGGCTCAAACCTCCTTCCTCATGTCATCTGCACTTGGCGTGATCAGATCTTGGATCAGTCAGGCATTTGGCTCAAACCATCATCCTTATGTCAACTGCCTTTGGCATGATCAGATTGATCAGACCATGGAACGTTCAGGCATTTGGCTCAAACCTCCTTCCCTATGTCAACTGCCTTTTGGCATGATCAGATCATGGATCGGTCAGGCATTTTGCTCAAACCTCCTTCCCTATGTCAACTTCCTTTGGCAAGATCAGATCTGGGATCAGTCAGGCATTTGGCTCAAACCATCATCCTTATGTCAACTGCCTTTGGCATGATCAGACCATGGATCGGTCAGGCATTTGGTTCGAACCTCCTTCCTCATGTCAACTGCCCTTGGCGTGATCAGATCTTGGATCAGTCAGGCATTTTGCTCAAACCTCCTTCCCCATGTCAACTTCTCTTAATGTGATTAAATTTTGAATCAGCCTAGAATTAGGAATACGATTTTCTCCCATCCATCCCGGACATACTCCCTAGACATGATCAAATTTGGATTAGTTGGGTGTTCATTTAATTAGTTCTTACCTATTTCGCAGCAAACAAATACCAGGCATCTCAATGTATTTATTATATTTATTTACTTTTTTTTAGAGGAACTCAGGCTTTTTCCCCTCTTTTTCTCTATCTCTATCTCTTCAATCAATCTCTCTGGTACTCTGCACCCCTTCCTCACTTCTCACTGGTTCCCTACTAAATAAATACCGCAGTGAATGCCTCTAATCATCCTTTTTAAAACAAAAGATAAAATAAATAGTGCGGATAATTCGATTACTCTGAAGGGAAACAAAGGCCAAGTATCGCTAAGCCTGACGTCTCCATCAAATAGGATATTTTACGGTATGAGGACATTTCGCATTAACATTGCCCGTCGGGTTGTTACATTATGCGCATAGCGTCTTCACGTGTCGTAATTTGAAAATTGCGACACTGTCCATTGTCGTTGGCAACGAACCCTTTTTAGCATAAAGTCCGAAGAACTAATGCCAAATCCGAAGTGTGCCAACTGTCAAGATGATCTCGGAAATCAAAAAGATAGGCACGACTGATTATCTGGTTGGTGCGAGGGGTGTCGTGACCCAAAGAGAAGAGACAAGATCGAAAACTCGAATGAGAAAGTCCGGTTCCTTGTATGGACGCCCCTTCCGCCCGAACTCTAACCTATGATGCAATGTCCACCCGGCACTATGGTCCACAGTGATTTATGTAATGACCGACAATAGGATCAATTATTGCCCGTAACGATCCCTAATTGCCTTATTTAAGTGACCATTCATACACCACCCGCCAGACGAGAGCCGGGGATTTACTATACACATCGCTACATCACCCGAAGAAAGAGGATGGTTACGGTCGGAAATTCGTTGTTTTGGGGGCCAGCATAAGATTAACTATCAATAATAAGTAAATGTGTGGTAACTGTTCAGTTCTGTTCCACGATAGAATTAAGAAGCACCGGTTAACGTGGAAATTCGTTTGGTATATCAAATCGAAAAACGTCTATATGTTGTCCTATTTAAATAAGTAAGAGTACGAAAATAAAAGGAGAGGTTGGCCTGGGTCATCTGTCCCATGTGAACGGCTGTTCTCAAAAGCCAGGCAGACTATCATTAAATACAGAAAACAGACTTGAAAGAAAATTCGCCTCCAAACTGTTATTTATGAGCTCATTGCCTCAACATTTTTTAAAGTAAATTCCGTGTTTACCAACTTACTTGCTATGATTATTAAATAATTTTATTTATTCTGATTTTTGAATTTTGAGGAACTTTTCAACCTATATATTGTGATTTATGCTGTTTGATTCTTCCTTTTCACTCCTAGCTGTAAAAAACCGTTTCATTTCCTTTCACCTTTTCATAAAAATACACCAAACATCGATGGTTGCAAGCCGATGTTTTAGCTCAATAAAAAGAGCAATGGTGAACATCGAATGTTGAATGCAATCTGTGGTGGCTGATTACTTTACCGTGTCATCGCGTTTCAATTTCATTTAGCAAGGTATTTTCATTGTACACCATCGCACGCAAGATGGTCATACCAGTGGCTTTATCAGTCCTACCTAAGAATGAACGAGTGGAATGGTTCTGCACATTTTTGATGTTCAGGAATTTAATCGCTGATTCGATTTAGAGTTAATTAGAGGTACAACTGCTATTTTTATTGGCTCTTTTTAGCTCTTATTGGCCTACCATTTGTAAAGTACTGGTTTTTTTGGCAACTAAACAAAACTTGAGTCACCGGGGCTCAAAAGCGGGGACCTTCTGACAGATTCCATTGAGGAGGGGTATAGCAGAAGCAAGATTGGTTGAAACGATTTAAGGTTTTTGATAAAATATGGACCACAAGAGGACCTGGCTGGTATCTTAATGGTTGGTCGATACACGCCTTCGAGTCTTATTCGCGCTTCATTGCGGTTGTAAAGGAAACCAAAAGCGTAAAAATATGACTCTGGGGTCGACGATCCTATTGTGGCAGCCACTGTTTTCTTGTTTTACGCCTATTACTGTTCCATTTAAAGCCCGAGCTTGAAAAAAAGGGTAGGACGGGAAAAAGAAGAGTCGCTAATGAAACAAAGCGTTCATCTCAAGGACGAAAGGCGTCGCGTACCAATGTCGACCGCGCTTCTGAATAACAACTGGCTTCGAGAAAAACAATAACGCGGATGACTTACCCATCCCACGGTTTTAGGTTGGGGCTTTGGCCTCATTGCCCAAGCTGGAGTCAACGTGGTCCTTGGTCACCAGAGTGCCGACTTGTCTCGAGGGTCGTGTGAATAGCGAGTTGGGGCCGGAATAAGTAGTAGCGTGTTCATACGCGAACCATTTTGGCGCGGTTAACTCCCTCGATCTACCATCGGATGACAGTGTGAGCGTGAGAAGAAATCTCACGACACGGGTCTGACCGGGATTTAGCGGGCTTCCAGCCCTTGACATGCGTGGGGGGCTGAGTTCCGAGAAGGACGCTGTTTCCCTAGAGCGAAATGTATTACATTATGTATTACATATCGTTTAGAAGTTACCTAACGAGCTGCTTTAGTCTTAACAAGGGATGTAAGTATCAATGAAATGTTGCGTTTTCCTTTTACTGCCAGTTTAGGCAGTGGTACAGACTCCTCCATAATGAACAAAAAGCAAAATTAAAAAAAAGGATAAATAAATAAGTGGAATTTCTAAAATTACATCTAAAAAATTCCTGGCGGTTTCAATCACACCACCCATTTATCATGTATTAGTCGCTCCATCATCACAATCTGCAAAATGCTGACAACTGGAAATATCTCTCTGCCTCCTAACCTATGGACCTTGGTCACGCATGGAAGGGTCCACCCTGAATATTATTGCTTTTGCCACCCTATAATCAATCCTTCCTTGTAAACTCATTCGTTTCATGACGTCTAAAACGAGCCTCGGACTAGGAGCATGGAGAAAATGGGAGAAAACAGTGAGTGTCGAGTGTCCCGGACCCATCCCAAGCGATTCACAGACCGAAAATTAGCTGAAAATGATACCCCACGCGCCTAGGTACCAAAAAATCTCGAAAACCCACTTCTGAAACCCTCTTCCCGTGGGCGCCAATCATTCCGGGACTCGTCTCATTGGATTTACCGTTCAAAATATAGTGGAAAATGATAACCCACACCCCTAGGCGCCGGAAACTCGAAAATCCGTGTTCCGAAAAACACATTTTCAAACACAAAATTTGGCTTTAAGCCCGATCGGAATAACTATGTTCATTGTATTATGATATAGTACCCTGTTAAAAGTGTTGAAACCTCTCCCTTAGGGTATATTAAACTTTTGATTGTAGATAGGTGAGATAAAATGGGAATAAACCGTCCATCATTCCATTCAGGTTAAAAATGCGGTCTCCCTGGGGAGCCTACGAATGAAATGAGACCCCTGTTTCGCGCCTACGCCTCCACCCCGACGTAAAGAAAGCAAAATAGAATGCAAGGAGACAATAGTTCTCCCACACGTTTTAACACGTGGCCTTTTTAGCGTCTGCGTTAACTTATCGGAAACCCCTGTAGCAGGCGCCCACCAACAATTTTTTTTCCCGACTTGGAAATCAGAAATATTATACTGACATAAAGGTCACCGACCTCAGGTCAAGGGTACATAGCGCTTATCCAGTCAACGGGGCTAAGATGTTAAAAGGTGATTATGATAATGTGAGAAGGGAACACAATACGTGGCTCTAAACGGGTTTTGAATAGGAAAATGTGGTTAGGGGTTTGTGAGCTTCAAATTCCGTTTGGTTGTTTTCTGAAACATGTCACGTCGGCTCAATAAGTTGATTCGGCCATCCCACAAATGACTGGTCTAGGTTAGAGTAATGGACTTTAGTTGCTCTGTTTCTGATGCGATTTCGAAGACTTATCTGACCAATTAGCGTCAACGAGACAGTTTACATAAGTGAAAACAAAGAACCAACGGCTTGTTTATACTGAAGATTTTGGTAATCGTTATTTCAACTAAATTTTATATGACGCTAAACTTCAATATACAGAATTTTTGAGTTCAATTCACAAGAAAACATGTGCTAGGCGCTAGTACTCAAAGCTCCCACTTGCGCTGTAGGCCTCCTTATGTGAAGTGACCAATCAGGGCGCCTCCCGCTTTTTTGCTCTCGAACATCACCCCCTCCCTCCTCATAGTGCCAACCTAAGGCGTCCAGTTGATGGAAATGTTGGTAGCATGCAGCCTCCATCATACACGTCTTTTTTGGTAGCAGAAAACAATTTTCTAAAAATCTGATATTGTGGTCAGAAATCCGTTTCCTACTTTTGTTGGTTCTCAAAACTTTTCAGCCCGATCGGACCAAATTGGGGGGGAATAGGGGTCAAATGTGTTTTTCATGAAGTGGATTTTCGAGATTTTTTTCGCAGATTTAGGCGTGTGGGGTATCATTGTCCACTAAATATCGGACGCTGAATCGATTGGAATGAGTCTCCACGCTGCTGGGCCAAGGTACCCTCTATGAAAAAAGTTGTTGCATTTTTGCAATTAAACCCCTATTTCGACTGGTCGTTAGTCACCAGGAAAAGCAAGAAGACAGAACTGAAACACACGCAAAAATATATGAAGAAAATCGATTGAGTGAATCCCGTGAAATGGAACCCTCCAAGTGAAGGTTGTGTTATTCGATACATTGACCGAGGTCAGACGTAGAAAAATACGCTGACTTAGACGGTGATTAAATTAATTACCCAGAACCTGCATATTCATAGAACAAGGCGGCCTAAACACACAACTTTTGATTCTTATGTGAACAATATAATTTACTTTTTGTCAGCAAACCTGACCATTTACGTTCTAAAGTGTGTAAAATTCTATTCACTTTCCCACATAAATAAGAAGTATTTGGAGTAATAAACAATTGTGGAATAATTTGCTGTGTTTCCATTATTTGTCTAGCCCCTTCAGAGGATTTCTGGCTTTTTTGGCTTGTGTGGCTAGAAATAACTGGAATTACAGGAGATAAATATATACCTAGCAGTTAATTACAAATGGTATAGGGCGATCTTTTTCTGACATCTGTTACCAACGAACATTTTTGTGTGCCTTACATTTGTGAAGCGACTAGCCCAGGAGATAAATTCGGTTATAACAAGTACGTTCTATGAAACTTGTTATGGAATTGTTGTTCCAAAAATAATAAATTCTGACTGTTTCTGAACAACGCCCTCAGGGACTGTGACTCAAGAGTGGTTACATTCTTTTTTGCTGTTTTTCGTTATTTTTGTCTTCAAAACAAACAGCTAGTTATATTTCACTTGTTAAAATAACACATTCTTTTGTTTGAGGTTGGATTGTCTAAAAACCAAAATAGACTAATTAGATGTTTTTCGTTCCTTTAAAATTGGCTTATTAATTACAAAACCCTGAAGAATTTCTTCTAATTAACCGTAAGATATCGCATGGATCGGAAATAACCAAACATACCTTCATATCCAAAGTGGTGACCCTGGCGTGATCGTGTCGCAGATCATGGCATACAATTTTCCAGGTCGTTATTGAACCTTTCGCTTCCAGAGAAATTATAAGAATATCTGTCTCGTAAAGTGTGCTATTTTTGAGGTATTTGGAACGCCGGCGCGCGCTTCGCTCAGACCAAGGTGACTTCGAAGTCACGATTTCCTTCGCAATCAAGATTTACCTGGAATAACAGATGTATAAAGATGGTAGCAGTTACTAAGCAACTAACAAAACCGGGCTTCTAACGAAAAGGGAACTTTTTTTTGCATAGTTTGTGTATTTTTTATTTTAAAGACAGGTAAAATGTGTAGCTATAGGGATCTTCTCCTGTCATTTCTGTGACCTGTAAATCTGGTTTTCGTTGACTCCGTTCCAATCCGTCCTGTATTTTCAGGAAACATTGCATTACACCACAGTTCTGTTATGACGTAAAAAAAAAACTAACGACCTAGGAGAAAGGGCGATTGGGTATAACCGGATGGCTTTCAGTTTCAGACCGCTTTCAGTTTTATTTGGTGCAGTTGAGACCTTCCTGAGCTCCATAATTATCGAGATCATCTTCCTCGCTCCTCCTGTTAAATTAGCAAATTATTCATCGCTGGAAAAATACGTTGACTTGATTGGCAGAGGTAAACATTACATTATAATAGGCACATTTCTAATCGATCTTTCGGTGACATGGATAGTGGGTAAAAGCCTACCAAAGCGGTCGGTCATTTTTTTCACATTTTTAGACATTTTTTTTAGAGCAGGAACCTAGGCGTGAGTACTTCCACCACATTTGGAATCTGAATCGATTTGAATGAGTCCTGGACGCTCATTGTTTTCGTCAACTATTTCTCTAGACATCAAGATAAACTTCCGTCCGTCCATCATTCACATGATTCTCTTGGCATTGGTATTGTGTGGTATTACTATAATGAAAATTCAGGACGAAGTAGAAAACGCTGCAAATTCTTTCACAGGGGTTGGTTATTCCTCGGACCAGGAGCATGGAGACTCATTCCAATCGATTCAGGGTCCAAAATTTAGTGGAAAATGATTCCGTACACGCCTAGGTACCAGAAATCTCGAAAACCATGTTTCAAAATACGTAGATGGGGGACCCATTTTGACCCATAAGCTCTTCCGGTGGACGCCAATCTTTCCGGGACCCGTTCCATTTGATTCAGTATCCGAAATTTAGTCGAAAATGATACCCCGCACGCCTAGGTATCCATTAACATCAAAAACCCACTTTTGAAGTGCCCATGAAAACCCATTTTGACCCATACCCACTTCTTTTGCTTATGATCAAGACACTTTGAAACGCCCTGAAAAAATTTTTGGAGCAAATCGGAAGGGTTGAATTTTTGCATGAAAACATAGGTTGAGGAATTTCATTCAAGGAATAACCAACGAAAATGAAGTCTTCACAACACTCAACAAATTGATTTCTGTAAAAAGGACCATGTACATTATGCTAAGAGGGCAGAAGGAGTCCATTTTTTTTTTTTTTTTTTTTTTTTTTTTTTTTTTTTTTTTTTTTTTTTTTTTTTTACAGCAAACTGAGATCGATGTATTAATTATAGTTTAAAATCGCGTAGTCAAATCAGGAACTCAGGTTTATTTTTTTACGAGAATAATAAGCCGAAGACCAAATAAATGATACCCCACACGCCTGAATCCAAATACAAATTTTGTTCCCTCCCACTCACTCTCATTGGTTGACTTTTAGTATGAAAACTAAACAAAACTCTGAGTATTTTTGCAATCGTGTTATCACCCTAAACTTTCTATTATATGACAGCAACATGAAAACGACATGAGTTCGCGGCACTGAAAAGGTTGTCATGTTGAGTAATGGAAGGGAGCGATTTCGTGACAAGACTGGTGACTATGAGTACCTATTTCGCAATCGTGTTACTGCCACGATTTGACGATAATGACGTCAACTTAAAACTGAAGGATTTCTATGAAACTACTTAGGCATAAATATGAGGATGAGGATGATATCATTTCCTATTTTATTTTGAATGCAGGATCGATTGAAAAGGGTCACGATAGGGTATAGGTCCCAATGGTTATTTGGAAAATGGGTTTCCGAGTTTTGGAAATCTAGCCGGGGGGATATAGTTTTCTACCAAGTTTGCTGAATCAGTCCAGGACACCCCACACTCACTGTTTTCCCTATACTCTACTAAGGAATAATAAACCATTGTGGAAGAATTGGCAGCATTTAAAAGAAATGTATCAACATTCGGAACTGAATTTTCTTTCGGTTTTTGACCGTTTTTAGGCTTTATTTTGGCAAAAATTCTGTCGACAAAGTTGCTCATTGTGTACGTTTTGGATAACCTTCCTCCCGCCAGATGTTATGAATTGAGTAACTCGTTGTACCGAGCGTCATTCAAATCGAGATTCACCCTGTATGGTAGTACTGTGATGCTCACTTGTTGTGAGGCAGATGTCACTTACTTCGTGTTCCCGTGATTTCGTGATAAGGAAAGAGGCGCTACGCCGCGCAACAGTACCTACTGAAAAGTGTTTTTACGACGATGGTGTCAGCCAACCTTCATCCTCATAATGGGGGAAATTGACGAGTATGGTTAAAAAAGCAAATAAAATGAGTGACAATGACTCCACACAACAAGGAAGAGATAATTAATAAGGAAACATTTTGAAAATTACTGTATTTATTGATTGGAGATAGCATTTGTTCCATCGTAACTGATGAAGAAGTTAATACCTATTTTAATAATTTGAGTTTGCTTAAGAATCCCGTTCTTAATCAGTGAGAACACTTAGAAGAGATTAGTAAACCGCACACAGTTCATAGAGGAGACTTTGGACGCAAAGAAGGGTCAAGGTCGCTACTCCGCCATTTGCTGCATCCGCCAATGTCTCAATACTGTCCCAAACTGTGCATACATTAGTGAATGTGAAAGAGATTCATGTGAAAGAGAACATTCTCGTTGTCTGAGGCCGACGCCTCGATGAGAATTCCACCAAAATTTCCTCTTCCAAAATCTTACCATAGAGGAAGGTTTTAGGGAGGAAGGGTTCAGAGAAGAAAGTTTAGGGTTTTGGCGCAAATACACGTAAGAGCGAGGCATGAGGAAGATGAGTTTATGTTGTTATGATTTAGACAGTGTAGCAAAATGAGTACAAAGAAAAGTACTCTATTAGACGTTCCAAAGAACGCATTCCGACAAATTCCTCCCAAAGACTCGGACTCGGGCGTAGATGTGTACCATTGGCCGACTGTGATGCAACTGGCATGAGGCCAGGTCAAACCTCCTTCCTTATTGTCCGATCGAGCCTAAAATGGCCCTTTTTCAAGCGAGATTGAACGCTTCGATTGCTTTGTTGTATCATCTTCGAAGCGCGAAAATTCCTACAAACGATACGCACCGGAGCGAAAAACCTGTCAGACGAGCCTTAAGGTGGTACCTGGGCCACTTCAAGCGATCTCCTTTCAAATCCTCGTGAAAAAGACGGGTTTGAAGGACGTTTTTCAAAACGACAGATACTTCGGACAGAATTTTGCAAAGACAAAGAGCGAAATATTTAAATATGGCGCCAGCGAACCAAACATAGTTGACTCTGTTGCAGTTGAACAGTAGAACACAAATCACCACTATTATAAAAGATAGAAGAATAAAATGGAATTAATAATGAATATTTTCATCTTTCTGCAACTGTAATACAAATCATTAGAAAATCCAATTTATTATTATGTTCAAATTTTAATTTTTCCTTGCAAGGATTTGTAGTTTTTTTTGTCATAAATTTCGTTCTTCAGAGTTTTAAAAGAGCCCTGTAGTGATTCATATTCGATTTCGAAAATGGTGAGGTGTTAAGATCCGAGAGAAGAGTGGGTTGTTAACGGAAGATGAGCTTTGCTTTCAGTTTGACATGGCCTTTGTCGATAGGACACAACACCGACGAGAAACTTCAGTGTTGTCAAGTTGTTCTCACTGGGAAGAAAAATGGTTCGTAGGGGGTGGACTCAGAATGCACCATTGCTCGGACAGGAGTCACGGTTGGATCAATTGCATGGGCGCAGTCACCTGTTGCACAACCTCAATCTACTTGGAGGCCTCTAGAGGAACCAGTCATCAATCACCCCCTGTCAATAGAGACAGCTTCCACGATGTACATAAAGATAGCAAACGAATTGATTTACGTGGTACTATCAAGGGGAAAGTGGCGCTTACTTGTATTCAAATTGGCCAGTTAAAATAATACAGGAAATCTCATTTTTTATAGCCAGTAGGCGAAAAAAATATCTTTCATTTCAACCTTTTATTTTTATATGCTCAAGTTTTCACTCTTCCAAGTATAATATAAACGATTATCAACTCATGCACCATTTTTATTTTTATTTGTTTATAATTCTTAATGGTAACCGTCAAATCGCATAAACTGCCTAATATTTTATTAAGGAGCTCTGGATGCGATGACCTCTCTGATAGCTGCCTCTGTGATTGGTTGATAAATCGTACGACGCTGTGTGCTTTCGTACACACTATTAGGCTTGACAATAAGGTCCTCTTGTAAAAAGCGCAAAACCCTCTGCACCAAATATGTTGGGTTAGACGGATGCTTCCACTATAGTAGTTTCATGGCCTAACGGGACCTAACCAATTTATTAAATTACATTAGAGGAAGCATCCCTTTTACATTAAATATTCGGAGCAGTGGGGCTCCAACATCGAAGGTATAACATCGATGATAACATCGGCATTCAGCATTAAGCATTTCGAGTAGAACATTTACCTAAAAACATCGATGCATCAATATTTGTATAAACTTATTTTGGATTAAGGGAAGTCAAATCGGGTCACAAAATCTTTGAATTGGAATCGATTTCACAATTGGCACTCTGAAATCGATCGCACCGATTAATTGAGTCCAGAAAATTTTTGTTCTAGCAACTCCAGGAAAATTGTAGATTCTAGAAATTAATCTAAGAATTGTATAGAATCGGATGCTGAACATTGAGAAGAAAGGGTGGCAGGCTACCAGCAGGTTAAGGCTGACGTCATGATTGTGGGCAGCTAACCTTATCCCAAAGATTAGGGAGTTGGGAGAGTCATACCACACCGCATCTTTGTTATAATGAAAATCGTCTATTCTCAATTCAAAGCGTATGACCGTCGTCATCCCTTGAAATGTCCTATCATTTCTAAAATGTGAGAATGCACAATGTGCATAAAGTTGTGGAAGTGGCTAAACCTCCAGCACGTCTCTAATGGCGCCCTGGCTTTCTAAAGTATCTTTTTTTCACAGACGGAGGTGCCCATTGGACATTTTTGTTGTGTAATGGATTATTTGTAGCACTATAACTTCCATTTTGACATTTCTGAGCAGTTTCTTGAAAGTTTCCTGGATCAGCCCTATTTCTCATCGAATACTTGAGCTCATTCAAATGATAATCGATATCCCATGCCTGAAAAAAAATTGTTTCCACTTTCAATTGGCGGATTGGTAATGAATTTTCTTTTTCTGTTGCAGGTGTGTAGCGTGTGCGGTACAAGCGCCAAAATTGGAGGATGGGAATCAAATCCAAACACACAGTACCACATACAGACGGATGAGGGACCGGAAAGGTACTTCAAGTATCAGACAGTGAGCGGACAATACAGGAAAGAAAAGAGGCTTCAAGACGGCACTGTAGTCGGTTCGTACGGATGGGTCGACGCAAACGGCATTTTGCGGCTGAGGGACTACATAGCCGACGATAAAGGATATCGGATCGTCCGGACCAAGACAGTAAACGTGGGGGATATGCCAATTGACAACGCTATTTCGTTGGCGAAGAAAACACCGGCCAATTTGGGAGCAGAGGCAACGTCGTATCAGGCTAAACCAACTCCAGTGTCGTTGGAGACGTATCTGAAAGAGAAGCAATATTCAACGCCGGCGCCGATTAGCTACGACGACTATTTGAAGGAGAAGAATTACGGTACGACTCCAAAGCCGATATCACTGAGTGACTATTTGAAGGAGAAAAGCGTAGCGACGGCGTCACCTGTCACCCCCAACGTTGAAGTGAATATCAACGGGTACCCGTCGACGACGCCAACTCCTTCAACGACAGTCAGCTCAACGACTGAAGCCCCGTACACTTCAACCACAGGTTATGTCAGGCCTGTTACGTTTCGGCCGTACTTCAACTTCAATGCCCTATCGTCAGGGAAAAAGTACGACAACGTCCGTTACGAGACGGCCAATTCCGACTACGTGCCGCAGTACGACGGTGTCTCCATGACTCCGAACGGCTTCCGGTACTACTTGCCGAGGCATTACCACGAAGAAACGACTCTGCCAGGGCGACAACGAGCTGGCAGTTTTGGGTACATCGACCCATTTGGGATAAGACGAGTCATCTACTACAACACGTCACCTGGCTCTGGGTTCATCCACAGGAAGAACAACAGATACGTCGGGTTTCGGGCGACCCCTTACGACCCGAGGTTCTAGAATAGACCGTCTTGTGATGTCGATTTGTAAAAAGAACTCAACTAACTATTGATAGGACGACCATATCGCGACTCAAATTCGAACAGTTGCCCGTAAAAGTCCTCCCAACACGTGCTTTAGAGCACCTGGTGAAAAGGAATGAAGAATGTTCAAATCGAATCGAATACCAGGGCGTACTATACGATGTTTGTGATAGTTTGTTCACATGCAGGATATTCTCAATCCTGGTGGTAAAGCTTTAGCTGACAGAATCAAAGGCCGGCAATTTCAAACACGTTGCCTACGTAGGGTCTAAACAACTGGTCCGCTGGGCGAAAGAACGGAGGAAAACTGGTTTGGCCTGGCCTGCCTGAGTGGTCCACCACCCAGTTCAAAAATGGAGTGGTCTGCAAAGGGACGAGTGGTGTACTGTGGTGAGCCATAAATTTTTCGATTCCCAACGATAGACCTCGGAACAGGATGATCCTAAAATTATTCCCTCTGATGGAAACATTATCACAAGATATTGAAATCAAACAGAACGTGGAATTTAGCTAGGATGTTTCTGGTGAGTGCTCCCTGACTTGGTTGGAATTATCCTGAGCTTGCGACCACCACTGAAATCCATCAAGTCGCTGGTGGGGCACTCATAAATGGCCTTTTTTTCTCTCTTATTAAAGCAAACCGTTTGTCACAGACAATCTATAGTGGATCAGAGGTAAAAGTAATTTTTAGCCTGATGGACCAGTTGTCCTCCCTTCCTGTCCATTTCTACAACTGACCTAAACGGACCAGTTGGGTGATTTCCGCGAACCTTAAGTTAGAGACTTCGATTGTACAACTTAAGACATTCAATTATTGCAAGATGTCTCAATGTCTTCAAAGTTCCCCACAGTAAGCCGACGTAATGAATCACGCTCATATAGAAATGAATACGTATTTATCTCCTAAAACGTGGAACGAGTTAAGAACGGAAGGACTAAAATCCATTAACGACGATAATTTATTGGGCGATTTATTTTTCCTTTTAGACGATAAGTAACGAACTTTCAACGCATAACATTCTCCATTATGTCACATCCACGTGAAAGCCAAATTATAACGTAGTAATTCAACTCCTCTATATATGTCGAAATGTCTAAGGCTGGCCGTCCACTGGACGCGAATTCGCGCGAAGAGGCGAAGAGAATCAAACATGTTTGATTCCAAACGCGCGAACTGGCGAACCTGGCGATGGAAATCGATAAATCGATCATGGCGCTTGCAGTTGACGGGGTCCTATACGAATAATAGTGTTTGTTAAGAGGGGAACTCTTCGTTTGAAATCGCGTACTTCGCCTCTTCGCGCGAATTCGCGTCCAGTGGACGGCCAGCCTAAGAACCATTTTCAAATTGCATCAATGCTTGAAGGGGAATGTTATAGTTCAACAGTACTGTGACCACATTATATCATTTTTCCGTACAAAACTCCTTTTGTATTGTTAAGTCTGCAAACTACTAGGAAAATATTCAGTTTTTTATGAATGTAAAAATTAAAATTTATAACAAGGGGAAAAATTAAGATTAATCCGCTCGGCAGAAAAATTAAGACGATTCCTTCACAATGATCCCGGATTTCTTCTACGTGTAGGACGAGGATAACCTTGTTGGCGCCGTCGCCGTCACCCTCCTACGTCCACTGCGCCCTGCATGTTGTCCATTAAACCGGGTGTCAGTGAGAAATGGTCGTTGCCTATAAACTATCACCGAGGTTGTGAAATAGTTCATTTCGAGCTTCGTTGGGCATGGAAAAAAGCCCCGATCTCAAAAAAAGGGAGAAATGAGGGGAGGGCGTTTTTAGGAAACATCGTGGTTTTTTATAAAATTAATCACAATTATTTCTCGGCCATTAGAGAACCCCACCTACCATGAAGAATTTCATCTTCCACTAAGGATCTCGTTGATTTACAAGGCACACTTATCAAGAGTTTCTAAGAATGTAGCCTGTTATCTGCATATTATAGACTCTTCAAAAACAAACGAAGTTCTTTTGTCCGTAGAAACAAGGTGTTACAACGTCCCAGGCGCGGATCTAGAAATTTTTTTCGGAGGGGGTCACAGGGTAAAATTAAAAGCTAAAAAAAAAAAGAATAACCAAACAAACAAAATGAACTAAATTTTCTCACTTTTTCAATCTCTTAACAATAAAGTCTAACTGTCAATTTCTTCATTTTGTTAGATTTTTGGTTTAAAAAAATTTAGTTCATCTCAAAATTTTAGAAATTTTCAAAATTCTACCTGGTTTGGGGGGGATCATGACCCCCGTGACCCCCCCCCCCCTCCCTTGAATCCGCGCCTGTAACGTCCAAAATATCATTTCTATAGAAGCATTAGGACAGAACGGTTGGTAAACACTCCCCAGCGCTGCTTAGCGAAGATTAGAAGAACTAAAAAGAGCTCAGGAAACTTTGTTATTGCTACTTATCACTTTTCATTCAGCAACTGTTTCAACGGCCAGCTTATAGTGTCGACATTCCATCATAAAAGTGAAAGGCATGAGAAGCATATTGGAGAAATCTAGTTCTTGCTAACAGTACAGGCCAAATTACTTTGTAGCCAACTGGGGTATTTTTCTGATGTTCAG
>CM034005.1:3233190-3336107 GCA_019603395.1 Cyrtorhinus lividipennis
CTTGAACGCTTAGACCGGCGACTTTAATTTTGGTAGCTTCAGCCGCTTTGACTGAAGCATATTGTGCACCTGTGTCGTCTTCCTTTCCATTGCTATCACCTCGTCTCAGTGCGAATTGTTCCTTAATGGTGTTTATTAATTCAGTGTCTTTCTTCTCCAAGGGATCAGCGCCGAAGCGATCCGTTACTTCATTGGAATATTCCTCCGAGTTCCTAGTAGGCAACGATTAATTAACGAAGAACCATAATTAGGCCATTTCAAAATACAAGTACTTAAGCTTGCAAAACATACTTGCTGATACCGCCTCTCCCCTCGCCATAGAGCTCGCCGAATGTCTCTATATAATCTGCAGAGTTAGTTAATCCGAACTTCTGATAATCGCGAGCGCTGTGAAAGTCACTGATGGCTCTAGAGACGCTCGTGTAGTCCTTGCAAACATCGCAGTTTTTCCTACAATCGGGCTTCTCGTCTCCAAAATACTGCGCCAGGCTCCAATGCCGACACCTGTGACAGAAAAAGGCGTATAGTAGAATCACTTGCGAAGGTGTACGATGACTTATTGGAATTAATTTGCTCGTCTTATCTGAAGAAACTTTTAAAGTTCATGCAGCAACGAAGCTCGATGGGTAATTGTGTCATCATTTACTAAAGCAAGATTTATTTAGGACATTAATTCAACATCAATTAATATGGAAAAACAAATCCCAAACCTGGCGTTTTCGAGAAGATCCACCATTAGCTCATAAGCTTTGTAAACTGCTTTGCTTTGGTCTTCTTTTTGTTTGGTTTTAGCGGCATTCTTCTCCTGATTCAAAATGAAATCTATTGATTTTCTGGTCGCTTTGTTGTGGTAGACTCGGCAAAAAGCGGGAAGCCCATCTCTACCAGCACGACCACTTTCCTGGTAATAAGCTGGTATGCTGGGAGCCATTCCCCAATGCGACAAACCTGGAAAAGTAAGCAAATAATAGACGTGGATAATGGATCGCGTTAGATCCAATTCTACCGCGAGGTAAAACGAGACGAAAATGCGCACCGAAATTCCGCGAATCGGAGTTTACTTGTATGTTGATGTCTTCAAATTGTCTATCTAGTTAGGTTTAAGAATGGACACTTGTTGCCAAACCTCGCCAGATAAACAAATAATGACATAATCAATCGGTCAATCTCTCTCTCTTCCCCGTTGTTAAATACATTCGTTTGGTCAATTAATCTCTCGGCAAGATGGCGTCTTGCAATTGGAGATGCATAGCAAGATAACAAGGGGACGGTCAAATGTCATCCCCTCCCCATCAGCATAGGGGCGTACACAGAGTTTGTACTCTAAAAGCAGAAGTTTTATGTGGCTTACTGAGGAGAAAAAAATCCACTGTGTTCAATGAGAGTTGGGAATAGAACAACTGAAAGGAGAATGGGTCGCTGCCAAAAGGTCTGATTGGCGAAGGAGGGGCGAAACGCATATTTGCAGCTTCTGGGCGTCATACAGTTGAGTGCTTCAAGTGACGTCATTGTAGATTTTACAAGCACAGTTCCGAATCAATAATCAGCCGGTGGGTAACCTTTATAACATTCTATCGCGGTATGCATGAAAAATTAGGTACAGCATTTCATTCAGTGTGTGACAGTTAGTTCTCTCTTCACGATTCCCCTTGTCACTCTGAAAGGTCAATTAAAAAATGTTCGACCTGAGAGGAACTACCTACTTAGATTGATACCCAGTAAGACCTACTCAAAATTGAGATGTTCTGAAGGTTTCCCTTTAACAAACGAGCTCGTTTTGCTATTGCGATGAACTCTTAAATGCAGAAAGAAGCAGTGGAGCTATATTTTTGTTTACATTACAGGTTGGTAGCGAGACATCCACCTAGATGCTCGTTCTTTGCTTCTTCATTTAGCTCTCATCTCGTTGATCAGCCCCCCCCCCCCCCCCTTGGCAGATTTGTACTCGCGAAGACAACAGTGGCGTCACGTGAAGCGGTCAACTTCAGACTAAAGAACCAACCAATTTTTAGGTGGGATAAAATAGATCGTCAAACACATAACTGATCTTCTGGCTTATCATTATGACGAAAAGTAAGCCAATCTCGACTAACCTCACAGAGCTTTATCAACTCCCATTCCAAAACTGACGGTGGCAGCAATAACCGGATATTTGCCCGTTGTCCACTTGTCTTGAATTAGTTTCCTTTCCTTGTCCTTCATACCTGCGGGGGAACACGTACACTGTGCTGGTAACAGCAACCCTCTGACTACGGATAAGTACTCAAAAGGCGAACTATAACTGATTCCTTACCAGCATGATACGGTACCGTAGGGATCCCTTTTCTATTTAACACCGTCGCTACCTCTTCTGTCAACAGTCGAGTTCGACAGTATACATTCCCACAGCCTTTCTCTGACTGAAAAAGAGGTATTATACTTCATACCTTAGAAACGACTGAGTGAGTCATGTTCGAGTAAGATATGAACAGAGGAATCGACAACTTGAAGTTTTTTGAAGACTAAATCACATAAATTTCAGGTAGGTAATCTCCACAGGAGCCCAAATGGAGAATTCACTTGGCCCTTTATTGGCTGTTATTATAGATATATTTTAGTTCATCAACACGTAAAACCCATTTTCAAAATAAAACATACCTCGGCCAGTTTCTCGCCCTTTTCCCCCTGTTCCTTGGTGTCGTTGGCAAGAGTAGACTCGATGAAGTCAGCCAAATGAGCGTATGAGTCCTCTAACAAATCTTCGTAAACGACGTCATAGAAGAGATTGGGTCGGAAGCAGGGCGTCTTGAATATTGATGGATCCTTCATCCTCAGATGAGTTCGAATATCGTCTACCACCTAAGAATATAAAATAAGCAGATGTTTGGATACGATAATCAAGGCTTGTAGGGACAGCCCGATGGGACAATCGCTAGGGGGCATAAACTTAACGATAAGACCACATACTTCTTTACTGGCTGTCGCAGTGAGAGCGATCCACGGTATGCCTGGAATGCCATTTTTCAGGAACCCTAACTTGAGATAATCTGGCCTGAAGTCGTGGCCCCATTGACTGACACAATGAGCTTCGTCCACCACCATGTATGACAATTTTTTGTAACGAAAGAGATTAAACAGGATATTCTGAAAACAGAAAGATTGCCTAGATGTGAGTACTCTGACATCATTTCCTGTCGTCAACAGTCATATTTATTTCACTCTGTTGTGGCTGGCAATGTTCAAATCAGTTTCCGAGTTACGGTCTGAACAGTTTGAACAAACTCCGACCTGAAGACTGGGATGCGGGCAAAACTGAAGCAGTATCGTCTCATTATTGTGAATTGTCTAAGAACAAATAGATTCGTCATCAAAAATCACCTTAAAAGTTGCTGTGGACGCTTGCTCCGGAGTAACATACAGTAATCTTGTATTCGGAACCTTGAGTTTCAGGTCGTTTATGATTCTCTGGCGCTCGGCGTTGGATATTTTTGAATTTATGGTTTCAGCTCGAATATTTCTCTTGTGTAAATTGTCCAATTGATCCTGAAACGAACAATCCCAACGAAATGTCATTATAAAATACTCGACAAGCGTAAAAAGTTCCCATGAGTTTTGGTTGGTTATTCCTTGATAATCAACCTGTGTTTTCAAGCAAAAGGTCAACCTCTCCGATTCGGCTCAAACCAAAAGCCTCGGACCAAAGTTGGGCGGAGTAGGGGTCAAAATGTGTTTTTTGAAAAATGGATTTTCGAGATTTTGGGCGATCTAGTCAAGTGGGGTATCATTTTCCACTACATTTTGGACGCTGAATCCAATGAAATGGGTCCCAGAATGATTGGCACCCACTGGAAGAAGTAATGGGTCAAATTGGGTATTCATTACCTATTTTGAATAAGTGTTTTTGGGATTTTTGCTACCTAGGCGTGTGGGGTATAATTTTCCACTAAATTTTGGACGCTGAATCCAATGAAGTGGGTCCCAGAACGATTGGCACCCACCGGAAGAAGTTATGGGTCAAAATGGGTACGCATCTACCCGTTTTGTATATGTGTTTTCAATATTTCTGGTACCTAGGCGTGTGTGGTATCATTTTCCTCCAAATTGTGGACCCTGAATCGATTGGAATGGGTCCGTGACCCGCCACACCCACTGTTTCTCCAATTTTCCCCATGTTGAAGAAATGAATCTCCATGCGCCTGGTCCGAGGTTCAAAATAGTCTCCATGCGCATGGTTCGAGAAATAACCAACCAACCCGTGTGTAAGAATTTGCAGATTTTTTTTTTTTTTTTTTTTTTGTCAGTGGCAATTGATGGAGAAATTGACGTGGTTTTGAAAAGTGCCTCTACAGCTACACCAACATCACAGGATTGGAATCAACCGTGAACTTAGTTGAATGAACCTAGATTACGAAACTGTAGAGACCCCGGATAATAAACTTTGGGGTACTAGTCTAGTCATGGGTAGAAAATGCCATAACGGGCGCTGTAGCTGCATTTGGGCATCAAACCTACTGAGCCACATCACCAAGACTTGGAAATGCTTTATAAAAAACCGTAATTGTCAATTAGACACCCCCTCCGAGGGTAACCAACTATCACAAACATGGGCGTTGATGAATCGATTTTCTATACATCGATCTATAAATAACCTCCACGTTTAGCGGTTAATTTTAGTTTATGCCTGCCACGGCTGATGTGTGGTTTATAGGGTATAAAAATGGTAACCTCTTTCGGGGTTCTGAACTGAAAATTTTTTATAACCTCTTCAGTAGAATGGTTATACCGTTGAAATAAATAAATAATCTGAAATATGTTAAAAGTCGGTGCAGGCTATGTTCGATATATCGTTATATATCGTATTAATCGCTGTCCAACGGGAAGGTTACGGTGCTAGTAAACAGGTCACCCTCGGGAAGGGGTTCTAAGTGAAACAATTATCCTAAACCAAATGCTTACATTTTCAAGAAAGGTAATAGGTATAATGGTCTCCCAAATTATTACATTTCAAATAAATAAAATTACCTGAAGCTCGGGAGAAATGGATGACTTACTTTCATCAACGCGAGCAGTGGGGAGAAAACAACGGCAACCTTCCGGCTGTAGATGAGGGCTGGGAGCTGGAAACACAGGGATTTCCCAGAGCCAGTGGGCATAGAGACGAAAACATCTTGTTTCCCTGAAGAATTAAAATAAAAAATAGTGTGTAAGGCAAGGACGATCCAAACATTCTGTTCGAACACAGCGCCAAACTGACATAAATAATGCTGTCTTTCTGCAATTTTCAAAGTTTATTCCGAGTTATCATGGGTTGGAAGGAGTTCCAACAATGGCACGTTTATGGGGGTCTTGGCATCTCCTATCGAGCAGAGGACACCCAAAACAGCTATGCTGGGCTAAGTAAAACCGATTCGAGAAACTAGAACCTACGCAGAATACAGGCGATATGCTGTCACCGTGAAAAAAGAAGAACCGCACAAATATGAGCATCAGAAGCAAAAGTGCCCGGTGATGGCTAAGCAAGTCGAGAAACCTACTAATTATCAAACTGGTCATTGAAATGGGAAAATTCCTGCCCATTCGTCTACTAAAAACCCGTCATCAAGCTGACAGCCGACGTTCGGTGTGTTCTTACACCCCAAAACCGTCCTAAAAGCTTGCAGTTTTCTTTATGGACGCAAGTTTGCTAGAAATTGAAAACAAAAATATGTAAAATACACCAATTCACGTACGTTTAACTATGGCTTGCACGGCTCTTTTTTGAAGTTCACTCTTGAACGAGTCGTAACCGAAATGTTTCTTCAATTCGGCCAACAACTCGTCTTCCGTCATGTTTTCATACGAACTGACAACGAAGTTGGATAGATCGCCGGCCATGTCGAACAACGTTTAGTTCATTCAACCTTCGATTAGAACTGGTAAAATTAAAACAGACAAGTAGCTTGTCGGGGCGAGCCTGGGATTCAAGTCGTAGATAAACACGATTCGGTTGTCATTTCCAATCAGCCGAGCACCGAATTACTTTAAGAATAAGCGATACGAGTGAGGAAATTCAAATCTTATAAAAATCACAAATTGAACCCGAAATCATCATCTCCATCTACACGATCACGATGTAAACACGCTCTTTGAGAAAACTACGGAAAAAGATGGAGATGGAGACACATCTGAGAAGGGGAAACGTGAGGGAAGGTTATATTTAGTGGTAACTGTTATAACCCACTCGACACGGCTGACCTCTTATGAGGCCAAGACGGAGGCTCGCCCGGCTGACCCCTTATGAAGCCATAGGATTCTCCCTTCCCAACTCAATTCAAGCAAGTTGTCCGGGCTGGAAAAGGGACGAAGGCCCTTCGTCTGGAGGGTTTTCCATTCAATGACCTTGAAGGTACCATTAGACCATGGAAGCTAATTTTTCTCCCATGATTAGACGTTGTAGAACACGTACAGCACCCAAGGTAAGCTTCAAGTAATGATTTTATTGCTCATTTTCGTTCAAGTTTTTGGAGTGAGCCCAAGTTTATGAGCCCTGGCCATTTTTTCGACCTCATGTTCACGATAGGGTTTTTCAATCTGTTGGTGAGGGAAATCAATGGTTTTGCAGAGGAGCTGATGTGCAGGAAGGCATGCGAGCAGCAGCAGAGGATGGAGAAACGCCTCACTCCTTTGAAAAAACCATTAATTTTTAACTGGCGTGATGTAACGGTGGATGATGTGAAAAAATGGCTGGGAATCACGTTCATGATGGGTATAATAAAATTGGATCGGCTTAGGGATTATTGGGCGCAAGATGAAAGATTTAGCCTCCCATTTTTTCGTGGCCATATGGCTCGAGATAGATGGTTTTCTATTCTGGAGGCCCTTCATTTTGCGCCTAATGAAACCTCGACCGATCCAATTTTCAAAATTAGACCACTTCTTAAATATTTCCACGATCGTATGGCGGCGCTCATCAATCCAGGCCGAAAAGTCTATATTGATGAATCTTCAGCATTTTGGAGGGGGCGGATATCGTTCCGTCGTCTACCTTTGAAGGGCCGTAAGTATGGCATCAAATTGTACATGCTGACGGAACATGATGGGCTGATTCACCGATTTTTAGTTTACGTGGGTGCAGGAGATGCAGCTGTCAGTGGCCAGGGTCACACCACTGAAGTTGTCCAGAAACTGATGAGCGGCTACGACGAGGGTCGATCAGGATCAATCAGAAAACCTCAATCGGTGGTGGAGTACAATAAGTCCATGGGTGGGATCGACCATGTCGATCAACACCTAGCTTATACTTCGCCCCATAGATCAATCAAATGTTACAAAACATTCGGCCTTCACATCATGGAACTAATGCTGCTGAACGCATATTCTTTATACAGGAGGTTTTCTGTTTCATCCTCGAAGCTGGACCTCTATTCTTTCCGCTTGGCTGTCGTAGACCACCTGTGTGGCCCAAGTCCGACCCCGGCCCCCTCGAGGGTGGAACTGGACCACGATACGATCGTGGAGAAGCATTTTCCTAGGGTACAACCATTACCCAACAAAACCAGCGGAAGGAGAAAGCAACTTAGGTGCAGGTTTTGTTACAAGAGGAAAATTGTAACAAAAACGACCACTTATTGCGGAGGTTGCCCCGGTGATCCTGGTCTCTGTCTTGAACTGTGTTTTATTGAGTACCATCGAGAACTGGGTGTAAATATTTTATAATAAGTGGTAGTTGTAAAACCTATGTAGTATTTAGAATATTTTTGTTCATTCTATTTTTTTACTGTGCTGTCAATTAATGGATTTCTTTTTAAACATTTTACTTTCAATAAAAACTGGTGACGGATTTACGCGTTTTCTCTCTCCCTACACCCTGTCTACATACCTGGAGAAACAAGAGCATTTATTGTTGTGTTGTAACAAAAAAAACTAAGACAGTTTTTTTGTTATGATTTGTATGTAATTTCTCTTTTTTCAATCACAGAACAGACCTTAGTCCTCTCACAGCAGAAAAAAGGTCAACATTTAAAAACGACGTATTTTGAGACTACTCTTTAGGAACATCCATCAATTGGGTACAGTTATAGTTTCAAGTTATTTTATATCCAAAGACTACCCGACTAGTTACAATCCAGAATAAAGAGACCCAAGTTTTCCGAATCAAATTTTGAATTTTTAAAACCAATTTCAGCAATTTGGTTAATTATTCATAAAGGAATAAATCACCCATATATTCTTATTAAATTAAAAGAAAATGAAGAGCATTCAAAAGTGTTGGTTCAAAATTCCCATCTACCGTCACCACCGAATAAGGCCTTGAAAATGCTCCTAATGATCTGAAATTACTACAGCTAGGTGAATGATTAGTATCCTGACTCTGAAAATGGGGTTTAAAGGTTTTTGAGGGATATCGGGTATCATTTTAAACTAAATTTGGGATCAGAACCGATCGAGAAATTGAAAGATGATTAAAATACCATAAATCTCAAAAACCCACTTTTGAAATAAGCAGATAGACACCCATAACCTCTTCCGGTGGGCGCCAACCATTCTAGGAACCGTCTCATTGGATTCAGCGCAAAAAATTAACAACTTCCGATTCCACTCGCCTAGATCGCCGAAATTTTTCGATTAACACATTTTGACTCCTACCCACCCCTAATTTGGCCCGATCGAGGTACATTTTTCCTGACTAAAATTTCAAATATTAATAAAATTTGTCACTACCAAAAATGACCTAGACCGTCTAGGCTAGACGGCAGACGGACATTTGCTTATTTTGATCTAGACACCTTGAAACACCCAATTTTGGGGCAAATCGGAGAGGTTGACTTTCTGCACGAAAACTTCAGATAATTCTAGGAATTACCGACTAAAAAAATGTGGCCTTTCCGTCTTGTCCAGTATTGACCAAGTGAACTAACTTCGATCAAGAATCATCTTTCAAATTACCTGCCGAAGTTTTCTCTTTGGACGAGATTTTCAATGTCTCTGGATACATTAGGGAGAGGCTTTCATCTTCAAGCGATAAGGCCTAGAAATTTCATAGACCAGGTAAAATGAGGCAAACAAAAAGCTTTGTTATATTAACTGAACTATTGTTTCAAGTCCGATTCCTCTACTGATACGTTAAGATAGTGGGAGGAAAATCAAAGAACGAGGTATGAAAACCCACCACTTACCAGGCGAGTCATTTTAATTAAGTTTGAACGAATAAAAATATAAACAAAATAGGTACTTATTTATAAGCAGATTCATAATTTTACAATGATCCTGATGCCGGTTCTAGGTGAACCAGAATGTAAAGAAATTATATATATATATATATGTATTATACACACTAATACACCGATAAAGGTCATTAATATAATTATATTCTCAGCAGGTGAAGATGATTCACATGGCGTTGTGTACTTTTCTTGGCACACATTCCCTATTATGTAGAAAAAAGGTTTTTATTCAAATTCAACTCAAGGGGTAAAGAGGTACATCATTTCGATGTTTCAGCAGAGAGTTAGAAAATACTGACACGGGGTAACTTGTTCAAGAGCTGTGAATAGCTTTTTCAAGGCATGAACAAACGATTTCAGTCGACTTGTGCCACCATGTGATATCATTGACACGACTGGGTTGAAAATCGCAGTCCGTCTGGGCGCAACGGAAACGACATAGATGGACGCGTTACAATAACATGCGCTATTTACATTTTCTTTTATATTCACATGTTAAAAAAGTCATTACCCCTATAATTCTTTTCTATTTTTTCATATTATCGTACGTTTCTTCTAACCATATTTACCAACTGCCATAATTTTATGGTGTATCTTTTTTATGCATGAAATTTCCAACGGTGAGTCCAAAGCTAGTTTCATTTCGAGATATTGGGGCGAACAAAATTGTTTATGATGGTCAGCAAGAAAACTAAGTCTTTCTGAATTCGAGCAACCCCTTCACCCAATCAATATTCTCGGGTTCTCTATCGTCCAGGGAAGCTTGCTAGATGGATCAGAACGATACCACTATGAATCACAGATTTGCCAGTGGTACCAAATCGTTGAGAGAAATTAAAAACCTCAAATCGCCTCTCATAACCAAAAACCGTTCTCCCCAATGTAAGTTCCAGCTCTACTTAATTTTTCTCCTAAATACATGCCAGAAGAGCACTCTGAAAAATCCCTCCATACTTCGTCAAATGAGAAACAAATTGAATTGGAGTGGTTGAGTTTCAATAGCCCTTCGAAGTCGGAGCTAAACCGACAACGCGGATTGTATCAAATACTGCAAACTATGGTTTCCCCTTAGCGTAAAGAGTACATCATAGTGGAGACAGCTTCATGCATATAAACTGAAAGCAGAAGCATAAATAGTAGAAATTGAACAACAATGGAGAGAAAATTGAAGAATTTTCAATTGATAAATTGAACCTAGGGACGATGATGAACACGCCGTACACTTGCATGAGAAAGGGACCTCAAAGGTTTCAATCGACATGATCGATTGTTTGATAAATGTCTTCTTCTTTAGGTTTGTCGGCTTTGGACGAAGAGGGTTCATCGACTTCTTGCTCTTCGGCTTTGGACGAGCCTTCACCATCGGCAGATTTCTTCCCGCCATCGGGGAGCCAAAGACCAGAGTCGACGCATCGTTTCATGTGGTAGGCCGCTTCTTCTTGAGGCATAGTCGCAATTACTTGTTGCAACAAAGGGATATCCTGTTTCTCAAAGCAGTCTTGCAGGGCCTGCAGAAAGGGGGTTATGGTGAGACAGGAATGTGAACCGGTCAGAGAAACTTTAGGCCTTTAAGAACAAAGTGAACCAACTCACTTTGGGCAGGGATTCGAATACTTCAATCGGGTCCAGACCACCGGGGCCTAACCTTGCCTGCCTTTCTTCTTCTTCCTGTTCTCGCAGAGCGGCTTCTAACTTTTCCTTGGCCCTTCTGCTCACACGTTCTTTGAACATACGCAACTCGTCATCAAAACTCGCTTTGTATTCGGGCTCAGCAATTTGAATTCTGTACAACAAAAGAGGTCTCATTTGAGAATTTCAATATCATACAAACGCAATATTCATCGTGTACATATTTAAAATCTTACTTGGAGAAGAACGAGCCAACGCAGCTTCTGGGATCCACATCTAAAGTTTTCGACAACTCCAGTATGTATTGCATGCAGATGCACTGGTGAGCTACGTGTTGGGACAGCATCGTTTTCTGTAAAGCAGGTGAAAATTAGGTCAACACTCGGGCAAATCCTTCAAACTACGAGCAACAGTTAACATCTCGGACAACTTACATCTTCCATTTCCAAGTTGATACACCAAATAACCAAATAGTTGGCGGTGTCTTCGCACACCAGCTGAGGATGCTCCATCAGAAACTTTTTGCTGTCATCGTACTTTCTCAACATCCCGTACTCTTTTAGTAATTTTTCGTTCTCTTTGATGAACTTCTGCATTCGTTTCTCTCGTTCTTCTTCAGTCAGTTCTTCCTTTTGCCGCGGCTTAGGAGCGTTGATGACTGTTTTGGTGAAGCCAGGATTGCTGATTGTATCCACATTCCACGGGGTCACCTAGGAAGAGCAGGGCGAACGCTTATTAGTACATAAACCTGATATAAAAACATCAAAAAATTAGTGCGGACACGTGTAATCTGAAGACTGACCTTGTCTTTTGCTTTTAGGTCATCTTCTTTTTTCTTCAGTTCAGCCTCTTCTTTCATCAACGCCTCCAACGCTACCTTCAGATCCGAAACATCGGTTCCTTGTGCTTCCTTTTCCGTCAATTTTTTCTTCGTTTGTTCGAGCCTCTCTTTGTTCCTACACGGAAGAGAAGCAGGGTGAAATTCTTTGGCTAACAGGAGGAGGTGTTGGGGTTATTCATGGGTAAAATATGCTGCTGCACGTGATCCTCAAGGAACTCGTAATGTAATTACCATTGTGACGGCCGGACAACAGGTTACTCAGGCTGCCGATATCATAAACATCTTTTAGCAAACGCGGCCTAGAATAATATCCAACTTACTGCTTCACGGTATTCTGGAATTCTTCTTTTTCTCGACGTTGCTCTTCCATTCGCTCAACTCTAGCCTGGTGACGCCATCTGAACAGCGAGGGAGTATCGATATTCGGATGAGTGTCGTCCTCATCGTCCGAAATCTGGAAAGGTCAAGGAAAATCCTGAGCTACTACTATCGAATAGGTGCGTTGGGTATCAATCGAAGACAGAAAAACCATTCCAACTACCATCCAGATAAAAGACAAGTGTTGGTTTCGGTTATTTATATCAAATTGGATGTTGCCTGTTGCATCATTGAAGATGCCAGGGATAGAACTTCTGCCGTTGCAGCCTATTGGGGTAGCAGTTATGGTTCGTCCTTTGCAACCCTTAGTGGTGCGATGGTTCGATATTTTTAGGTCTCCAGTTACGCATACCTAATCTCAATAAGCAGGTGATTCGGTACAAGTGTTTGTCAAGTAGTGTGACTTGGAATGAATTCCGCAAACAGAGTCGAATTTGTTGAATCTACAGTAAAATGCTCACCTCTATGTTCTTCCACTTGCTGTAGTCTACCATCTCTAATTGAAATGAAAGGGAGAATTTTCACGGCTATTCTCGCTCAACGAGGTAACTTGAGACAAAACGCCTGACGAATGTAAGCACAAACCGGTAACACTGGTGATGATAAGGGCTTGTTAGTAACACAACTAATACATTAGTGAATAGGTGAGTTTGACTTTTACACAGATACGCGGAACGTAAGAGAAAAATGTGCCCAAATAAAAAAAGCCTGAGATGAAAGTGTTATGTTTTGGTACCGCCAGCGGCCACTTTGTTCTAGTTTCTAGAACATTCGCTGATTGCGGAGCGTTTCGGGCGCATGAGTGAGGTGGTTGTACACGCTGATTGCGTGTCTTGGCAAAGAATATGTCCAGAACGAAGGAGTGTTCTATAGCAAACTCCACTTTTCCACCTTCCAAAACTTGACTTATCGAGGCTACTGCAGTAAATTTTTAGACTGGTTATTTCAAAAGTCAACATATCCTTAGTATTTTTCATCCCCCTTTATTAGAAATTTTTGTAAAAGTGTATTTTTTTCCAAAAATGATAATTCGGCTTCGTATTTACGGTCGAGTTTCATCCTTACCTCAAGAGCATCATCTAGACGTCCCTAGATGTCGCTGCTGTTCGTTAGCATCCAGCAGTTCTCCTTAGATCTGGGGCTAATGTTGTATTCACCTTTGCTCTTTGAACTGTATGCCGCTAGTTTTTCGAATCTACTTGGTTCGTTGGTTCATCTTCGTTACGTGTTCTTACTTATATTCGGTTCTTTCAGTGTTTTGAGTTAATTTCGGGAGTTAACAGGGGCCCTGTAGAAGGAAATGTGAGCCTGCTGGACTCCCAGGTAGGACTGCAGGAGTCAACAAACGCAGATGAAGAAAAGCGACAGAAAATCTCATAGTACGGTGAGTCCGATCCACATCGAATTTAATAGAGTAAAGAACGGCCATGTCAACATTATAGCAAAAACCAACAATGTAGGCGCATAGCATTGGCGGATATTGCTTTAAATCATGGGTATATCTACCTCGCCCAAGGTGAAATACGTCTCATTGCTTCAATGGGATGGTGGTTGGGTTGGTAAAAGTAGTCTTTCAACACAGTGGTTCAAATGCTATATTAATTGTATCTAATAGATGAATCTCTTAGAAAAATGAGTTACGAAACATTGGCTTTGAATAAATCTGTACTTACCTGAAATGTACCAGTGCTTTCTGGTTGAAGAACCAGCCAGATACAGATAAAAACTGGCCGCTTCAGATACATGTTAGACAATAGCTTCACTTTCACTAGGTTCTGCAATAAAATAATACTAGGTAAACCCCTCGCTTCTCTCGCTGTTTGCCGGTATTCCAAGACTCAGAAATTCCCTTGTTACCTCCATTCTTCTGATAAACCCGCACGACACAGCGGTATTGTAGGAGGGGTTGACCGAGTGCCTGACGTAGTGAGTAGTGAATACTCGTAGTATTGCGTAGAAACGCTATTAAATACAATTTGTACAGCGGTGATTCTCAAACTTTTCTCTAAAACGTTCAGAACAAATGGTGATGTAGACAATTTTTTGGGATTGTGAAAAACAAACCGGTTTGATTTGGTAAACGATCGTACATTACGTACGTCTTAATTGTACGTAGACAGCAGTACCTGCGACTTTTTGCTGCCTTGCTATCGTGTTGCTGACTAAAACTTAATAACTCTCCATCAATTATTTGGAAAATGATCCAGCTATCCTTAAATGTTGTCCACTACTATTCTTAACATGAACTTCGATTCTTATGGTAGGAGAAGTATCCTTTTTTCCTTCGAACTTCTAAACTTCCTAATTCATCGGTAGGTACCTGTTTCGGTAGCAATTTGGTAAATGATCTTGTAGTTGTAGCCTTTCCCATCTGATGGTTACTAGTAGCCAGCTACGATGTTAAAGTCACGGTGTTCCAGTTTCATAAATGATAAATATTGTAATAACACCTATTTTTGCCGAAGTAAAAGATATACTCCCCCACCCCCATCCAATTGGGAATACCTCTGTCCCACTTGATGCCTGCGCAATGGCCCCAGACACGAGAATGTTCTCTTTCAAATTTTAATGAATATAAGCACAGTTTGGGCCAGTATTGAGACATTTGCGGAATAACGGGAAAGTAGCCTAATAGATGTATGATGGTATATTATTCTGTGCCTTCAGGAAAATAATCGTTTAAACACTAATGTAATCTTCACCTTTTAGAATAGGGTACAACGTTTTCTCTTTACAATGGGATCGCCTTAGTTGCTAGGTACCTACTACTTTTTTCTGATATTGAGAATCACGTCTTATCCGATTCCCCGTGTCATCAAAAACACCTAAATCGATCCTCTTCGTTCCTCTCCTGGCTATGAGGAGGTTTTGAAATTTTCGAAATAAGTTGTCTTGACAGAATAGATGAAAAATTTTAATTTTAAGAGGGATTTATGTTTCTAATGCTAGAAGTAATTTTGATCAAATTAATACCCCCTTGTCGGTTGTTATGATGAGTTTGAATTTCCTTACCTACGTACTTATGCGTTGTTTAAGCTTACACCACGACGCTTGTTTGGAAAGAAACAAAAGTGAAGAGTGTATGTTTGATTGAGTAAAACTTCTTTGTAAACCCGTCTCAAGCACCCTTGCGCGAATAAGGGTATAGCAAGAGATGCCTTCCATCTCGCTGTACCGCAGAATCGTCGACGACGATGTTAACAGCTCGTTGTGGTCATGCACGGTTGTTTTTCTTGTTGAGAGCGACGAAAGAAATAATTCTATGCCGACGGTTGTTCAGGAGGCTGTATCCAACGGAATGAGACCTGCTCTGAAGTCTATCACCCCGTCGATGAGTATATTTAGAACGACATCCCTTAATGTCGAAGAAGTCAAAAAGAAGATCCCGACCTTGGCTACCGTAAGAGAGGGTCGGTACTTTTAAAACCTGTTTATCAGTGTATGCATACAAGTTTACTACTCTTAATTATGCAGTAGATTAGCCATTAATGTAAGTGTTCACCAAACTCGTACCTGTCTTGAAAAATGTGGTACCGAGTAGTTTAATTTTAAAGGTATTCGTACTTTTCACGACCTTCGTTTATAGGTGGTCTCCCCGAACTTTATACGGAGAATACACTCGACCTCAAAACAACCGTCCCTGATCCAATCGATCGACAGGCTTTCCTTATGAAACTGTACATTTTAGAGAAAAGAGCTGAAATGGAAAATGATTTGATAACTGGACGAAGTCCTCAGACACGGACTCATTCTCAAGGTGGTAAGAAATGGAAAAGTAGTACGAAACGTAAGAAGTCAAATTCTGCCGGAAATAGTCGGAGGCAGTCACGTAGAAGTCAATCAGATAGAAAATCTATTTCTAGCATGCATTCTCAGAGGCAATCTATGATCAAGAGAAAGTCTTCTTTTAGGAGAAAGTCAAATACAGCGCGAAATACGTTAGTAAAGGGGAAATGGGCGCGAGGGAGCCATTCCAAGGCACCATATGAAAATGCAGAATTCAAGGAGCTCTTAGTTTGTGACGAACCGATTATGGGCCCTCATGTGTACTTCGTTGTCACCGGCTTTTACGATTCTGAGATTTTAATTCGGCTAATACAGATGAAAGTGCCCGTAAACGCTGTCATTGCATTCGGACAGGACCCAAGCTATATCCTACCTGAATTAATTGAACCAGTAGAATGGAAGAAGACTGGAGAGACAGCAAAAGGTTTACGCTTTGGTAAGGAGGGTGAGGGGAAGAGCACAGTGGATGCAGGTAAAGGAGATGGGGGACGAAAGAGCTTTGCTGGCGAAGGAAAAAAAAACTTGAGCAAGAAGAAAAGTATCGCAGGTAGAGGGAGGAAGAGCATGATGGCTAAGAAGAAGAGTACTGCAGGGCAAGGAAGAAAAAGCATGACCAAGAAGAGCATTGCCGGTGGTAGAAGAAGCGTCTCTCGAAAGAGTATGGCGAAAAAAAGCCTTCAAGGTTCTGCGAGGAAACACGCAGGAAGGCGCAGGTCTTCCATTCACAAGTTTATCACTTTCTGGCGAAATCTTAACTACAAAATGTTAGATGCCCAGATTGCACAGGATTTGAAAGATATGGCCATCATAACAATAAATCCCGATACTTTAGTGGAGAAAAGAGCTAAAGGGGATGTGCTTGATGCATCGCAGCCCGTGAAACACGTCGAAGAGCTCGTATACGAAAGTACAGTCAGCACTCTTTACAACATGACCAAGCAAATGAGAAATCTAAATTATTATTTGAACAATATTTCAGTAAAAAATGTGAGGATAGATGAACAAATCAATGAGGATAATGAACAGAATATGAGACATTCTTTTGTCAATAAATATGATAGCTTACTGGATTTTATCCCTCCAAATTTGATAACGATAGAGTACGTGCTATATTGCATAGTCGAACACGTTACTGCAAAGTTCGAGACCTCAGAAACTACGACCACTGATTCATTGAGAACCTATCAAAAACTTAAGGAACCATCAGTTTGTCAAAAGCCTTTTATCCACCACAAGGACTTTGTAACGCTTGACACTTTCCAGCTTCCCTTACATGGAATTAATTTGCCTAAAATACATTATGCGATCTATCAAAACATGCCGTACGCTATTCAATGGAGTAATTATAAAAAGTACACTGATCCACATCAAATGAAATACCGAAGCCACTTCTACAAGCTGTGGCGGTCGGTTGACTCCGAAGTAGAAATGCCATTGAATTTATTCCACGTTTACGTGAACCATGTTGTTTTTCACAAAATGTACAATTTTATTCAAGAGCCCCTCCGCCCAGAACTGACGGAAAAATACGTGAATTTTGCTCCTACGGTTCCCGAAATATCGAAATTTGAGCCGAGAATATACAACGACGAACGATTCAAGGATGATGCGCGTAAACTGAAGTCGTTCCTGGAATGCCATGAAATATTATCTCTATTTAATTTTCCTTGTCATAATAGAAAGGTATTGGAGTACAATTACATCGAGGAACTGGATTCCGAAGTCTTGTTGCAGAATTTACAAAAATGTTTCTCCAAGTATCAAAACACAAACTATCTGTACTATCCACCTACTGATTCACTATTGATGCTGTTCAATAATAATCTGAACGTGTTGGAATTGCCAAGTCAAACAATAAGAGGAGTTATCCACACCCCTGTTGGATTTGGCGATTATTACAAGTACGTACAACATGAAGAGGCAGCCTGGATTGCGTCGAAGAAAGAGGATATTGATGTAGAGAATGAGATCTTACAACAGGATTACGCGTCCAACCTTTGGAGGATACGGCGGAATCGCGGATATGAAACGAAATTCACAGCAAACATTCCGCTTCCTCAAAACGAGATAAAACGCGGAAGCCATCGAGAGGTATACGATTTGGGGCGTTTGAGAGAAGAATATCAAGAAGATGAGAAGGTGTTCAATTCGATCGATGGTGCAAAAGTGACTGTTAAGAAGTGTAAGTGGTTGAGAGGGGATGTGGTTTTGATCCTGACTGTCGACGTAGAAGGTAATGTGTATTCGATGACTCGCACGATCGAGAATAAATATGGTAAGCCAGGAGCTGACGATAATGAGTTAAGTTTGAGATTGAACACTGAGAAAGGTGATATATTGTCATATATAATAAGGAAAACGTTCACTCAAACTGACGAGCGTGAAGCTGATGAGTTCGATGGAAAGGCAAACAAAGCAAAAGGTTCTATGGATGGACTTCAGAAAAGCAAGAGGAGAAGTGTTGCTTCAAGGAAAAGCAAGAGGAAAAGTGTTGCTTCAAGGAAAAGCAAGGTGGGACGGAAGAGTCAAGCAGCGCGGAAAAGCACGAATCGTCAAAGTAAAGCAAGTCGAAAGAGCATAAAAAGGGGTAAAAGTCAAGGACGAAAAAGTACAATGAAGCAACCGATTATGAAACATCCCCGCACGAAACGTGCTGCTGATGAATTGACAGTGACGATAGATCACCTGTTTGATGTGACATCTCCTACCGGTCTTCAGATGCGCTTCGTTGAAAAATATGGCGAAAAGTTCATTCGACAAGAGTACGTTAGAAGCGTCAATAATTTTGCCGCTGCACTCGAAAAACAAAGACTGTTCCTTGGGGATGGGACAGTATTGATTTACCAAACCGACGGTGAAATAATTACGTGTTATCCAAAAGGAGACTATCTGAAGATTTATGAGGTCGCTAAGGTGTCGAAAATCATCTATCATATGGATAGAGGCTTCGACCAAACTGGTGGAAAATCTGTTAAGAAATCATTGAAACGTCAGTCTACCGCTGCAGGTAGAAGAAAATCTCGAAAGTCTACTGCAGGAAGTAGGAGACAGTCGCAGAGGAAGTCAGTATCACGCAATTCCCGAAAGTCCACGGCAAGTCGTCGGAAATCTCGTAAGCAAACCGAAGCTAGGAAGTCGATAGCACGAACTCGATCTCGGAGGCAGTCCACCAAGTTGCAGAAAAATGCATCAAAAGAGCAAAACTATCGGGGTGGGAAGGGGGATGAAAACCCAAGAGCGGAGGAAATTAGTTGGTACGATCTTATTCGGTATGATTGGGTGGATCTTGAAGGGAGGGAAACCAAATTTGAGAGAGGCAAGCCCAAAATTGAAAATTCGCATGCATACATGGTGAGGGCGGCCCAAGACGAGACGGGTCAACTGTACGTCGTAATAAGTAACGGCACAAAGGTTTTTTTCAAAGAGGATGGCGTTCAGCATGTACGACATAAGGACGGCACGTTAATCACTTGTCGCCCGGTCGTACGATGTGAAAATGAACTCATCAACGATGCAGAAGTCGGTGCTTCATCAAATAAACCAGTTTTGGAACAAAGACCGCAGAGAGCGACTTCATCTTCTAAACAGCCGACTCCTCAACAGAATAAAGACGAGTTGCAGCCTCAACATTCTGAGTCCTTCGTGCTGTACGACATGGCGTATAACGTCGAACATCCTGATTACTACAGAGTTGAAAGTGTGGACAATGCGATGGCTGTGCATTTGGGCGAGAAAGCCGTGGTGTACAATCCGGCAGGCAACGTGTACAACGTCTTCCTGAAAGACTCCATCGCTTACCAAATCAACGATAGGCGAGCTATCATTCTTTCCTCGAACCCCAAAAGTACTCAAAACTTGTCGTCTCTGAAAAATCTGCTCGTGTCTAACACGGCTGACAACATGGCAAGTCCAGGAACGGATCAAACGAATGATCAAGGAACGTGCAATGAGAGGGTGACAAAAATAGAAATATCCCTACAAGAGTTGGAAAATGCAGGAAAAGTTATACTTTTGAGTGCCGAGGATAGTTCAGGCAGAAGCTTCAAAGTCTACAGTGATGGCACGACGGTATTTTCTGCCGCACCTCCTGAAAAAACGTCCCCTGAACAATTCAATCACGTTTTTTCTGATTTTAACCGAATGTTCGTGGTGAATAAAGACTTGAGTGGTTATGAATTTCTTGATGAGAAAGAAACCCCGGATACGGGCAATGTTTATTTCCCTTATGAGCTAGAGCCATTCAGTTGGCCTTTTTACGAAGACCGGAGACAAGGAAATTGTTATTCCGAAATTGATTTCAGGCCTAAAAGTATGAAAAAGAGCGAATTAAGTCGTTATCTGGAATTTCCGAAAGACCGTTGGTTGGTGGGATTGGGGAAATTCACCGACCACTGCGCCACTATCGGAGAAGTGGAAATAACGTTGATGGAAAAACCAGCCATAGCGACAATATGGCGAACACGAAGACGCCTGAGGTGTCCAGGCTTTGACTTAGAAGGCGTTTTGAAGAAGTCTTTACTCAAATACATGTTGTACCATATGCAATTGCTAAAAAAATACTTGAACTACTTGTCGTTGAAAGAGCCGGGTTATACAGACAATATTGTCATACCTCTCAAATACGCTGATCTTATAGACCCTCTGAAAATCGAGAACGAGGACGAGAAAAAGCGAGTGGAAATGTATGAAAGAGTGAGCGAATCTCCCGTTAAAGGGCTGTGGGGGGTGAAGATCCCCCTTGGGTAGAAACCTCGCAGAACACGGAACAACGACAATTTCCTCCAAATGATGATAAAATGAGAATCTGTTAGAGTACGACTAAAATAAGCAGTGTTAGTGCATGCAATTGCCAAAAACGCAAAATAAATCATTTTCTTTCGATGGCCTAATGAAACGCAGCTTAAGTCAATAAAACTGAAAATGATGAAATAAATATACAGGGTGTCCCACGAGGTTGTTCCTCACTCCTAAAAACGTCCAATTGGGAGTAAACAAAAAAAATTCTTTTAAATCTTTTTTTTTCGCAACAATTTTCTATTGCAGATTCGGATTCTACCCGAAACTTTATGAACATTTTATTTCTCAAGCAATTTTGTTGATAGCGCGCAACTGGTTCAGCAAGCACGCAAAGTTGCGCAACCCAAAATTGTTAAATAGGGGATGACGGTGAACTCTGAAGTGTGGCACATGAATTTTCATTATTTTTTAACGCTGATTCACGTGATGCTATCTGTTTCTTGATGCGACTCAATTTTGAAGGAATAATGACCTAAATTTATTTATTTCGCGTGAATAAATTATCTCTGATTATTCAGGTATTGAATATGTTGAATGAACCTAAAATAAAACTTTGAAAGAATTGTCTAAAATTAATCCTTTTTCAGGTAAATTTTAATTACATTTTGTCCCAAACTTTTACTGAAACTCGAGAAAAGCTAGCTGATATTGGACTGGAAGATTGCATTTGTGCAATGAAATATTTGTGTGAATGCTATAAAATTCAACGGCCCATAGTATACGATGGGGTCGTAGAACATTTCGCCCTTTTTCAGTTCTCTATGTAGATACGTTTTAGTAATGGAGGAGGAGTTTCTTCCTCTGACACCTGACCCTCCTAGTAGGAAGAATTAAAAGGATTAATCACTGAGTTAGGTGCAGATAAAATCACAATCACCGACATGATGAAGAGAAATTTGAGCACTCGAAATAATATAAGGAATTATATAATCAGAACTCCACTCAAAACTAGCGTGCTCCCTCCTTTTGAGGGATTTTAACAGTCACTGATCAAGTAAATTATAGCACTAAGCTTGTGAGCCATACAATACAACGTATTTTGTCAAACTCAAAACAGACTGATTGTGAGTCGACCACAACCCGATCCACGTTGTACAATCCGCGATAGTGAAAACGCTTTCAGAAGATGAATTCGGTGCTAACGTTTTCTTTTTGAGTCATGAAACCTAATTCTTACGAAGGGTCATCTGAATCGTTTCTTAAGTCACCGATTTTCACAAAGTAGTTACACATCATACAACCTCGAAATGATCATCAGGATTCATAGAGACGAACTATTTTCACCAAAACTAAAACTTTTTGAAAGACCAATCATAGCTTAAAATGGATCTGGATATTCCAAATGTTGGACATCTTTAAACTTGGTAACCAAATCATATTAAAATAATGTAGACATGAAGACTTGGTTGTTGTTGTTGTTGTTGTAATTTCGTTAAAAGATGAAGCTTGCTCGAAACCCCATCCCTTGACTGAGTTTAATGAATGTGTCAAAAGTGTGTCCGGTCCAACCCTGCCGATCTTTTCGTTCGCTACGAATTCGGTCTCATCGCCAACCACAGTTCATAAGGTCCGGTTCAAAAACTTAGCACACAATATTCAATTGCATCGTGCGTCATCAAGTAACATAACAAACGGAAAAAACGTGCTGTTTATAAGAAACAAAACTTTATAAACAAATACTACAACATTTCCATAGACTTGTACATATAAATATTCATGTGCTGACGGTCTAATTCAATACATCATGCTCTTAACATGTATTATTTTTTAATATATTTTTTTTTGTACACTTGGCAATACATGTGATCTGCTGTTTTCAAGAAGTTGATGTTACACGAAAATAATACGAGGATGGAATTTTATTTACACGAAAAGGTCGGTCGCGAAACGCGTTTAAAATCCTCTCAACGATTTGGCCTGCCGCTTCATTGTTTCAAAATCACCGAAACCGTGAGAAAAGACTCCTCCGTGAAAACCCATGGCGTCCATTTCAGGGCGTCTCTTTGATAGCTGAGTCCGTTCGGAGAAGTAAGAATGCGGTTCGCGTCCAGATGGGAGAGATTTATCGAAATAGTTCGGGTCGAAAGCTACAATGTCGTGGATTTTGTGAAGAGTTGCGTTTACGTGGGGAGATCGTTTTTTCATTGTCTCGAAATCACCAAATCCTCCACCAAAAGTATCGCCGTGGAATCCCATAGCGTCCATTTCAGGTCTACGCTTTTTCATTGTCTCAAAATCGCCGAAACCACCTCCGAACGTATCGCCGTGGAATCCCATGGCGTCCATTTCGGGCCTGCGTTTCTTCATAGTCTCAAAATCGCCAAATCCTCCACCAAAAGTATCGCCGTGGAATCCCATAGCGTCCATTTCAGGTCTACGCTTTTTCATCGTCTCAAAATCTCCAAATCCACCACCAAATGTATCACCGTGAAAACCCATAGCGTCCATTTCGGGCCTGCGTTTCTTCATAGTCTCAAAATCGCCAAATCCACCTCCAAATGTATCCCCATGAAATCCCATGGCGTCCATTTCCGGCCGACGTTTCTTCATAGTCTCAAAATCGCCAAATCCACCACCAAATGTATCACCGTGAAAACCCATAGCGTCCATTTCGGGCCTGCGTTTCTTCATGGTCTCGAAATCGCCAAATCCGCCGCCGAACGTATCCCCGTGGAACCCCATGGCGTCCATTTCTGGTCGTCTTTTGGCTCTTCGCGCCAATTCTCTCAAACTTTGTCGTATCGCTTCTTCGTTCAAATTCACCGGAACAGCGAGTGCTCTCAAACTCCTTTTGTATGGCTCATATCTGCTCCTTTTCATTGTCGAGAAGTCTCCGAAACCTGCCAACACGAAAAAAATTGTTTGATTTGTAAGGCTCATTATTTTTAGTAAAAATAACTCATCTCTATTCTTCAAAAGCTCACATGATAACGATTTCGAATAATTTAGAAAACAATTTTGCTTCACCTAGAATTTTTCAATATTTTCCACCTCAAACACATTTTTCTGCACTTTCTGTTTCAGTTTCGGTTTCAGATCTAAGAACAACTCATGATAACTTTAATCGCTCAGAAAGGACGAAGGTGTGATTACAACAAGTTTATAGCATTTTTGAATGGTTATTCCTTGAATAATCAACCTATGTTTTCATGCAAAAGGTCAACCTCTCCGATTCGGCCCAAAATTTTTTTCTGGGCGTTTCTAGGTGTCTAGATAAAAAGATGAAATGTCCGTCCACCGTCCGCCGTCTGGGTTTTTTTTTTGAAAATTTTCTAAAAATCTGAAATTTGGGCCAGGGACCCGTTTCCGACTTTAGTTGGTTCTCGAAACTTTTCAACCCAATCGGACCAAATTTGGACGAGGTAGAGTCAAACTGTATTTTTTTGAAAAATGGATTTTCGAGATTTCTGGCACCTTGGTGTGGGGTATTATTTTCCACTAAATTTTGGACGCTGAATCCAACGAATGGGGCCCGGTACGATTGGCGCCCTCTGGATGAGTCTATGGGTCAAAATGGGTACCTATCTACCCATTTCGAATGTGTTTTCGAGATTTCTGGTACCTACGCGTGTGGGGTATTATTTTCCACTAAATTTTGGACGCTGAATCGATTGGAATGAGTCCGGGACCCGCTACACCCACTGTTTTCCCCACTTTCCCCATGTTGAAGAAATGAGTTTCCATGCGCCTGGTCCGAGGAAAAACCAACCCATGTATAAGAATTTGCAGAGTTTTTTAGATCATGTCCATCAATCATACGGAGAAAATACCAGATTTAACTCACCAGAGTTGAAAACGTCTCCATGAAAACCAGAAGAGCCCATTTCCATTCCTCTGACGATCCTGCCGCCATTCCTGCCTCGTTTCACCGTCGATGGTTCGTCAGTTTTGTCTTTCATCTCCTTGTCGTCGTCAATCGGTTTTTCCTCGACAGACCGCTTTTTCCGTTCACCTGTTGAAGCGTCTTGAACCAACTGCTCTCCCGTGGATCGTCTGCAATAGTAAACGAATTTTTTCAAACATTTACTAAGGAAACATTTTTCTTCTTTGAGAAAAAGATCGGTGAACCACACGGACGAGTTGAGGTAAAGTGAGGTGTTGGGCCGAGTCAGCGTTGGCGACGCGATTGGATCGACATCAGCCTCTCTCGCTTTTCCCATGAGTCATTCTCTCCCTTGATAGCTTCTCCTTCGTTTTCTATTTAAGAGGACAGTGGCCTAGCGTGAGGTGGAGTTACAAAAGAGTATGTACCGCGTGATGAAGAATCTGTGAACTCTAGCGTCAACCAGCAATCTTCCAGTGCGTTCAAATTTTGTTTGTTACCCAGGCACGTTTGTGTTGGTTATCAACGCCCGTTGACTACAAGAGAGAAGGAAGATAATAAGGAATCGCATGTTACCTCTCGTCTCATTTCAAACCGACCCTCATCGATAAAACCTCGTTTTCTAAGCAGTTATTTGATGTTTTCATAACATTCTATAAACCCCATACCGGGTTGAAACGTCCCCACTTTCTCGCGACGTAATGCAATTCATCGTGCGGAAAGGCTTTTCTCTCGACATGTTCCGTAGATAGTATATGTTCGTATGATGTGGTCTCTGAATGCGTACTTTCACATGGGCTGTTTACGGTCTGAGAGACCCCAAGCACCTCAGTGAGTTGCTGTTTCCACGTAAATCCCCTTACGTAGCAAGGACAGGCAAATTTATCCAATTATCATTCGAGCAATATGATTTCACCTATGCTCTCTACATTGACGGTCAGTTGAATGAAATTAACGCTGATCAGTGACCAACTGTGGTTGATAGGCGGTAGATAAAGAAGCGTATCTCGTTTATTAAATCCACGAACCGATTCCATCTGGATTGATGTTATACTGTGATTTCAACTACAAAACGAGGAACCATTGGGGTAGCGAAGGGGCTATCGTACTTGTAATATTTGAGGTTACCATGGGGGTCAAGAAAGATTCGGCTATCGTGATGGACAACTAATCTGTAATGAAGATTTTAAAAAAAATTGCAAAGCGCTCTCATACTGTCCACGGTGGGTGGGCATAGGACATCTACCCACTCCAAAAGTGGGTTTTCGATATTTTTGGGTATATAGGCGTGTGGGATATCATTTTCCACTCAATATTGGACGCTGAGTCGATTAAAATGAGCCCAGGACACTCCACACTCTCTATTCTCCTCATACTCTTGCTCCAAGGAATATTCATTCAATATTTGTGGATTTGCAGCGTTTTATATGTACTTTTTGACCCTGTCTCATCTCCCACCACAGTTTTCAGCGGTTGAGCTGAAAACGACTTATTCACAACTCAAATTGAGTCTGAGTGCGAGATTTCAGCATTTAAAAAGAATTGTCTCTCTTGTCGTTATGAATACAAGGGTGTGAATTTCCAATTAGAATAATAAGCTGCCATTCGTATTTCAGGTCCGTAGACCCCTGCTTATCGAGCGATCCTACCCTTTCGGGTAGACCTCTCAATGCGGTTAAGCCTACAAAGGACCGTACATTGCAATTTGATTTAATTAACGTTCACGTAATTCATCGGGACAAGGGAATACGAAGCTTATTGTAGTGACTGCTGCTCATGTTGCCCGAACAGAATTGTATCGTATCAAGTTTTCAATTCAACAGCAACAGGGTTGAAGTAAAGGTTCACCTTTCACTGCGTTCATTATAACCATTTATCACACCATGTATGGAAACTCATGTTCCTACCTTCAATGTCTTCTATCAGTCAAAAAGAGGAAAAAGCTAGTATGTACTCCTATAAAATCATAGAGGAGAAAATCTTGGTATTATCTGGTTCCCTTTTAAAGAGGAAAACTTGCTACTGTCTCAATTGTGACTGCCGCAATACTTTGAAATGTAAGGAAACATTTGTGAAGAATTGACATAAATGACCCACCTCATCGTACATGCCTCTGTAAAGAGCTACCATGCCTAAGTGTTCAGTATGTACTTACTTGTGGAATCTTTTGTAGTAGACCGATGGCCAGCTCGGATAATAGTCACCGATTCCATCGAACATACCTCCATGGAACCCGCGGGAATCCACCTCTGTAAAAGTAGACCAGCTAGGTTAGAGATCGTTAATCTGTTGACGAGGATGACTGAATTGTTAATACATCATTGTCTCGAAAGCTAATCAATATTGAAAAAAAGTTCAGTGAAGTCTTGATTCAGTCTGTTTCATTCATTCAGGCGCTTGGCTGTTCTCATAAATTCATAAAATATTCTTTCAAAAAGCGAAGCATTGATTGAACTAATCAATTATTTCATTGGACAACTGATGGTTAGAGGTATTAAAAATGGAACACAATAACAAGGCATTCGTGTGGTCGTGGATTTAGATGAGATTAGATTCCTTTTGGCCAAAATTGCAAATAATAACATTGAGGTTATTTATTCAGAATTTCTTCGCCTTTCCTTTTCCCGTAAGGTATGAGTAAATTGTAAAGTAAAAAAGTTGAATGCCAATTTAGTTTACGGCTGACTGTAGTTGTTTACAGCAATCACGAATTCTACAAAGACATGAAAAATCCACAGTTACAAAACAAAACGGAATATGCGTCCCAAGTTGTAAGTAGGTGCCAAAACTTCTTATAAATGATGAAGCTTTGCCGTTCTGAGAATAACAGAGATCCGTACTTCATGACTAACTTTCATTTAATGCTTAGACTACGAACCATTCCCGATAATAATTTCATTTCAGGGAACTGGGTTGACGCCGACAAAGAAACATTGTCACCAACTTGAAATAAAAATGAAAAAAAGTTAAAAAACAAAGTTGGATCTGAAATTTCTGTTAATTACTCAACTTTAATTATCAAAACTCTGTATCAAAATTGAAAGGGCAAAGGGAGAGCTTTGAAGGTTTTTCTAACGTATCTGTACGCAAGAACAGTCGGCTGCTTCATAGAAAACAATATTCATTTTACGTAATGAACAAGTGGGAAACCTATCGATGTTGAGTGTGCTCAAGTTATTCAATTTTCAGTGTCCAAATATAAGAATTGTTTACCGATATGTGCAGTGAGGTGAGTACAAACTGAAAATTTCACCCAAACTCAAATGAGTATTTTTTAACGCGCGGTGGCAAGTCAACGATTTCGTGTCACGAGGATAACTGATTACTCTCAAAGCAAATGGCGTCTTAACCGTTATTTCAACGACAATTAATTATCCTAAGTGGTCTTCCAGTGATCTCTCGCTGTGGGAGGCAGGATGTTAAAATCCACATAATCGAGAGAGGATTCATCATTGTACCTACTTCACGCTCACATTCAATCGCCTCCTTTCGTTGCCTATCGGTTTTGTCTTTGTAACCAATGTGGTTAATATTTAAAAAAAATTGGAGGAGTACGTAACGTAAGCCCCACGATTTAGAAATTGACAAAACGTTAATTGATGAAACTCAAGAGTGATGTCAAAAACTGTTCTCGGGATTATTTCGTTCGTTATTCCTTGAAAAATTTGCAATTCCTTTTCATTCAATTTTTCTTTTTATATTGAAAAATGGATTTTCGAGATTTTACGCGATCTAGGCGTGTGGGGTATCATTTTCCGCTAAATTTTGGACGCTGAATCCAATGAGATGAGTCTTGGAACGATTGGAACCCACCAGAAGAGGTTATGGGTCAAAACTGGTATCTACCTACCCATTTTAAATCTGTTTACGAGATATCTGGTACCTAGGCGTGTGGGGTATTATTTTCCACTAAATGTCGGACGCTGAATCCACTGAGACGGGTCCTGGAATGATTGACGCCCATCGTAAGAGGTAATGGACGCAGAATCGATTGAAATGGGCCTCCATGTGTCTGGTCCGAGGTTTATACTTGGTTTCAAATGGCATATGTCAATGTTCCCAAATCCTTCATATTTTATCAACAATAGAACAGGGTCACCAAGAAAGTCAGGGATGTTCGCCGACAAACCACCCACAAGTGACTTGTATTCATTGTAGGCAACGCATTTCCTAATTTCCTATGGCTTTGGAGTGTCTGTATAATGACTGAGACAAATAGGCATCTTTTCCCCGATGAATGGGACAGTTAACGTTACTAATAATATTTAATAATACTATTATTTAATATTTTTGATTGAATAATGTTAGCAGTCTCTTTCATTCAAAATATCTGCAAATTCTTAAACACGGGTTGGTTATTCCTCGAACCAGGCGCATGGAGACTAATTTGAACCTCGGACCAGGCGCATGGAGATTCATTTCTTCAACATGGGGAAAATGGGGGAAACAGTGGGTGTGGCGGGTCCCGGACCCATTCCAATCTAGGCGTGTGGGGTATCATTTTCCACTAAATTTTGGACCCTAAATCGATTGGAATGGGTCAGATACCCGCCGGGGATTTCCCCGATTTCCCTCATGTTCTACGACTTAGACGTTCGGGGTAATGTTTTCCACTAATTTTTGGTCACTGAATCGATTGGAATGAGTCTCCATGCTCCTGATTCGAAAAATAACCAACCCCTGTGTCAGAACTGGCAGCGTTTTTCCTTTCTGCATTTGTGTTTCTGAAGAATTTACCTCCGACGATAACATTGGTGATAGTTGAAGACTTCCCTTATTAAAAACTGAATCGTCACAAGCTCGAATATTACGTGCTGTGTCGACTGAAGTGGATCTTTATCGAATGGGTGCTCTCGCGAACTGAACTAATCAAAAATAATATAATTTCTTCTAATGACCTCGGTAACACGATTTCCCTCGAGAGCGAAATCTATTTAAAAGGATCCACAGGAATAACAGCGTTCATCTTTAGCGTTTCAATGTGTTCAATTCATGATCATTCAGATTCAAAACCCGAGTTGCCCACTGGGGCAAGACACCCCATAAAATCTGGAAATGTGTACAATACTTCATTTAAACTCCAAAATATCCTCTGGTCATTTGTTTTATAGTTCCTAGATCTGTCTCAACGGAGAGAAATTGAGTCTAAAATCATGTTCCCGGTTGGTTTGCCCGAAATCCATCTCATCTGAGGTTTCGGAATGTGAATCCAGACACTTTAAGACGCAAAACGTGAACCTTTCAGGAGGGGTTATTGTAATTTGCTCATCATTAATAAAAGTGAATCATTACCATGAGATTTGTGTATAGAACTGTAGATCTGTTATCCTTTCTTATTCCGTCCATAAGAATATATGGGATTATAATACGTTATGAATAATACACCAATATGAAATTTTCATTCAAATTGATAAGGTCGTTGTCGGTTGCGCATATTGCTGCAAATTCTTACACAGGGGTTGGTTATTCCTCGGACCAGGCGCATTGAGACGCATTTCTTCAACATGGGGGAAATGGGGAAACAGTGGGTGCGGCGGGTCCCAGACCCATTCCAATCGATTCAGGATCCAAAATTTAGTAGAAAATGATACCCCACACGCCCAGGTACCGGAAATCTCGGAAACGCATATTCAAAATGGGTAATATATACCCAATTTGACCCATAACTTCTTCCAGTAGGTGCCAATCGTTCCGGGACCTACTTCATTGGAATTAGCGTCCAAGATTTAGCGGAAAATGATACCCCACACGCCAAGGATCCAGAAATCCCGAAAACACATATTCAAAATGGGTAATATATACCCAATTTGACCCATAACTTCTTCTAGTGGGTGCCAATCGTTCTGGGATCCATTTCAATCGATTCAGGATCCAAAATTTAGTAGAAAATGATACCCCACACGCCCAGGTACCGGAAATCTCGGAAACGCATATTCAAAATGGGTAATATACACCCAATTTGACCCATAACTTCTTCCAGTGGGTGCCGATCGTTTTGGGACCCATTTCATTGGATTCAGCGTCCAAAATTTAGTATAAAATGATACCCCACTCGCCTAGATCGCCCAAAATCTCGAAAATTCATTTTTCAAAAAACACATTTTGACCGCTACCCCGCCCAAATTTGGTCCGATCGGGCTGAAAAGTTTGGAGGACCGTCCTAGGCCGGGAACAGACCCCTGACCCAAATTTTATATTTTTAGAAAATTTTCTACTACCAAAAATGGCGTGGACGGCGGACGGACATTGACCTTTTGGTTGGTTATTCCTCGAATAATCAACCTATGTTTTCATGATAATGGTCAACCTCTCCGATTTGGCTCAAAATTTTTTTCTGGACGTTTCATGATGTCCTGATCAAAAAAGGTCGATGTCCGTCCGCCGTACGCCGTACGCCGTACGTTGTACGCCGTCCATGTTCCGCGCCGTTTTTGGTAGTAGAAAATTTTCTAAAAATCTGAAATTTGGGTCAGCGGTCTGTTTCCAGCCGAGATGGGTCCTCGAAACTTTTCAGCCCGATCGGACCAAATTTGGGGGGGGGTAGGGGTCAAAATGTGTTTTTTGAAAAATGGATTTTCGAGATTTTGGGCGATCTAGGCGAGTAGGGAGTCATTTTCCACTAAATTTTGGACGCTGAATCCAATGAAACGGGTCCCAGAACGATTGGCACCCACTGGAGAAAGTTGATGGAATATCTTATACATTCCATGTAACATACGAACTACATATTGCTCTCCTTAGACTGTTAGTGGTCATGAGGGTTTGCAGCTCTGTTCATTTAAGTCTCAAGTCACTCCTTCTAGAGTTGTAAGAAAGTGAGTACGAAAATATATTGTTCAAATTGTGATCCGCGCGTTATAATTCCCATTTTCTCACCAAGAAAGTTCAAGAGAAGTAATGGGTCAAATTGGGTATTTGTTACCCATTTTGAATATGTTTTTTTCGGGATTTCTGCTACCTAGGCTTGTGGGGTATGGTTTTCCACTAAATGTTGGACACTGAATCCAATTAAATGGGTCCCAGAACGATCGGCACCCACTGGAAAAAGTTGTGGGTCAAATTGGGTATTTATTACCCATTTTGAATATGTGTTTTCGGGATTTCTGCTACCTAGGCGTGTAGGGTATAGTTTTCCACTAAATTTTGGACACTGCATCCAATTAAATGGGTCCCAGAACGATCGGCACCCACCGGAAGAAGTTATGGGTCAAAATGGGTATGTATCCACCCATTTTGTATGTGTCAGGATTTCCGGTGCCTAGGCGTGTGGGGTATCATATTCCACTAAATTTTGGACCCTGAATCGATTGGAATGGGTCTGGGACCCGCCACACCCACTGTTTCCCCCATCCGAGGAATAACCAACCCGTGTGTAAGAATTTGCAGATTTTTTTGATCTAGAATGAAACGTCCATGAAACGTCCAGAAAAAATTTGTGAGCCGAATCGGAGAGGTTGACCATTTGCATGAAAACATAGGTTGATTATTCAAGGAAAAACCAACCAAAACGCTGCGAATTCTTTCCCACAGGTTGGTTATTCCTTGGACCAGGCGCATGAATACTCATTTCTCTAACATGGGGAAAACAGAGGTGTGGCGGGTCCCGGACCCATTCTAATCGATTCAGGGTCCGAAATTTAGTGGAAAATGATACCTCACACGCCTAGGTACCAGAAATCTCGTAAGCAAATATTCAATTCGTGTAGGTAGGTACCCATTTGAACCCATGACCTCATTCAGACGGCGCCAATTCATTGGATTCAGCGTCCAAAATATAATAATCAACCTATGTCTACCTCACCAATTTTCCCCAAATTTGTCTGTTGTTGTTCAGATAAAAATGGGGAGAAGAGGACAGAAATGCGATTCACCTGAGAGGTATTTATTTCATAAGCCACATTTAAATTGTATTCAAAATCACTTCATTATACAATAAAAATAATAAAACAATGTAAAAAGTCAGGATGAATTTATTTGCAACGTCAATAAATAATCTATTCTTCAAAATAAGTGTTTGTTACTCGGGAGGCCATTCCTGGAAGCGATGTAGTGACCCTGATCACAAGCACACTTCATGGGCTATGGTGTGCTCTGAGGTGTCTTCTCAGGGTTTCTGCCCGTGCAGCTCTGTAGTCGCACTGATCACAAGCATATGGTTTGACGCCTGTGTGAGTACTCATGTGGCTTTTCAGGTTCCCTGCATGTACAGCTCTGTAGTCGCACTGATTACAAGCATATGGTTTGGCGCCAGTGTGAGTACTCATGTGGCTTTTCAGGTTCCCTGCATGTACAGCTCTGTAGTCGCACTGATTACAAGCATATGGTTTGGCGCCAGTGTGAGTACTCATGTGGCTTTTCAGGTTCCCTGCATGTACAGCTCTGTAGTCACACTGATCACAAGCATATGGTTTGGCACCGGTGTGAGTACTCATGTGGCTTTTTAGGGTCCTTGCATGTGCAGCTCTGTAGTCACACTGATCACAAGCATATGGTCTGGCGCCTGTGTGGGTACTCAAGTGCCTTTTTAGGGTCCCGGCCTGTGCAGCTCTGTAGTCACACTGATCACAATGATATGGTTTGGCGCCTGTGTGAGTAAACATGTGGATTTCTATGATCCTTTTCTTTGTTGCTCTGTAGTCACAATGATAACAAATGTATGGTTTTGCGGTTGTAGACATATTCCTGCTTCTCCTTTCCTCCATTAAATCAGAAAGGTCGATTTTGACTTGGTTTTGGCTTCAGAACTCCCGTCTAAATATAAACAGAATACAACCCTCTTATGTTCTAAAATGATCAGCATTTATGATGTGAAATGAATAAACAAATATAACCTCTGAACGTGCAAAACATTACCTCAAGAATTCAGGTTTTTAGGAGAGTCCAATAAAGATAGGGTCAATCACCTTGGGCGTCTTCACTAGAAACGTTCGGTAATTTTGGAATGAGGGTTCCACAGGGAAAACTGATTCGTAAGTGAGCCTCCACTGGTGTGAACTGCATGGTTGAGGGAGAACCGTTATGAGAGCTTGACCTTGATGCGAGGTGGGGGTCAGGTTAGATGTACTACCTTGTACCTGAGGCCCTTCAGCTGTTGACCCAGTCAAGTGGTTGTTTCTACAAAATCCTCGGATAAGGCACGTTGCTTCTATGTATGTGTCAAACGCGCGCTTGACAGCCGAGCGACAACCGCGGCGTTTACTGAGCGACAAACGTCGTCATGTGTACAGGGCCTTAAACCTCGGACAAGGCGCATGGAGATTCATTGCCTCAACAGGGGGAAAATGGGAGAAACAGTGGGTGTGGCGGGTCCCAGACCCATTCCAATCGATTCATGGTCCAACATTTTGTGGAAATCTCGAAAACATACAATCAAAATGAGTAAATAGACTCATAACCTCATCGAGAGGGAACCAATCGCTTCGGGATTCATTTAATTGGATTCAGCGTCCAAAAGTTAGTGGAAAATCATAACCCACACGCTTAGGTACCAGAAATCTCGAAAACACATATTCAAAATGGGTATCTATCTATTCATTTTGACCCATGACCTCTTCCAGTGAATGCCAATCGTTCTGGGACCCTTTTTATTGGATTCAGCGTCCAGAATTTGGAGGAAAATGATACCCCACACACCTAAATTGCAAAAAATCTCAAAAACCAATTTTTCGAAATACACATTTTGACCCCTACTCCACCCAATTTAGTACGATCGGATTGAAAAGTTTCGAGGACCTGATAGAGCCATGAACGGACCCCTGACCAAAATTTCAGATTTTTAGAAAATTTTCTACTACCAATGTAGCCCGTCGTTTTCCCCTAACGGGCTAGGGATCCAAAAATAGACCTAGGCGAATAAATTAGTGGGAGACTAAAGACTTTCACTTGCCGTCCGGAATGTCGGCAATGGTCGGTCATAGACGCCAAGTACACCTGAATTTATCAAGCTCTGAGGAATGGGGTTTCGTGATTGAAAGACAAGGGTTCAATATTGGCTTATAATAAACGCAATTGACAGAAATATGAAATACGGAATGTCTCGGCCGAGAAGGATATTGACTATTACGTAATCTAATTATTGAGTAGGCAGAAGTGAAGGGCTGAGGGCCAATGAATTTACGGGATAGCTGAAGGCTCAGGAATGTTTGATTTGAATAACGGTAAAATGAAAGTGATTTGTTAGCGTCCTCCCCTAATTCCTTTCTCTTTTCCTAACGCACGACAGACGACATGCTAAATAATACGGTCACAATCTACAACTCTATGATCAGCTTTCTGGTGACTAAACGTCAGGGCTTGGGCCAGATTTAGTGAGTTCGACTTTCGCGTTGCGAGGGTACGAGACAGAGATGTTTCACCACTTACGTGTACCGACTTCTTAGGGTGGAGACAACAGGGTGACGTTCTCTTCGCTGCTCGGCTTCGGTCAGGGGAACGCCGTCCAGGCCGGAGGAGGCGAGGCTCTTTCCGACGGAGGTCCGACGACTGGCGGTGCGTGGAGAACCCAGACTATTGGCCGTCGGTCGGGCGCGAACGGATCAACACTCGGGTCCGACGGGGGATTTTCAGTTCGTAATAGGGGCCCACTGTTACGGGAGAGGAATTGGCTGATCTCCCAATTCCCGAGTTCTCACCCTGAAGGAACCACGATACACTTGTTCCCTCAGGTCACTTTCACAACACCGGCTTCACAAGGGGTTGATTTGCTACGCGTCGGTTGTTCCGCTTCGATGTTCCGCTTCACTTCACTTCGTTCCGCCTTGTCCTCACGGGATTACGGCGAACGGAGATTCCAATTTTCCTTCACTTGAGTTCGGACACGACTCACTGATGTTCCGCCTCGGTTGTTCCGCCCCGGAACAGGTTGTTCCGCCCCGGAACAGGTTGTTCCGCCCCGAAACAGGTTGTTCCGCCCCGCCCCTGCCTCGCCTCGTCCTCTCGAGATTATGGCGAGCAGGGGGGGCCAACCTCGTTTCAGGCCAACCTCGTTTCACTTGAGTCCGTCCCCGACTGCCTGATGTTCCTTTCCCCAGTCCGCTCGTCAAGTCGCCTTCCCCTCCTACTCCTCCCTGGGTGTCTCGCGCCGCCCATTGCCCAACCAATCCAATGAGGACACGCCTTCCGCCCAGCTGGGTCAGGCGCTTGGAGAGGAGAGGGGTCGATCCGTACCCCGCCGCTGAAGTTTCTTGACGGGGCGCTTGGAATCTGCCGCCCCGTTACACTCCTCCGATCTTTGGAGGCCGAGGTCTACCTCGGCAATTTTCCTTCCGGTGGGGGTGACTGGTGCGATGGGCATTGCGTCAGGTCGTTTGGCCGCTATCCATGCTTGTTCGTACCGCCATCGCTTACAAGCGGTACAGGTTGGTGGTGGTCCTTCTCGTGTTCGGCGCGGGAGCAGGGCTTCGGGTAGGCAGGGTCCGTGGGCCGCAGGTTCCGGTATTTTCTCTCGCAGCGGTACGTTGTCGGCGGGTGTCGTCGCTTGGTGCAGACGGGCACAGGACGTCCCCACCCGTCGAGAGCATGATGGCGCTGATGTTCCAAGGTGGTGCAATGGGCGAGATGTGTCTTCCGCTGGTCTTATCTTCTACTTCCCTACTATGATGTGAAACATACAAACCGGCCCTTTCTTTAGTCTACTCTCACACTCCAACTCACATATTTCACACCCTAGATTTTGCTGCCATTACGAAGGAAAAGGAAAACAAAAAAGTGGGGGGGGGGGGGAGCCAAGGGAGCCCTGTCCCGACTCATGAGGCACGGTCATTAGTAAAACAAGGTAAGTACTTAGGTTGTGCATTTTATTTCCAGATCGGGGTTCATCATGGCTTCGCCCTCGTCTGATGGGCTGCTGTTTTGGTGCATGGTCGCGAATTCACTTGTTAAAAAAATAAAAAAAAAAAAACTAAATAAAAAGAATTATAGAACCGATAGATCACTTTCTTGCGCACCAAGGACCGATAATTTCCCCACGAATCGAGAAAGGACTTCCCAGTTGGTAAGAGCTATGACGGGTCTGGAATCGGGATGTCAATTGGAGCTGAAGGCTCCCGGAACAGTCCCGGAACAGAGGGCCTCGGAACAGTCTCGGAACAGAAGGCCTTGGGACAAGTTTCGGAACAGTCCCGGAACAGAGGGCCTCGGGACAAGTTTCGGAACAGTCCCGGAACAGAGGGCCTCGGGACAAGTTTCGGAACAGTCCCGGAACAGAGGGCCCCGGAACAGTCTCGGAACAGAAGGCCTCGGGACAAGTCTCGGAACAGTCCCGGAACAGAGGGCCTCGGGACAAGTTTCGGAACAGTCCCGGAACAGAGGGCCTCGGGACAAGTCTCGGAACAGTCCCGGAACAGTCCCGGAACAGAGGGCCTCGGGACAAGTCTCGGAACAGTCCCGGAACAGTCTCGGAACAGAGGGCCTCGGAACAAGCCCCGGAACAGTCCCGGAACAGTCTCGGAACAGAGGGCCTCGGAACAAGCCCCGGAACAGTCCCGGAACAGTCTCGGAACAGAGGGCCTCGGAACAAGCCCCGGAACAGTCCCGGAACAGCCTCGGAACAGAGGGCTACAGTGAGAGTGGTGCTACTAAATAAATGAGCCAGTATCTAAATTTCGATTTTTGGAAAGAAAAAATCCTAGACACGGATTTGAAGTCAATTGGCTCCTCACTCGCTTCCTCACACTCGGGCCGATTTGTTTGTTTCTTACAATTTTAAATTTCGGAATCTACAACTAGTACAGTTTGAATTTCAAGATTATGGAACGCGACCCAATTCCTTCAGAGCTTTTTCTCACCAATATTCACCTGGTCAAGATCACTTGTTGTGGATACGACAGAAATCGAGATTTCTGAAAAATCCCACCGCTTGCCACCAAAAGATGTAGCCCGTCGTTTTCCCCTAACGGGCTAGGGATCCAAAAATAGACCTAGGCGAATAAATTAGTGGGAGACTAAAGACTTTCACTTGCCGTCCGGAATGTCGGCAATGGTCGGTCATAGACGCCAAGTACACCTGAATTTATCAAGCTCTGAGGAATGGGGTTTCGTGATTGAAAGACAAGGGTTCAATATTGGCTTATAATAAACGCAATTGACAGAAATATGAAATACGGAATGTCTCGGCCGAGAAGGATATTGACTATTACGTAATCTAATTATTGAGTAGGCAGAAGTGAAGGGCTGAGGGCCAATGAATTTACGGGATAGCTGAAGGCTCAGGAATGTTTGATTTGAATAACGGTAAAATGAAAGTGATTTGTTAGCGTCCTCCCCTAATTCCTTTCTCTTTTCCTAACGCACGACAGACGACATGCTAAATAATACGGTCACAATCTACAACTCTATGATCAGCTTTCTGGTGACTAAACGTCAGGGCTTGGGCCAGATTTAGTGAGTTCGACTTTCGCGTTGCGAGGGTACGAGACAGAGATGTTTCACCACTTACGTGTACCGACTTCTTAGGGTGGAGACAACAGGGTGACGTTCTCTTCGCTGCTCGGCTTCGGTCAGGGGAACGCCGTCCAGGCCGGAGGAGGCGAGGCTCTTTCCGACGGAGGTCCGACGACTGGCGGTGCGTGGAGAACCCAGACTATTGGCCGTCGGTCGGGCGCGAACGGATCAACACTCGGGTCCGACGGGGGATTTTCAGTTCGTAATAGGGGCCCACTGTTACGGGAGAGGAATTGGCTGATCTCCCAATTCCCGAGTTCTCACCCTGAAGGAACCACGATACACTTGTTCCCTCAGGTCACTTTCACAACACCGGCTTCACAAGGGGTTGATTTGCTACGCGTCGGTTGTTCCGCTTCGATGTTCCGCTTCACTTCACTTCGTTCCGCCTTGTCCTCACGGGATTACGGCGAACGGAGATTCCAATTTTCCTTCACTTGAGTTCGGACACGACTCACTGATGTTCCGCCTCGGTTGTTCCGCCCCGGAACAGGTTGTTCCGCCCCGGAACAGGTTGTTCCGCCCCGAAACAGGTTGTTCCGCCCCGCCCCTGCCTCGCCTCGTCCTCTCGAGATTATGGCGAGCAGGGGGGGCCAACCTCGTTTCAGGCCAACCTCGTTTCACTTGAGTCCGTCCCCGACTGCCTGATGTTCCTTTCCCCAGTCCGCTCGTCAAGTCGCCTTCCCCTCCTACTCCTCCCTGGGTGTCTCGCGCCGCCCATTGCCCAACCAATCCAATGAGGACACGCCTTCCGCCCAGCTGGGTCAGGCGCTTGGAGAGGAGAGGGGTCGATCCGTACCCCGCCGCCGAAGTTTCTTGACGGGGCGCTTGGAATCTGCCGCCCCGTTACACCAAAAACGGCGCGGACATTGACCTTTTTTGATCCAGACACCATGAAACGTTTAGAAAAAAATTTTGAGCCAAATCGGAGAGGTTGACCATTATCATGAAAACATAGGTTGATTATTCAAGGAGTAACCAACCAAATATATGAAGATTGAACGCTCTTGATAAGTGTTCCCATAATATAAAGATAATAATCACAAACGAGCTTATGGGAGTAAAAAATACGTTATTTTTGCCAGTGTCCATGTTAGAGCACGAGGACGTAATATATGCCGTAATAAATAGGCTACAATGCCACCAGTCGAATCGAGTGTCGAGCTGCTCAAACAGTTAGAAATGAGCGGGGTTGCTAGGGTTGAATGAAAAATCTAGCGACTACACATACAAGCGAGTAGGTGTCGTCGAAACGAAGGGTGAGGACAGTGACAGACACGACAGGTTTTGGAGCGATAAAGCTCCCGCAAAAAGGCCAACACCACAGTCCTTTCAATATCCAAAATGGGTTTCTTTCGCCACGTCAACCGACGAAATGCAAGGGTTTTTGAAAACTACCCACGGGAAACCTTAGTTTGAGTTCCGGTTTCACTCAGTGATTTCTAAGCGGTCCCATTTATCTCTCCTGCCATGATGAACAATGAGTACAACGAAAAATTTTAGAGACCGCATTGCTCGTTTTCTCAGAGTTGGAAAACCGTAGGTTATACATTCACGAAGCACCACTACCCTTTTGGGATCTCAATAAATTATGTAATTATGAACAATCGTCATATCATCACTTCGATGCCTTGCGTTGGCTCAAGCTGACGAGATATTTGAGGGGCGACATCATTTCTTCAAGTGGAATCGCTCGAAATTCTAATTTGAGATTCACCCTCTATTAATAAATAACGCGGTCTCAAATATCATGTTTTGCCGCTGTCTTGAATTGTTCTGAGCGAAGAAATAAAATGCCAATGCCGAAACGCGGCATCAACCTTGTTTTCGGTGTGTTGAGTTGTTAGGCAGATTGTGGGGGGACGTAGGCAGTAAAAACAAAATTGTTATCTAAGCGATTTTCTTTTCGTGGTGCAATAATTGGGTTTGAGAAAAACTTACGAACAACCGGGTTCTTCGAAGAAGAGATAATTATACTGACATCTTGCTCCTTTTGTAAAACCAAAGCGAGGAGTGTGCAGGGTACATTTCTATTAATAAATAGGTCGAAAACGCACTATTGAAATAGGTGGAAAGGTACTTATTTGACCCACCGGTCAGTACCAATTGGCCTGGGGCCCATCTAAATTGATTCAAAATTTGGTGGAAAAAATCACCAAAAGCCCCGTACCCCAAAAGTCTCGAAAATCGAGTTTCAAAATACCATGAATCAATGGAATAATTTGTAGCCTTGTGAAAACTGTCAATATTTTGCGGCAATCGGCAGTTTTGTATGAATCATTTTGAACCATTGGTCATCAAAAGCCAATGGTGTTAGCTCATGCAGGAAGTTTTGGCAAATTTTTCCGTATTTGTCGGTTAAAAATGTATCATTCCGCTGGATTCGATAAACCAGATTATCATTTCCGTACTCCGATACCCGTTCACCTTTAAATTGCCTTAGAAGTGAACTGAATTTATTCGGTTTCGTCGTTGGGGAAAAGTATTTCAAAGTGGAGTACATGTAGCATGTTTGCTACCTGCTGAAATAGAAATTTTCTTTGAGTTTCAATGGGATGCATATCCAACAATTCAATTCGGGTTTTATGGCAACTTATGATGCGTAACAATGCATCCCATAAACATTAGCGTTCAACTCATGTTTCTGAAAATAATCCTTTCAACGCTCACCTGGGAAAGTGGAAGAGACGAAATGGTACGTTCCTCCCGAGTAAGGTATCGGTGACAGGGCGTTGTAGGAGTTGATCGCTTCATCCGGCACAGGCCCAGGACCCTCCGGCACCCCTATGGTGTTGTCGTGAATCGAGGCGGCAACAGCACTTGCCAGAACCAACCCCAGCCACCACATCTGCAACAACGTGGATAACTATCATGGGGTGTTGAGGATATACAATTATGGTCTTCATGACATTGAGAACCTAACGAATCGTCGAAATGATAGCAGAAGAGAGCAGATGTTATGAAATGGATACAGTAAACCGTCGTCTTGAGTTTCGCCATTACGGCCATGGTTGAAGTAATCGGGCATGACACGGCGTGGGAAGAGAGGTTATACCGGAAAAGTATCAGAATATAAATATACCAATAAATCAATCGATGAATATATTTATGGTGTGTTTTAGCTGCCTCTTGTTGAAAGTTATTGTTGAGGAATAATATCCTCTTCAGCGAGCTACCAACTGCGTACAGTGGTAAAATATCACCCGGGGTTTCTCGGGTAGCCGGCAGTTCCTGTTCCTGTCAATACCTGCTCCCGCACGCTCGATGAACAATGAAGTTACGTCCAACCCAAAAGATAGCCCGAAAAGAATTTTTCAGCTTCCACCATTGTCGGTTATTTTTTGAAGGGACCGAAATTAAGGACGTACTGACCAGAAGATATTGGAAGGTCGGTTTGATATATACGAAAAGATAATATCGGATATTATTTGAAGGGCCGTTGGGCGTAGCGAGAAGACTCGAGGAAGAAAACATACAGAGAGCGAACATGTGAGAAATGAATCAAAAGCATTGAAAATTTATTTGGAGCACACAACTTCATTTATCCTTCCCCACAACTTCATCATTTAACAAAACGGAAATTGGCTCAATGGCCGTTGAAGCTCTACTTTTTTCGACAATTTTGTAAGGTGTAACCAAACTTTGTGAAATTAAGCAAACCACGGTGAGAGCCGAGGTGACATTCTATTTTCTCCCAAAAAGGGTGTCATATCACGGAAAACATCTTCCCTCCTACTGAAAATTCCCTATTTCTAATAGCAAGATCTCCTCAAGTTTAATATTATCCTGTATTCACGCTATGAATTTATTTACACACAAAAGATCAAGACCGCAGAAAGGCAGGAAACACGTGTTACTTCCTTCAGAATGTCAGCTGGCAGAATTCTACATAAAAATATACCAATTTATTACTATTCACGAAGATACACATTCGCTTGGAACGTTATTCCTTTCAGCGGTCCCTGAAGGAGCATAGAGCTTTTTTCGATAAACGATTGTGAAGCTAGTAATAGCAATCTGGGGTGTCGTTGTAATCCGCAATGTCAATACCTTCTACCATTTAGGTTGGTTATTGTTTGAATAATCCAATAACTAGAGACCTCTCCGATTGGTCCCGAAATATGACAGTAAAAATGTCTTGATGTCTATATCTTAAAACCAAAATTCGCGGTACGCCGTCCACGCCGTTTTGTTGATTATTCAAGGAATAATTTCATGCATAATATGTTTTCATGCGAAAAAAATACTTTCGAGATTTTTGGCGATCTAGGCGTGTGGGGTATTATTCTCCACTAAATTTTGGACGCTGAATCCAATGAAATAGGTCCCGGAACGATTGGTGCCCTCTGGATGAGGTTATGGGTCAAAATGGGTACCTATCTACAAATTCGAATGTGCGTTTCCGAGATTTCTGCTACCTAGGCGTGTGGGGTATCATTTTCCACTAAATTATGGACCCTGAATCGTTTTGAATGGGTCCGGGACCCAACAATCACTGTTTCCCCCATGTTGAAGAAATGAGTTTTCATGCGCCTGGTCCAAGGAATAACCAACTCCTATGAAAGAATTTGCAGCGTTTTTGGCAAAGGTAGTAGACAATTTTTTAAAAATCTGAAATTTTGGTAGCGGCCTCATTTCGGCTTTAGTTGGTCCTCGAAAGTTTACGATCAGACTGGGGTCGCTATGGGTTGAAATGGGTTTTTCCCTTCCTCCTGCTGATGGATGAATTTACAGCAGCTTTGTCCTTTTGTAATGCCGCCTGATGAGTGCCCACCAACATTGGTGAGAAACATGAGTTATATAATCATTAGACGCAGTAATACTGCGTAATAATAAAAAAAATAATAATGGTATCACGACCGCTCACTTCGCTCGCTCTATGCGACTTGAAAAAGTTGTTACCAGGGTTGACTCCTGAGAATTCTTTCTTTGCTGATCAAAGGCGATTCGGTGTCGGTGGATTTCGCTTCTTTCCATTTTTGCCTCAATTCCTGTTGCTTTTGGTCATAGGTAAAAGGGATCCACGCGCCAAACAGGGATCTTGTAGCCACTTCCTAATTCAACCGCTTGGTACCTCTTTTGTATTTCGTTCTCATAGTATTTGCGCATGGTTGCGAATTGCTCGCGAGTTTATGGGTGATTTGATCGTTGAAAAGAAAAAGTGTTTCAACTCCATTATGGCAGATGATGAATTATTTTGAGGAAAATTTCTTCACATTTATTGGGACGCAAACTATTATACACTATATCTGACAAGCCTTGGGGGATTCAGGAGGGTCGAGGTTCTGGCAACACTAGAGACTTGATCGACTTGGTAGATTCGGAGGTGCATTTTTTCCAATTTCTGAAAATTCCTATTTATTCTGTTGAATATGTCATTGATCATCCATAATATTGATCTGCGTGAATCGTTGAACCTACCAGGTACCTGTAAACTTGGACGAGATAGATCAATGAGACGATGATAGAGAACAGAAACTAAATTATCGTCAATTGATTCGGGCCTGAGAATAGAACGCATGTAACAAAGCAACCACTCTTCATTGACAGCGCTGGAAGGGAAAGGGAATGGTCATTATTGAAGGATTGTTCGGTTTGTTAGTTCATCTGAAGCCAGCCGCCTGATAGTGAAGTCCTTGTAGGAGTGTACACAGGTTTAAGATAGCTTTGAGTATGTCGGTATTCTCGCTGTGTATACCTTGTGTTTACATACAAATACCAATATACGCCGTGTATATGGGGTTCTCAGGCTTGTAGACCCTTCCAAGTTGATTAATTGGTGCGATAATAACAAATGATGATTTAGGGAATGTTGGATTGCTACTTACTCGAGTTATTATTTAATAATTAGAAGATGAAAGAAAAAAAACGTTCATTTGATCTAAATTTGTGGCTCTTGAAACCATAGTTTTTGAAAACCAAAAACCCGAAGTTTGCCACAAAGTATGCACCTTTCATCTGTTGGGTTAACTTGATTCCTCTGAATCATTATTATAACCTAATACCTTTTAGGTAATGGGGGGAGGTGGAGGGGATTTGATACATCGAATCACAAGTTCCCGCTGAGTAATTAGGTGGAATTTCAACTCTTGAAAGCTCCATGTTAGTATTGTATTTTATTGTTATGTATTACGGTATTGTATTGTTTGCTATTGCGAAGGAACACGAACGATTAGAGTTGAGTTGAGAGTCTAATGGAAGTCGTGGCGAGAAGATCGTACCCAACCCCTAAGTAGCAGCCCCTGCCAATTAATGGCCTTTAATGGAGAACTAGCGTCTCATTCGAGTGGGCGAGGTGGGCATCAAAGTATAATCCGCTCAAAAGAGGAATTAGTGTACGAAATTAGCGTCTCGCCGACGACTATTCCCATTGCAAATGCTTTCGGGTGTAAATTCTTTGGTTTTCAATTAACTTGAGTAGTAAAAGTGCGAAATTAGCAGACGAAAAGCGGTGCATCATCAACTATTGACACCTACGAGCTTAAAATATCTTCAGATCGAGTGGAGTTTAGAAGCAATCCGTACTTGAGGAGCGCTGGTAATTAGAATTGGTGGTGGGGTTGCAAATTTATGAGCGACATTTCCCTTTTACAAAAATTGAACCGCGGTATGTGAGGGCTTGAGAAGATCGCTGCGGTTTCATATCCTATCATGTGAATGAGAGTAGGCAAACAGCACGTTCCTATTGTTCGCGCAAATCAATACAGTTGTGCTCACATTGTAACGAGAGAATAACGAAAGTACTTAATGAATCCTGAGTGAGCACGTACGATTGTTAATTTGTGCTTCTATTGAAACACGCTAATTTCGACAATCCGCCGCCCTTCACATTCGTATAACCATGTGATTGGTTTTATTGAGGAAGTCATCCCCTCATCGTAAACGCAACCCCCCACCCCCGTCGCCTCTTTAGTATTGTCTGATGACCTAGTCCTGATCCTGAGACGAGGGTATCCGAGCCAACCCCTCTTTACGCCTCATTGCTCTCCGCTCACCCCCTCTCATCGCTACCTACCTGTGTCATAACTCTCCGTGGTCCCGCTTTTATGGCAAAATAATAAATTGGGTTACGTCACCAACTCCCGCGTCTTCTACGCTACAGGTAGATAGATCATGGGGCTTTTTATGTCCCCGAGCTCCGCATCTTTCCTCTTTCATCTCAACCCGGTTGAAACTCGATTAGGTAGTTTTAAAAGTTTAGTTTTCAAGAGAAGCTACAGACAGCGTGAGGAGAACCGTTGGTTGCGATGTAAAAGGAAAAACTTCTTAGTGTGTTACACACTTCCGTACAAGTCCGCTAATTTCCAGTATGTGCGTGTGCAGGTTACAAGAACTGTTACCAAAGGATGAACCATAATAAAGATTGTCACCATAAACATTTATACTCAGGTCAGAGATTTATACGCAATTACCCTCATCAATTTACGCTTGAAACCAAGATATAACAGTATTTATTCATCATGAAATGATTACGAGAATGTTGTTTTCACTTTCGGCAATATGCTCGAATATTGATGAGTCCGGGTTTTGCTGACATCATCTTCGTCGTTAAGCAGTGAGAAGTTCATTGGCGGAAATCAACGGAATGATATACTAGCACTTTTGGTTATAGTTCGTTGCCGGTAGAATAGGGCAACGGATTTCCTTCCGAGGAGTCTCTGGGAGAGGGAGGGGTCGAAAGCCAATTTAAGTTAGCTAATAAATCCTCTTCCGCCGACGGTTGTAACGGTTGTATCAATTACTCTTGAGTTGTTGACTCATCCGCACAATGCCTCCTGTTTCTGAATTCAGTTAGCTTTGGGATAATCGAAAGTGACGTTTTCGAAGATTTCATAACTGGGTTCTCGATAAAAAACATCAAAATAATGGTAAAACTGTTTAAGGGAACGCTGATTGAATACGAATTATTGCTCCTGGGACGAACCCCCTCATGAGTGAAGTACGTGAACGGGTAAATTCATTGTTTCATCACCTTCTCTTCTCCCTTTGTCAACCAGCACCAAGTTCTAGCCAAAAGAAAGTTAATAAAATTCTTGAAGTTCTCTAACGTCCAATGTTCCTTCCTTACCTGCAAAAACTTCGTTTGACACACTTTGACTTGTAGGTTTTGTCGTAATTACGACAACTTGACGAATTCATTACCAGTACGCATACCAGCGTGTACTTTTTAATGAAAAAAAAAAAGAAAAAAACTTGACATTCGTGATTGCCAGCTCATTTTCCACTCTCAAACAAGTCCATGTTAATGAAACCGGTAGGATTCAGACCAACAAGCACACTCCTTGAATGTTTGTTTTACTATGAGGAAGTAATGGATTTTTCACATGGAACAACATATCCATGCACACTCTCGCTCAAAACATACTCGTAAATCTAATTTTGCCAAAAGTCCTAAAAATAAACTATTTTTGTGAGAACTGTGGATTTAGCTCAAGACATCAAAGTTTACCGAGTTATATTTTTGAGCCCTGAAAACTTGCATAGGATCGTAGGTTATGAGACTTTTGTGTCTTTTGTGTCTCCAAGGGTGGGATAAAACGAAAATCAAAGCTCTTGTACAAACGACCTATGTGCTAATACTACATACCTGGGATCATTCAAAGTTAACCAATTAGTTCAGCTCTTTTTCTCGGCGGTAGAGATTTCCATCTTTCTCAATCCTTAACCGCATCGTAGACGTAATTACAATTAACCCTCATTCCGTGCTGCTTTATAACGGTGCCACTTACCCCACCGGAATTCTGACTTTTGACTCTGCATAAGCTTTTTGTTGCCCAAGATTCTACTCACATTGTGCATCCCCTGACAAGAACCAGTGGTTGACTGCAAAAAGGGCAACCGTCAAAGTCGGATCGTAGCGTTTCCAATTAAACCTTTTAATTAAGGTGGTGGTAGTTTTTACGTAGGTTTTCTTTTCTTTCTCAATTCTCAACGCTCGTTCTCGGTGGTGACTTCAAGGACTGATTTCATTCCATTTTCTTACTTTGGTCTTTTCTTCTCGTTCTTTTCACGCTCTGTGATGCTGGATTGCTGTTTTCAATGTCTCGATCTGCTGGAAGAATTTCTTGGTAGGATTTGAAAATCATGCCCTTAGAGTGTCCCACAGTAGGGTGCCGTCTTTTATGAGTGTAAACGACAACTAAAAAGGTTTATTTAATTTTCTCTCTTAAACTACTTCAACGACGATCCAGCGACAAATCAGCACTGTGAGTCATGGCAGATATCTTACTATACTAACTTGTCCTTATACTAACTTCCTATTTGGTTCTACTTAGCGGATTATCCGATGGGTCTGCTAATAGGAGACTATTACTAATAGTCTATTAGTCTGCATGTGAAAACAATTAACGCGGGTTGGTTCGCTTGAAATCCGCCTCCCGAGACTGAGGTATAACCAACCGAACTCTAGTAGCTCAGCCTAACGTGAGGAAGGCGTACGTATTACTCATTGACGATGGTGCCGCTCATCGCAGGTCTGGGAAGGCGAAATTACCTATCAGGCAGCAGACGAGAGGCGAGTGGTGGAGTTGGTGTGATTAGGCGCGGCGATGCGGGACTTGAGAGGTTTCGTCGTAATAAATTGGCTTTAGGAGGTAGCAGGCTTTAGGTACTACAACTTACACCACGACAACCAGTGAGTGGCTTCGAGTGCTTCGCTCGCCCAAAGACTTTTCGCACATCAGATTAATCCGGAGCCCCCAACTGCCCTCTTCTCTCAATCGGAACGGCCTTCACTACCTACCGATCGCCAGCAACATTCTATGATTGATTCGTCGATGAAGAAAAGACCTTCCAATGTCAATATCTGCTTTACGAGGCATAAGCTCTGTGAGCTGATGACGTAGATTTCATATAACGGATCTCAACGATAGCAGAAACCCCATTGGCGATTCCAGTCATTTAAATTACTTTTTTTCTATGTTTATTCAAATTACATCAAGTTGCAAGTTATTAGCAATATTTCCGTGATTTGAATTATCTCTCGTAGGTAGTAAAGCACATTGCTTAGCCTATAATTATTGTATTAAGATAATATTCGCATAAACAACTTCGCATTAGCGTAACAATTTATTCACTAATTTCGTGCTTTCGTGGTGATCACTGACATCAGGCCTTTTCGTTGACGTAATCCTGTAGCTTGGATGTCCTTTGGAGATTACAGCTGCTTGAAGCCTGCAAGTTTCTTCTTTCGGCTCCACTTAGGTCGTTTCTGAAGTACCTAATGTATTCTGAAATCTGTCATCATGTTTTCATCGGTTCGAGCGGTGCAGCACTGGCATTAGGACCTGCTCGTAAAGGGTCATCTCGTTGTGGAAAGACAAATTTTAATGTCGCCTCATAATTCAGTACATTTTCTTGAATTGGAGAATCACTTCTTACTACTTGAATAATCAACTCATGCAATAATTAATTATGCCAGCGATCATGTCAGAGGTCAGCCTCTCCGATTGACCCCTAAAATTGACAGTATGCGTGTCATGATGTCCATTGGGTACTCAAGGAATAACCAACCAAAAACCAAATGTCTATCCGCCGTCCACGCGGTTTTTGGCAGTAGAACATTATTCAATTCATTCAAGTATGCGGAATCATGGCCAGGGAGCTTCTCCGGATCCAGTTGGTCCTCAAAACATTTCAGCCCGATCGGCTCCAATTCGAGGAGGGGGTTTTTTTTATTTAACAGGTCAACTTTATTGTATTATTATTATTTAAGTATACACTTTAGTTTTGATCGCAGATGCAACTGCATTACACTGCATTACAGACAGTATAATGCGTGGAACTTGTGGGTAGGTGTCTACGCAACCGCAGTCCTACTAAGTTTGTGGGCGTAGATCGGCGTAGAGTTTTCTTTTCAACCGTCGATGAGGACGTGGAGGGGGCTGGTTTTGGGCGAAGTCACTATCACTTCCTTTACTTCAGGGATGTCCAAATCACGGTGCAGCACTGAATTTCGTACATACCAAGGAGCTGACGTGATCATACTCAAGGAGAGTATGGATGTAACATTTGTTTTTGGATGGAAATGAAATTCTCGAGATTGTGGGGTATCATTTTCCCAGACCGATTCATGCGCGTATGGGTCAAAATGGGTACCTACCTACCTATCAGAATGAGTCCAGGTCACTCCACGCTCACTGTTTTTCCCATACTCATTCTCCATGAAATAATAAACCATTGTGGGATAAATTGTTCTTCCACGGAGGTTTTAAAACTGTAATATTTGCGGTTACTCTTTTAGCTCTGTACCCATGCTCCGGCGCTGCGTCACTATCGTTACCGATCACGATTCAACAGAGTATACGCATGAATTGAGAGAACGGCTGTACCTTGGCGTTCTGTATCGATTCTCATTTATTTACTTGTGGGCAAAAGAAGACCAAATGCGCAGCTGAACTCTTGATATTCTACAGGCGATATCTGATCGTCAGAAATATTGTCACGTTCGGGAGATTGAGAAGAGTCGCATAGCTGAATGCCCGCCATCGCGGTCACATCTTACATGTGAATAATGTCACCATGTCTTTACCGAAACCTTTTTCTTACAGGACTTTGAAATGGTAAAGCTTCGTTTTTCACTGAACTTCTGAGTCAAGGACAACTGATGTAATCTTGAAATGAAGCGTTCAAATCATAACTTGATACTGTGACATTATGTAAAAGCAGAACGATCGAAAAATTGATGGTGGGCATTCGAGGGAAACCTCAACTTGATTGGATAGCGGCTGTGGCTATTGCATAATTCATCGCTCAGCTTCGTTTTCTGAAGGGGATAACCAGGAGAATTAATTTATAATCATATCCACCAACTTCGTCGTGATTATCGTGTCAAGGCTAAACAGATTCAGAGCTTCATAGCCACCTGTAACCCAAACATAATGCGTTCGGCCACAATGATACAGGACGTATTTAGGAAGGGTATTCAAACATTCGTGCGAGCTTTAGTACTGATGATGGAGTGCGTGTGTGAAACTGTCATGCGTGTCGATGGATTTCATAATTAATTCATTTAATGGTACTATTAACTGTGTTAACCATATACTTACATCGTTGATTGCATTTAATTGAGATAAGTGTGATCGTTTTTAATAATATGACAACACTAATGGACTACTGCCAGAAAGCGGGAATGAAGAATGCTTGTAAATAAAACTCCATAAATCAACCTGACTTTGGTGATCTGGTCCCTTCGCATTCTATTCACGCATCCAACATTCATATGTAAAAGACAAATCTTGTTTCTGATTGAAAGCCGTCTTACAGCGTTCACTATCAAACGGTTTTGTGGAGGACCTTTCCGGTTCCCTCGTCATTTTATCAGATCGGACTCCTTCACTTGCTTTCTGTCAATTTGCATCTGCTTACAAAGCCCAGTCCGACTATATCGTCTACCATATGTATAAATCTGGGTCGCAGATTTACAATCTTTCCCCGGATGGCCTCAACTGTAATCAGTAACGGGACTATTTCGAAATCGATTCGTTCGCAACATGAACAGAAGGAATCTGTGAAACGTCAGATACAACCCTTAGGAACATGTTGGGTCCTGCTAAAATAGTTTTAGTAAGCACTGTTTGAAATAGATTGGTGAAAGATGCGCTCAAAACATAAGACAAATGAAACGATGGCACTCATACTTCTACAGGATAACACTTCAGGAAAAAATGAAGGAATGAAATTCCGAAAACAGCGTGATCCCGCGATGTAGGTGGACGAGTGGATGACGAGAAAATGTTCTCGTAAAATTGAGTTTGATACGCCTATTTGGAGGTTAAAATTACTACAAGCATACGTTAGATCTCGTGAGGCAAACCTAACATGTATGATCCAGATCGGCTGCGTGTGAATGGAAAATACGCCTAACAATGTATTCGTGCTCCGCCTGAAATGCCCAAGCTTGATGCTGAGCTGCTATATTATCTAATCAGCAACACGATCACCAAACCATGCTTCTGGTTGCTAGGAATCACTAGAAAACCGACAAAGGAGAACACTTGAGCATCTGTGGCAGCTCCCTGAGCTTCGAAACTCCCGACTCATTTCTCTAGTGAAATTTGAACCGTTATTGGGAAACCCTAAGATCCTTCGAAAGATCATAAATAGTAATCTTGCATCATCATTCGGATTGAGAGCAGACGTAATTGATTCTCAACTAAGTGCGTTCCACGAAGAACATTGATCAAAAATTTGATTACCCACTCACAGTTTTTTTTTTCTGCGGTAGATAGGACAATTCAATAATCAGAGCGACGGTTCGTTTGCTATTCTGCGTTGAAGTTCTTTATAAAACCAATTGAACTGGCGAGAGGAGCATGAGAGGAAAAAGGAATATTGAAGAGAGATGAACAGTCCTGTCGGGAGGTCGTATTCAGTTGGGATCTTCCTCGATGGGCAAGAGCTGAATAAGGAGGAGGAAGAGACCTTCCGAAGTTTGACAAAGAGAGCTGAGGGGACGAAATAACATTATCTCTTCTTTGTGGTTGCAATTGACACCGAATAGGGCTCATTTCACAAGGCCGCCTTCAACCTTTTCAAACCAAAATTTAAACTCAACACAAGGCGTACCGTGTAATGTTGAACGCCGCTCTCCAGCATACGAGCACTTCAAAACACTGGTACGACGAAACCCGAAAATTATTCTGCCCTCACATCGTTAAATTTAAACATTGCGAACATCACGGAAAAGAATAATAAGAAAGCGGAGAGAATGAAGAGGTCGAGAATTACCCGCCACCTCCGAGACGGAGCTTGAAGAAGAGCAACAGGACGTTTTTCACTCCCTGAGAAGAGGATGGCGTTTCTTGCTCGTCTGATATTTTCGCCTCACCCTGCTCATCTTCCATGAATATTTCAGAACCTACCCGGAGCAAATCTGCTTCAGGCTTACCCACCCGGTACGCCCTCTTACATTTGCACTTCCCACACCTTTCTTTCCATGTTTTCAAGGGTATGTTTCCTTTGTATTGTGTCCTTTTCTATTGATCTGATGATCACATTTATTTTTAAATCAAAAATTGCATCATTTTGTCATCGATGAACGTGGCGAATCAAAAGGGTTGTCCACCTGATGGAAGCCCTTCGATTGATTCCTCAATGGTTTATTACTCTAGAAGTATCTAAACGCTGACTTGAGAAACCGACAATTATTTTGTTTAAAACATTACCAATTTTAAAAATTGCTACCCTTCTTGCAAAAGTGGTGAAATCTGTGAAATTCAGTAGATTCAGCACGTTCAGTATTTCAATATTTATTAGAAAATGTTATCATACACACCTAGAATTCCAAGTCTTAAAAACTCATTTCATCTCTTTACACACGCCTCTTTCTGGGGCGATTAGGCTGAACATGATTTGGTAAAACTAACTAGGAGACCTGAATGGAGTTAATGAACAGAATTTAAAACAAATTATTTTTCTCACGATTACAAGGGTTCATTATTATTCCAATAAGATTGAAAGTACACCAAAAGTCGTACGGTAATCTTTAGTGAAAAGCTCTTTTAGCCACAATTATAATAACAATAGAACAAAAGCTATGTAATGTAACACAGCAGACCCTATTTAACATGGATGTGTTAACACCGATGTCATGATGTGATTAACACAATCAAATCCCAGATTTATGCATTATAGTGACGATTCCACGATCGTAGCTCACATAAATCATACATAAATTTACAACATACAAGTATATACGTGCAAACAGCGTCTTTCAACTATTTACAAAGCATTAACAGTATTGATGTTATTGTGTATGTTATACAGGGTACATTAGAGTGAACATTAGACATGTGCAATTCCCATTAATGGCCGATCCTTGTATTGCACGATCTATGCTAGTTACCCCATTGATAACCTGGTAGATACGTGTAATATCGGTGGGTCGTTTTATTAGTATTCCAAGGCCCGGTTGGAGGGTTGGGAAGGATCCTCTCGGGCAACACGTGGAAGCCGTGAATCTCGTCTCCCCCTTCCACATTTCTGCTCGGTATCGATGGTCATACTCAGCGAAATCCGTTTAACATAGCGAGAATTAGTGAGAGAGGTAATACGTTGAATGGAGCGCGCTTGCCCATTAATAATATCTGGTTCTACCTCCTTGCAAGGGAAACGCCTCTCACTCCCTTCTGCGGATCTGTATACCTACTTTGGAAGGCTGGGAATAACTTTCCATTTGCATCTCCTGCAGAAGTACCCTGGGCCGTAACAATACTGTACGGAATTCATTCTTCAACGGGGATGGGCCCAGTTCATAATGAAGTCTCCAGTTCATACTCATCTTGGGCGAGCCGGATAATGTGTTCCATTTATAGAACGTTGTTGGTACTCTAAAGCAAAGCAGTAGTGGACCAAACATTACGATCATTCTTTGGGCTAATCAACATCCTTCGGAAGTTGCTCAGGAGATAGGATCAAATTGAATCATGAGCAAACGGGTTTGGATCACGCCGATAATCTGCTGATGTGCCTCTTAAAATATACGACTTAAAAACATACTTTTTTTTTTTTTTTAAGAAGCTGAGTGCTAAATTTTTGACCGTAATTACCCCTTAGCAGTACGTATTTACAGCCAAAATACGCTGATTTAGAATGACTTAGAAAAAAAACGATAAATGAAGTCTTTTATTTTTCTGGGGCGATTCAAAACCTGCACTGGGAATAAAGGGCAAAAATAACCTGATAGGTAAACTTCCCTGGGAGGTGTGATGAAACATTGTTTTTCTTTTTAGCTAGGCAAAAATTAAGAATAAGCACGGCCTTTATAGTAAAAATTTTCACTTATGTAGTCGTAATTGGAACCTTTTCGCCGTAGTGCAGCCGCTCATTGATATTTATTGATATTACCTAGGCCCAATCAATAGTTTTTATTTCTTTTCCTCCTAACGCGCCCAAAGGCATTCTGTCCATTTCATCCTTCCTTTTTTATCCGATTTTGTTGTCAGCTTTCCCCAATATCGTCTTGAAAAACCAACATCAATGATTTACTATCAACAACAAAGTATTTCTTCAGTCACAATAACACATTTTTACTAAGGAAAGAGGGAAAATTAGCGATACCGTGTGTGATATGCATCGGAGTACCTACTTTGTGTAGTTCAGAATGAGCTCCTTTTCACTGTTCCATCCAACAAAATCTTCTTCTTCTTATTTAAAATTTTTGTATATATTGTATATTTTTTTCAAAATTTATTTTTTTTAATGTCGGTTTTATTTTCTTGGTTTTGATGTCAGTGGGCACAATACTTCGGTGGTTTCATGTTTTATATTGTTCTGTTTTTGGAGGTGATTTCTCAAATTTGACGTTGGTGCTTTTCTTACTATCCCTTTTACAGAGATCTTGATTAATAAGTTTTTTTATTGTACAGGAGATTTTAGGCCCTCTTCCACATTCCCTGAAAAATTAATTTTTACTATTTTAGATAATCATTTAGTATTATTATTTTATAAGTGTGAAACTGTCTATGTGTAAGCCTAAGCATGGTGGTACTTAAGGTGGTGCTTACTGGAGCCACTGCTAACCCTTGGCACATGGACTAGTACATATCAACATCATTGATTCCAATTTCAGATAACCCATCGCAAGCTTTGCCACTTTCTGTTAGAGTTCTATGAAAATATACTCGGGACTCATGGAATAAGCCGAGGGTGGCAAGCCCAATATACGGCATAATGACATTCCCATATATCCTTTTGATGTCATTTATTTTCGTTCTTACCTCCGTTGGGGTATCGATCGGTGCGGATTATCGATAGTACAAATAGGTCCGAAGCAATATTTATTATTCACGATGTACGCATTTTATCCAGAAACATTCTGGTCGTCCTGAATGCCTCTGTGTATACCTAAGAGGCGTAACGCTCAATTTTCATCCGTCAAAATTACGTTTGTGGAAGCCGTTTAACAATTCAAATTTTTGGAGCAACTCTCGGTGGAAAGTTAAAGATGTAAATGCGAAACGAGTACGAAAGACGTAGCACAGGCTAATTTATAACGTAGGAGACAACCACGTGCTCGTGGGGTGTTTTATAAACCGTCGGCAAAACCCAGCTAACATCGTGATGAACGGCTCAAAACCACTAATAGTGCAGCCGACCGTCGCCGGGTAAGTGATGAACTCACGGCCATCATAAGTTATTTCAGCTTCCTTAATAGGGAAATGTGGGTATTGTAGGTGGCGATAGTGTGGCATAGTCGTCAAGATTGGTGAGATGTTGACGGGTTGATGATGATGGTAAGGGATGAAAAAATGGATTCAACTAACAACTCGTGCTGCTGTTTCGTCGTAGAGAGAAATGCGTTTTAAATTAAGAAGAAAGAAAAAAAATACTATTTTGAGTCTCACAAAATGATACAACAATTTGCACTTCATGAACAATTTTTTCCTAGTTTTATACTCGAGTTGGAACTTGATTGATAGCGGGAATGATGAAACGAGGAACTAGGATTTTGTTATAATAATTGATTAAATCGCTTGAGATCATTAAAGCAGAAATGCGCTCGAGTTACGCATTGGGTACACTCCCTGACAGATTCAATAACTGTACCTACTACACATTTGAGGAACCTTAAAAGGGAAGTGAGCAGTAATGTTTTGAATTTTAGTCGTCAGGGATATCGTTGTGACAGGGGTATTTCTTCTAACCGGCGAATCTCGTTATACATGATTCAACAGTATCAAGAAGATGGGTCGAACTGAAACCATCCGCGGTTTTAGGTTACTGACGCCCTGTTTGGTTCTCTTACGTTCGGTGAATGTAACAATAAAGAACGAGGTGGATGAGAGAAGAAGAAATTTGAGCTCTCGTGTTAAGGAAACCTCCCGTGTTACAGGAGAGCGTTCGAGGGGATCGAGATGATTTGATTGTAACACGGGAAAGTGGCATCATTATAGCACTCACTTCAAATAATGTCCTAATGCAACGAAACCCAACAAAAATCATTAAGATCCACCCCACTTTGTTATTAACGGACCATGCGAATCTCCCGATGCTTTCGTACAAAATTCTCTCATGCGTAATATTGAACGGTTTTCAAGTAAACTGCCTCACGCTCCCCGAACTATCAAACACATCACGCAAATTTGGTTTTCCCGACGCAGGGTAAAATACTGAATTCATCGACGTACCGAATTTTCACATGGATCGGTGAACAAGCAACAGAAGGTGGGAAGCAGTAATGTAACATTGCATCGGAACTGATTTTCACGATAATTATTAATCACGAAGAAACGTCTGCATTCTGCATTGAATGGTTAGCGGAGAGTGAATAAACAAGGGGCACAACATTAGTTTGGTTTGAGCTTGTCTTATAACTTTCGAAAATCTTTGACTAAGTTGACTACTGTGTTATAGCTGCCGAAATTTCCAAGTATGACTGTTACTATGATAGTTGAAATTTTTTGAATAGAGTATTATTGAGCTTAGTGGGTTTTGGGGATCAATTTTTGAAAGCTGATGCCAACGACCTAGAAGTTGTCTCTCCTACCTTACGTTTCGTCGGTGCGTGTCTGCATCAGAAGACGAGAAATAACTGACTTGGAGTCAACAGCGACGCGCATAGAACATACGAACAGTTGTTTGTACAGTAAAAGACGGAGAGTTCAAATAGAATTATTCCCGTGAATTATACACAACAAAAACCCTCGCCCACGGATTTCTCAGCATTTGACGTCTTTTTCCTATAAAATTTTTTGTAGGACAGCAGAACTCGTTCTTCTTTGTCTGAGGGTCAGTTTGATGTGATTCTAAATAATTTATATTTTAGTTCGTGGTGGTGGTAACCTTGACAAAAATAGGCATGATTATGAGGAAGAACAGACGGACCCACTTAATCAAAAATGCATCATGGCGACACGCAATGGGGCGACAACTGGAAAGAAGGAATGTCGGAGAATTGACCTTTTTGTGGGTTAGAGGCGCCAAAAATGATGTATATGAACATGTGATATAAATGAGAGCGGAATAGTGGTGAGCTTAGGACCAACAATTGCTTCAAGTTTTTCTTATTTTGGTTGGTTATTCCTTGAATAACCACCCTATGTTTTCATGAAAAATGTCAATCTCTCCGATTCGCCCAAAGTATTTTTTCTGGGCGTTTCAAGCTGTTTAGGTCAAAAAAGTCAAAATTTGAAGAATTTGGAAATGTCCGTCCGCCGTACGCCGTCCACGCCGGCATTGGTAGTAAAAAATTTGCTAAAAATCTGAAATTAGTCAGTGGTCCGTTCCCGGGGTCTAGTTGGTCTTCGAAACTTTTCAGCCCGATCGGACCAAATTTGGGTAGGGTAGAGGTCAAAATGTGCATTCGAAAAATGGATTTTCGAGATTTTTGGCGATTTAGGCGGGGTATTTTGGCGTGTGGGGTATTATTTTCCACTAAGTTTTTAACGATGAATCCAATAAAATGGGTCCCAGAACGATTGGTACCAACCGGAAGAAGTTGGTGGTCAAAATGGGTACCAATCTACCCATATCGAATGTCTGTTTTCTGGTATCTAGGCGTGTTGGGTATTATTTTCCACTAAATTTTGGACGCTGAATCAATTGGAATTGGTCCGGGACCCACCAATTTTTTAATATAAAACCCCACAAGAAATAATACTTTGCTTCAGATGAACTGCTTATAGTACGCAACAGGGTGAGAGGTTTTTCTATTCGAAGAGTTCCAAGTCATTCAATTCCTAGTCTGTCTCTGTCACCAAGTTTCCACCAGGAAAAAAAGTCGTAACGGATCGAGACTCTTCCAGAGAGGCTTGAATGATTGATATTTACCGTCACCGCTTCACCGGTGGCAGCACTAGGATTTCGAAAGCATCAATATGAAAAAAATGAGCGTCTATTTGTATATTCCGACAGACGTTTCTCCCTTCTAATTTACGGCTGAGCTAAAAAGTCCCATTCTCGTAAATATGTCCGCGAGTGTAGGACGAAGCGAAAAAAAGGAATTGTCAGCGCCACAACCTTTTTTCAACGGCTTTTTGAAAGATGGTGCATTAAGAGCCGAAATCCTGAAAGGTGTATTTTCATCAAATATTTCTGACTTGCGGCTTAAAAGTGGGCTTGCTCGAAAGAATGAAAGTATTTCTTACAGCTGCCTAAGAAAATTACGGTTTTCCTTGAACGCTGAATAATGCGTACCTGTAGGAATGTGCGCGTAGAAAGGTTAAAAAAAACTCGTTTTGAATTAATTACTAGGTGATGTTAGACCTGTAGAATTTCCAAGGTCTGAGGATGAACTGGTACACATTGTGGAGTCTCCTGTGTCAATTTAGAAGAGTTCAACAAATAGCCCGCTTCGCCAACGCTCCCGAGAAATGAGCCGAGGAAGAAGTAAAGGAGGATTCGTTTTATTTCTCAGGAAGAAGCCTGACAGACCAGTTTACGCGGAGGAAGCAGACGCCTAATCAAACCGTTGCCTGGTATGAACGTACACACCACCAAGTCTGAACCCGAACTGCCAATTTCTAGTAAGTAAATTTGAGACCCGAGGAAAGTTCAAAGTTTCCAGGCTTCTCTGTTTCATTTGTCCAACAACTTTCTTCTAAACAACACCAATCAGAACACGCGTTACTCCAATCACATTCTAAATCACATGGGTAACCGCAAAAAATAAGATAATACTTTGATGATCCGCAGGAATATTATTGCACAACTGAGTTATGTTGTTGAAAGTTCTCTCCGATTTTATATTTATGAGTTCTCTCGAACCTAGTGGACATGATTCAGCTATTGATGAAGTACAGCTAAGCATATAGTGGTTGAGTGGAGTACCGTTATATGCGATAGGTCCCCCCCTCCCCCTCCTTCTAACCCGTCGACAAATCATGTCGGAGGTCTACCTCTCCGATTTGTCCTACAATTTTACTGTATACGTTTCATGATTCTAGATAAAAAATCTAGAAAACCCACATTTGAAATAGGTAGATAGATTTGACTTTGACCCATAACTACATCGAGTGGGCACCGATCGCTCTGAGACCCATCTAAATGGATTCAGCGTCAACAATTCAGTGGAAAATGATACCACACATGACTAGTTTTCGAAATAAGGAAAATAATATCCCACACGCCTGGGCATCCATATGTCTTAAAATCATACATTCAAAAAACGCTGCAAATTCTTACACACGGGTTGGTTATTCCTCGGTCCAGGCGCAAGGAGACTCATTTCTTCAACTTGGGGGAAATGGGGAAATCAAAGGATGCGGCGGGTCCCGGACCCATTCCAATCGATTCAGGATCCAAAATTTTGTGGAATGATACCCCACACGGCCAGGTACCAGAAATCCCGAAAACACATATTCAATATGGGTAATAGATATCCATTTTCACCCATAATCTCTTCCAGTGGGTGCCAATCGTTCTGGGACCCACTTCATTGGATTCAGCGTCCAAGATTTAGTGGAAGATGATACCCCACACGTCTAGGTACCAGAAATCTCGAAAACACATATTCAAACGCTGCAAATTCTTACACAGGGGTTGGTTATTCGTCAGACCAGGCGCATGGAAACTAATTTAAAAACATGGGGGAAATGGGGAAAACGGTGGGTGCGGCGGGTCCCAGACCTATTCCAATCGAATCAGTGTCCATGATTTAGTGGAAAATGATACCCCACACGCCTAGGTTCCAGAAATCTCAAAAACACATATTCAAAATGGGTAATATATACCCAATTTGACCCATAACTTCTTCCAGTGGGGACCGGGAACAGACCCCTGACCCAAATTTCAGATTTTTAGAAAATTGTCTACTACCTAAAACGGCGCGGACGGCGGACGGCGTATGGCGGACGGCGTACGGCGGACGGACATTGACATTTTTTGATCTAGACACCTTGAAACGTCCAGAAATTAATTTTGAGCCGAATCGGAGAGGTTGACCTTTTGCATGAAAACATAGGTTGATTATTCAAGGAATAACCAACCAAAATAGGTATTTAGGATCCCATTTTGTCCCATACCTACCCCCGGTGGACACCAATCGGTCGCTGACCCGTCTAAATGGATTCAGTGTCAAAAATTTTGTTGAAAATGATACCTCGGACATGTTGGTAGGAACCCATTTGGACCCGTACCCACCTCCGGTTAACTTTTGGTTGGTTATTCCTCGAATAATCAACCTATGTTTTCATGATAATGGTCAACCTCTCCGATTTGGCTCAAAAATTTTTTCTGGACGTTTCATGATGTTCTGATCAAAAAAGGTCAATGTCCGTCCGCCGTACGCCGTACGTTGTACGCCGTCCATGTTCCGCGCCGTTTTTGGTAGTAGAAAATTTTCTAAAAATCTGAAATTTGGGTCAGGGGTCTGTTCCCAGTCGAGATGGGTCCTCGAAACTTTTCAGCCCGATCGGACCAAATTTGGGGGGGGGGGGGGGGGTAGGGGTCAAAATGTGTTTTTTGAAAAATGGATTTTCGAGGTTTTGGGCGATCTAGGCGAGTAGGGTGTCATTTTCCACTAAATTTTGGACGCTGAATTCAATGAAACGGGTCCCAGAACAATTGGCACCCACTGGAGAAAGTTGATGGAATATCTTATACATTCCATGTAACATACGAACTACATATTGCTCTCCTTAGACTGTTAGTGGTCATGAGGGTTTGCAGCTCTGTTCATTTAAGTCTCAAGTCACTCCTTCTTCTAGAGTTGTAAGAAAGTGAGTGCAAAAATATATTGTTCAAATTGTGATCCGCGAGTTATAATTCCCATTTTCTCACCAAGAAAGTTGAAGAGAAGTAATGGGTCAAATTGGGTATTTGTTACCCATTTTGAATATGTTTTTTCGGGATTTCTGCTACCTAGGCGTGTGGGGTATAGTTTTCCACTAAATTTTGGACGCTGAATTCAATGATGTGTGTCCCAGAACGATTGGCAACCACCGGAAGAAGTTATGGGTCAAAATGGGTATGTATCCACCCATTTTGTATGTGTCAGGATTTCTGGTGCCTAGGCGTGTGGGGTATCATATTCCACTAAATTTTGTACCCTGAATTGATTGGAATGGGTCAGGGACCCGCCACACCCATTGTTTCCCCCATTCGAGGAATAACCAACCCGTGTGTAAGAATTTGCAGATTTTTTTACTTACAGTTATTGTAATTTGTTGTTTTATCACAATTACTGTGGTACTTTCTGCTACAGTGATTGACTTAAGTTACAGCCACAAATTACAAGTACAAATTATTCGGTATATACCAGAAAGGTTAATGACATTATCATCCTAAGAGAAATAAATAAGGCGTTTCCTGGTTTTAAAATAATAATAAAAATTTTTTGGCGCAAATTGGAGAGGTTGACTTTGACATGAAAACAAGGAACAACCAAAGGGTTAGATCGTGTAATTGTGTTGCAACTATCGCTTCTGTTCGATTACCTAGGCGAGGACAACTATGCCTTCTCCAAATAACAAAAATAATTAATTATTTTTAAAATAATCGTAATAATAATCTAGGAGCCTCCTAGCCTCCTTTCTTTTTGGTTTCGTGTTGGGTCTTTCAATTCAGGTGTATTTTTCCTGTGAAGCAGCTTTGTCATTATATTTCTCTACAAAAGGCCGCATCACGACCACCTCATCCTTCTTGGCGTCACCGTACCCATTATGCCCCAACAGGACGTATCGGGGTTACATTGTTCGCCACAATAACACATCTTTCCCTCCGAGCTGAACAGGCCAGATTATGACGCCGCGAGGTATCTCCCGAAGACGAACAAAATCTTGGGTTTTATCCGTGTCACATGGCACTCAACGTTTTCAGTGCTTTCCCAGTCAAAAGCTTCTGGTTTTCATAATCTCTTCACTTTCATCTAGTCGACCCAAGGAAGAAAAACTCCATATTTATTGCTCAGTTTCTTTTGATCTGTGATGACCCTCCATCTAAAGCTCTTGATATACGCACTTACTAAAAGACTGCTACAGTCATCTTACATCTGAATCGCAGATTAAAGATGTTTTCTAACGCCTCTCTTAAAAAAGGTCGACCCCAATCGATTCTCTGTTGCACTTTCAAGCTGCTCCAAATGGATTTATTCAAATGAATGTTTCAAAATAATCAACAACAAGAATAAATAAATGAAATTCACCGTATATTGAAAAATTACACTCAAAAACCCTTATTTCTCCCGAAATCACATCCTCTAATTAAATCTTTTCTTACAACAGTTGGCCGCTATTTTCAATTGGCTTAATTCTCTGTTCGAAGTGCCCTATTTGGCTCGTAGCTATCAAGGGCTATTCCTGCTGCATGAATATGATGATGACAGAACATACAATTTCTTCCGCATGGTTTGTGCAAACCATTCTCCACAACAAGACTTTTTACAAGACAACGGCCTATGTTTTCCTTCCATCGTGGGTGTCTCGTATAGACATCGTCAAATTTAAATCTTCCGAATTAATAGTTCCCAACGCCATTTCAGTTCTTACCTACCAATTTCCTCTCAAAAAACCTTGTTTTCATGGCTGAGATCTTCTTGATTTTTGCAAAAACGTTTACTCTTCGTATTTCGATTAAGATGTATAAATTCCAATACAAAATACCCGTCCACTGTCCTCGCCGTATAGAAGTTTTGATTTAAAAATTGAATTTCTAGCCAGTGACCTAAGGCCCAAAGACTTGAGCAAATGATGGACGATGAATCTTATGAATGTGAAATTTGAAAGTTTTCCTCCGTTGGAAACTCCATTTGGTAGATTTCGTGGGACCTCGTTATTCTCTTTGCATACCCAATGCGAATAATTAGTTTAAAACCCGTGTGCAGTAGGTTAGGTGTTTTTGAAGATTCCACATTCAGGTTCATGTCGTACGTGCATCAACATAAGTTCACGCAAAATACTCGAAGTCGATTCGATGAATCTACGTAGAGGTTTTGTTCCTTCACGCCGTCGAAAAGAACAATCAAAACTTGAGGGCTTAAGAACCCTGTATGAAAAGACCTGTCGAGTGGTCTCTTTTGGACGGCATAAAGAATATCCGAAGGCCCCGTTGGGAAAAACTCACTTCAGCTGCCAAACTCTCGTTTGAGTGGGGTGCGGATAAAATATTTGTCACAATAAGATCGTATGCGAGGGTTGTCGGAGTGTTTCAACCCTTACCAGTTCATTCGAACCTCACAACTTTGTGGTCCGTAGAGTTTTTACCGCAGAGGGAACTAGCTTACTATTATTATACGTAGTTGTGTATATCAGGAGTAAATTGCAACATCCGTAGGTAGTAAAACCAAATGATTTTACTTATTTACAGCTATTGTTGTATTATCTTATTCATGATAGTCGCACAATACTATTTCGTATTCTCTACGGTTTCCTCCATCGTCTGGTTGGTATGCTTCGCGATTCCTATCCAATTAAACCTCGTCTGTTTATGAGCGGTAATTCCGTTGGGTAGGAACTTCAAGTTGGCGGAGTTATCGGAGAAACTTCCACCCCAGCCGAACTCGATCGGAAAGAAAGATGAGTATTGGAACATCTTGAAGGGTTTTACTTTTGAAAACAAAGTGAATCTGAACTCAAACAGCACCTGATCCTACTTTTGATGCGGACTGAACCCTTTGCGTTCGAATAATGTAGCCTTCTAATACGAAATTGAGAATTTATTCAGATTTTAATGATGAACTTATTCTGCCTAATCGAATATTCACCGAAATAATCCTATTTAAACACGGACGAAGCAAAACGATATGTGGTCTACGCTTATAGGTGTGGATGGCGATCTGCCCTGCTCTCTACTCTACTTTCCACAGAAAAACAATATTTACGTACCCCTTTACCTTTCTCGTTATTACTAACTTAATCTTAATAATTTCATCTTTATTGTACCAGAAAATAGTGTATCTATTTTTCGGCAGGGCAGAGAACTGTTCTTTTGCGAGGTTTCGAAATGAGTCTGATCTCTCATTTGAAAATGTAATCTGTATTCAGGTTTTTTTTTTTTTTTTAATGAGGAAAAACTTCACCCTCCCAATGGCCCAACCTGGTACTATTTATCACATGACTTCGGGTTGGACCTGGGGCCAGTCTCAGTTTTCTGCCCGTGTGGCGTTGCCGGGCTCTTTCTTCCTCGCTGTATTCAGGTATTAGATGTATGTAATCGTGACACTCTGAAAATAATATAACTGCGCGGATTTTTTACAAGTGAAATGAACAGAAACGTGTACTGACAAAATACCATAAATATTACAAAGTACTGACGATTTCTCGAAAAACGAATCTACCCACCTTGCTCCAAACAACGTGACAAGTGCCAACGCGATAAGCGGTTACTGACTGAAAGCTTTTAAGATCCCATGAATATTTAAATGAAACGAGCGGATTTTGGCGGCCTTCCCTCCCAAGAAAATAAATAATGTTGCTCAAGTTGTGTTTTCCACGCTGTGTATTCTTCAAAATCTCAATGACTTTTTTTCAAAATTTAAATCTAATACCAACCCTTATTATGCCAGTGCTACTTATAATGCGCAGGCCGCATAATTCTGCGGCGGTGGAAATAGATTACCCAGGAGATTTCATTTTTTTTTTTGTTTTTCTTTTTTGCTAAAGAAGTGGTGGTTAGGGGAAGACTACGCTCAATTTCCTTTACCTAACGGTTATCACAAGCTATGTCCCTGCAGGAATGGTTTAGCCTCGCCAAAGAATCTTTATCGGTTAGGAGTATTTAACATTTGGCATAAGGACCTGTCAACGTGGGTAATCTCTGAATTTTGGGATTATCTCAATATTTATACACGACCCATTAAAGTTGTTAGGGCGTAGCGATGGGTCAGAGGTATTTCTTCGAGCCTTCGAGAAAAATGGTTTGTGTTTATCAAGGTATCACAAGAGATGGAGATTACCCAAATGTGGCTTTGTATCGTCACCAGGCTCCTGGGCGCTGCCTGAATGAGCTAAAATTCTTCCCCATGAAGCTTACAATCAGGAATACCCACGATCTTACGCTATGAAGCATACTTGATGATAATTATAGGCGAGGATCAGCGTGTACATTTTCATAACAATCAATTTGAGAACAAACAGATAACAGAAAGAAAATCATGGGAATTGCCCCGGCTGATTTATAAACCTTTGGTGTAACTGTTGCGTATATATATATATTAGTATTAAAAAAAAAAAATACGCAGGTCTCTGAACGTATAAGGAGACCAGCCTGTCATGAGCTTACAAACAGCTAGCAGGGAGGCAAGGAGGCCCCACGCAGACAAATTGTTACATTATTTGACCATGTCTGTTGGAATCCCGCGTAACATACACCAAATCTGAAATCAGTTCAAAGCTATGCGCAAGTATCGTGTTTTCTGATTAGCGTAAGTCCAGAAAAATCCATTCCATTCGTGTTTGCATGACCCAATTAGCTATGGAAAACTGACGAGTTCATTACTCTCAGTTCCGTTTCCCTTAAAACAACATTATGCTCGCGCGTTAAATACTCGTATTTAGCGAAAGGAGTTATATTTTTTCAAGGAAGGGTGTATTTCATCTCTAACCGTATATTGAGAACAGGATACGTCGAGCCAAGGATGGATTCCATAAGAGATGTCTGGCTTAACGAACTGATTGACGTCATAATGGTTAAAGCATGAGTTTTCTCAAAATAGTTCATTCCTCGGAAAGAAACGTGAACACCTACGAGCAGAAAAACTTCAATTGAATCAGAAAAAACGACTCTGAAGAGTTATATAAATCATGCACATTGTGAGAGTAGATAAGAGGTTTATCATGTACGGGTCCGCGAATAAAAAGGTTCAATCATCGAGAAGGTTCAACTAAAATTAGATAAAAGGTCGGAATCCCTAAATGAATATTCATCGGTACTCCCGATCCACTTCTCTTAGGGTCCGTTGGTACCAGGGCCCTCGTATGTAGCAATTTGAGGCTAACGGGTCTGCGGCATCCGAGAAATGGACGGGTATTAATTTGGTGGAGAGAAATATCGACTGCAGAACACCCTTAGAACAATAATTGCTTATGGCATGAATTTATATATGTGTATAGGATCAATTGAGAACGAAGTGAATTGTATGACGTATGAGGTGGATCGTCAGACATGAGCACGTTTTTTCTGCAGGTACTCCCCACGCCTTATTCAGTCATTTATTGATTGCGATTTGAGTACACGTGACAACCCAACGGCAATGTCTCACTTAAAATCAGTAATGAAAAACGATTTGTCGGAATATGCTCATTCTGGTGATTGGATGGCTCTCGTCGATACCTACCGAGCTTGTTAGCTGTCACCAGGTGATATGCACGTTAAACTGCAACTGGTCAAAACAGGGTGAGGTGTTACGATCATTCCCTCTATTACTGAAACAAGGAACATCGCAAGATCCATCAATCGAGCACAGAAGGCCCTGTACGGTTGCTAACTACGTTTGGTCCCTTAATCAGTCCATCAGTGGTGAATGCATCACTAGCGCCTAACATGGGTTTGTAGGTGCAACAACGACTAACAGTTTGAACTAATCTTTGACCTCCCGTTCGCCGTTAACCCCTGATCGATCTTTAGTTGAGTCTCGCTCGAGGCGATGTCGAAGTCGAGAATTGGGAATGAATGTTCATGAAACTTTAAAGTGTTGAAATGACAAAATTGAGAGAAACAAAAACAGAGGGAGCAAACAAAAGTCAAACTAACTTGAAAATCAATAGAAGAGAGAACGTTCAAATTTGTTCGTTGACACTCAGCGTAGAGCTCATCCGTGCGGGATTCTCTTAAAACCCACGGGGATGAATATGGAAGGCAATACCCGCCATTATCCGTCGATGAATCGATTATTAGAAACGAAAACCCCTGTATTTCATTCGATTTGAGGGTGTCACTATCATTTCATAGTTACACTACATACAAGATACAATCGCTTGTAGGATTCAAATTCAGAAAAGATGATACTTCGATACGTGCTGTTATTCGGTTGAGTGAATAGGAAAGTATGCACGAACTGAGTACACTATAACGTTATCGTCATTCACCATTGCTCCGTTAACTAGTCACGGGCAAGATAATGTTACTTGTCATGACACAAGCGAGAAGTTCAGACAGTTAATTATGACGGGGATCTGTCCGGGACGCAGGTGGCTGCGACGGAGAAATGAGCGGCACTGAGGAGTTGGTGCATACTGTATTTTATGAGTGATTGAAAACCCAAAGTTCTTCATTTCCTGCCATTCTGCATGGGATCGGAAGGGATTACAGAACAAATTTCAGATTTTTCGGAATTTTTCTACTACCGCCGACATAACGATAACGACGCGTACGGCGGCCGGAAATTTCGATTCAATTGATCAAGTAACGCGAAGCGGGGCCAATTGAGAGGTTTGGAATTACTCAAGGAATAATAAACTAAAATTATGTAGATGTTGAGGTATAGTAGATAATTGGTTCAATATTATTTTAATCGAGAAGGTGTATTGTGACCTAAGCAACTTGAAGGAAAATCCCTCCAAGTCCTCTTCAGAAAAAAATCTGCAAATTATTACACACGGGTTGGTTATTCTTCGAATGGGGGAAACAGTGGATGTGGCGGGTCCCGGACCCATTCCAATCGATTCAGGGTCCAAAATTTAGTGGAATATGATATCTCACACGCCATTCGACCTAGTCTACATTACACCGTGGCGCAAGTGGCTAGCGTGTTCGGCAGTACCCGGAAGGTTCTCAGTTCGAACCCTCCTGGTGGAATTCTGATTTAGTTTTTTTTTTTTTACCCATAAATTGACCAATTACTTCTTCCAGTGGGTGCCAATCGTTCTGGGACCAATTTATTTGGATTCAGCGTCCAAAATTTAGTGGAAAATGACACCCTACTCGCCTAAATCGCCCAAAATCTCGAAAATCCATTTTTTAAAAAACACATTTTGACCTCTACCCCGCCCAAATTTGGTCCGATTGGGGTGAAAAGTTTCGAGGACCCGTCTCGGCAGGGAACAGACCCTTGACCCAAATTTCAGATTTTTAGAAAATTTTCTACTACCAAAAACGGCGCGGAACATGGACGGCGTACAGCGTACAACGTACGGCGTACGGCGGACGGACATCGACCTTTTTTGATCAGGACATCATGAAACGTCCAGAAAAAAATTTTGAGCCAAATCGGAGAGGTTGACCATTATCATGAAAACATAGGTTGATTATTCGAGGAATAACCAACCAAAAGCGGAACTTAATTAAGGCGTCATGATGTTTTGAACCCGATAACCTACCTCACGATTTCAGTAATATTTGATGAGCATTCGCGTCAATTTCAATCAACCGGACGGCGGTGTAAGAGCGTTTCACATTGAGTTTAAAATAAAGAATTGAGTGACACTAGACTGACAATGACAGAACGCAAACAACCGCCTTTCTGTCTTACCAGTCTTCCAACATTCTAATGGCGTGATCGAATTGGCGATTCCTTATAAATTTCACGGTAGAATTCAACTTTGAATTCGAAAAAATTTCGGGTTATCACCCATTTTCATTGCCTAAAGTGCAGGAATGGTCTAATGAAAACCGTCTGGTCCTATCGCTAAGGTGAATGTGGGAAAACTGATAGTTTCTATTAGAAATAATAGTAAAATCACGTCTCTGGAATATAGAACGTGAAAGGTGGTCCTTAATAACAAATTAGTACACTGTGATCTTGTTGAGTTTATACGCATTAGATTGCCACGGTTAACCTCAAAATCCCGTGAGAATCCTTATCCTTAGGAGGCGGGTATTTTAAAAGGAAATCTTCAAATTTGGATAGGTTAAAAGCGACATTTGATTGCTTAAAAGGAGTGTGTGTTGTGTGTTTAGGAGGGTGGCACCATTGCCATTTCTCTTGGATTTCCATTAAAAAATACTGCCAGGTGTAGGGTTGGACGCTCTGATTGCAAAATTGCCCTGATAATGTCAGGACAGAAATAAACTGTTCTCAATTTTCGTATTTTACGATGATACCATGGTATTGTTGGTCTGTCTAGGAGGACCCGAGAACAGTAATGTGTATCGAGGGTTCGACTTCAAGGCTACATGGGGACACCTTTCTGCTAAACGTCCACATCGACACGCGTTTTAATTTGAACAAATTACACGTGAAACTGATGGTTCCTGCAAGTGACGAACAAGGGGACAGTATGAATATAAATCCTCGAGGACTTGGTCCATCGCATAATTCGTTTCCTCTTCGCGTAATCACTCCCGTGCGTCAGACCTTGCGGGCTATTCGTGTTTTGTCTCGCGCATTAGAAGCGTTGGATGTGATTTGGGCCGTGATGAGGACCAACAGGGAGCGACGATGCGTGAGCTCCTGTCCTCTTCCTCACCGACCGATCGGCTTTCCTTCAACTTCACGCCGCTGAAACCTCTTTGGCTCACAACTGCGTTTACAAACCAACATCGATTGTAATTTACTGGACTACACGGCTGCCTTGGACGTGTCCTGGACATTTTAAGGCAAAATAGATACATAGTATAAAAGGGACTAAACCAAGGGACACTGTTCAAACATATATGGCAATAAAATGTATCAATTTATGCATATGACTTAATTTGGAGAATGAAATATTACCATTTCGTTGTACCAAGTAGGTACGTAAAAATCTGCGAATTTTTTAACAGGGGTTGGTAATTCCTCGAACCAGAAGCATGGAGACTCAATCCTATCTATTCAAAACGTCCTAAATTTAGTGGAAAAGGATACCCCACTCGCCTAAGTACCAGAAATATTGAAAATCTACTTCTGAAATAGGTAGATAGATCCTATTTTGACCCATAACCTCCTCCAGTGGCCGCCAATCGTTCCGGGACCCGTCTCATTGGATTCAGCGTTCAAAATTTAGTAAAAAATAATTCCACGCACACCTAGATCCCTGAAAATCTCGAAAATCCATTTTTCGAAAAACACATTTTGAATGAATTTGAATCGGATAGATTTACTTTTTGCATGAATACAGGTTGATAATTAAAGGAATAAGGAACCAAAATTGGAATATTCGTGGTACAACAATCAATCCTCGCATTTCATGTACGCTTAGAAACTACTCATCTCAAACTGCTAAATTCGCTCTGTGCGCATCACTAATACCGAAGTTTTTTTGGTTGGTTATTCCTCGAATAATCAACCTATGTTTTCATGATAATGGTCAACCTCTCCGATTTGGCTCAAAATTTTTTTCTGGACGTTTCATGATGTCCTGATCAAAAAAGGTCGATGTCCGTCCGCCGTACGCCGTCCATGTTCCGCGCCGTTTTTGGTAGTAGAAAATTTTCTAAAAATCTGAAATTTGGGTCAGAGGTCTGTTCCCGGCCGAGACGGATCCTCGAAACTTTTCAGCCCGATCGGACCAAATTTGGGGGGGTAGGGGTCAAAATGTGTTTTTTGAAAAATGGATTTTCGAGATTTTGGGCGATCTAGGCGAGTAGGGTGTCATTTTCCACTAAATTTTGGACGCTGAATCCAATGAAACGGGTCCCAGAACGATTGGCACCCACTGGAGGAAGTAATGGGTCAAATTGGGTATTTATTACCCATTTTGGTTGGTTATTCCTTGAATAATCAACCTATGTTTTCATGATAATGGTCAACCTCTCCGATTCGGCTCAAAATTTTTTTCTGGACGTTTCATGATGTCCTGATCAAAAAAGGTCAATGTCCGTCCGCCGTCCGCCGTCCGCCGTCCGCCGTCCGCCGTCCGCCGTCCATTGTCCACGCCGTTTTTGGTAGTAGAAAATGTTCAAAAAATCTGAAATTTGGGTCAGGGGTCTGTTCCCAGCCGAGATGGGTCCTCGAAACTTTTCAGCCCGATCGGACCAAATTTGGAGGGGGTAGGGGTCAAAATGTGTTTTTTGAAAAATGGATTTTCGAGATTTTGGGTGATTTAGGCGAGTGGGGTGTCATTTTCCACTAAATTTTGGACGCTGAATCCAATAAAATGGGTCCCAGAACAATTGGCACCCACTGGAAGAAGTAATGGGTCAAATTGGGTATTTATTACCCATGTGGGTGACTTCAGCCGAATAGACAAACAAAACACATCGTCATATCCTGTTGTTTATAACCAGCTGTTAAACTTAGCAACCCATTTTGAGCAGTTGCCTACAATTCTTTTTACTGTCCGAGCTTTTTATTCGTACCATTCAATTCAATTTAATACAATTATTATAGCCTTCTAAATTACCTACGTTTTCTCAATATTATTATTAGTAAATTAGTGTCGTAGTGCCCCATAGATACACCCATCTTGAATATGTGTTTTCGGGATTTCTGCTACCTAGGCGTGTGGGGTATCATTTTCCACTAAATTTTGGACGCTGAATCCAATGATGTGTGTCCCAGAACGATTGGCACCCACCGGAAGAAGTTATGGGTCAAAATGGGTATGTATCCACCCATTTGGTATGTGTCAGGATTTCTGGTACCTAGGCGTGTGGGGTATCATATTCCACTAAATTTTGGACCCTGAATCGATTGGAATGGGTCTGAGACCCGCCACACCCACTGTTTCCCCCATTCGAGGAATAACCAACCCGTGTGTAAGAATTTGCAGATTTTTTTCTAGAGCATTACTTTTCGTATTTATAACTTTTATTTATCATTTGAGAGCAAGCACCAGAACTAGATAATCTGTGTTGTTATAACCCCCCGAGAAACAGCAACAAGATGTTTACACGGACTGAAATTTCATCGAGGTGATGATGTAAGAGTCTAAATTCCCTCTGATACAATTCAACTAGTCAGTTAAGTAAAGCACTCGTGGTGTACCTGGGGAGCTTGCAAATACCACCCTAACGATGACAACTATCTAATACCAACCGTCGTTGAAGAAAGAAAAATGTTTGATGAAGAGCCAGAGGTAGAAAGGGAGGACGCTTTCCGTTCCGTGTTTATATTTAATCACCTTTTGTCTCTTGTTCCTCATGGGAGCGTCCCTCTAGTCCAAGCGGCCGCACTAAAAAACTTGTATCTCAAATTTTCCTACTTTGAAACAAAGGCGGAGAAACTAGGTAATTGTGCTCCGTCCCTCTGAACGACTAAAAATTTTGTTTTCTTAATGCACCCACAACGTCGAGCGTGTGGGGCTTTTTCCCCCACATAGCCGTTTGTGGAAATAGTTGTATAAGTCTAAAAACCTACAGAAAAAACGTGTAATCAAAAAAACACTGCAATTGTTTTACAACGGTTTTCCGACTTCAACTGTGTGGAAAAGCGGTCCCAAATTTTCAAGTTGAATTGTTGATCAAAATTGAGAAAAGGTGGAAAACCTAGGTAGGTATCCATTTTTGAAATACCCATTTTACCCAATCCCTCCGCCGGATTGGGCACATACCAATTGTTTCAGCGTTGAATGTAATGGAAATAGATACACTACGCGCCGAGGTCTCCACAAATCGTGAATCCCCATTTCCGAAATACCTATTTTAATCCAAATAGTGCCTCCGGTAACAGTATCGGAACCGATTCAGCATCCAAACTTGAGTGGGTAAGAAAAGATACCTACTTCACACATCAACAAATGGCGTTAGTGTGCCAAAGTAGTATTTTAAAGATCTTTTTGATGCAAACGACAGACGGCAAACAAGTAAAAATCTGCAAATTCTTACACACGGGTTGGTTATTCCTCGAATGGGGGAAACAGTGGGTGTGGCGGGTCGCAGACCCATTCCAATCGATTTAGGGTCCAAAATTTAGTGGAATATGATACCCCACACGCCTAGGCACCAGAAATCCCGAAAACACATATTCAAAATGGGTAATATATACCCTTCTTGACCCATAACTTCTTCTAGTGGGTGCCAATCGTTCTGCGACCCGTTTCATTGGATTCAGCTTCCAAAATTTTACCATCCAAAATTTTGTGGAAAATGATACCCCACTCGCCTAGATCGCCCATTTTCATTTTTCAAAAAACGCATTTTGACCCCTATCACGCCCAAATTTGGTCCGTTCGGGCTGAAAAGTTTGGAGGACCGTCCTAGGCCGGGAACAGACCCCTGACCCAAATTTCAGATTTTTGAAAAATTTTCCTACCTAAAACGGCGCGTACGGTGGACAGCGGACAGTGTACGGCGGACGGACATTGACATTTTTTGATCTAGACACCTTGAAACGTCCAGAAAAAAATTTTGAGCCGAATCGGAGAGGTTGACCTTTTGCAAGAAAACATAGGTTGATTATTCAAGGAATAACCAACCAAAAGCAGGCAGCACACCGATATTTTTGATTTTGAATGTGAAAACACATTCAATCATTATCCATAAGGGTTCATTTGGCAAATACTACACTGCCATAATTATCGTTATGATTTTTTACCCACAAACATCAGTTTTATCAGGAAGTCGTCATTTCTGGGAGTCATTACCGACGCGAGAGAGGTAAATACAAGAACCTTGGCTCTTGGATTTCGTGTTAGATTCAAACGATTTACTTTCGAATATAGAATGAAAATCAAGCCAGATCCCTCCTTCGCACCGCCAGGGAGCGTGTTCTTCGTAGCAACGATACTGTTCACCCTATCGGAGACCCTTTCGCGAAGTGATTGATGAGCAGCATTAGGTGATGTTGATGGACCTCAAACTTGTCCTCTGGAGGCGAGAAGGTATGGATCACTTAGGGGAATTGCCTAAGTTTTTTTCCCCAGAGGTAAAATAAGAACAAAATATATTACTCACATAACATAGTGTACATCTCAGCCATATCGAGCATGTAACAACTTTCTTGAGTTTATGTTGAATACATTTAACTGGAAAGAAGCGTGACCGACCCTGTTTCTTACTACAGGGACATGTGGACAGAATTAGTGTATCGTATTTTATTATGTTTATGTGATGTGGTTCATGACCGTGAAAGGCAATGAAGGATTTTCAGGTGCTCAAATAAATATTTTCTGTACACTTAGTTTGATACTCACTTTTGATTCGTATGCAGAGAATATCACCAAGTTAGTAATTACTACGAGCAATGGAATCTGTGCTATGATTCAGATGCGCATATTGAATAAAAGTTCCTCTGTTGGGCCCTCATCCGGCCTACGCACTCGATCAAATCTTTCATAACTCGGCAGCTCTATCTACTCGTCACGTTTGCGAGTCAACATTCTCAGCAGTTGTGTCAATACCGCACACCTTTCATATATATACACTTTTTTTCTCAGGCAATATGCCGAAGTTAGGCCCTTCTCCCTGACCTATCTCCATGGCAATTTTTTTTCATTCACTTGGAAACCTATTTTTCCATACCGATTGCGGTTCGGGAGCCGCAGACTGTGGTAAGGGTAGAAATTTCATCTCGAATGCAATTGATTTGAGTACGATGCTTTGTGTCACACAATAAATCTCCATGAAACTCATTCACTGGTCAACTCTCCCTCCCTTCATTAGTGCCTGTAATTCATCGAAAGCCATCTCACTGAGCAGAAACGACGGTTTTCTGAGGCAAAACTCGCTCACGGAGTGTTGTGAAGCCACCCAGTGTTGTGGGCACCCTCACAATAGAGGTCGAGTGAAATTCTCGCTCTTTCCTGATGCCGCTAACGTTATGGAAGTGTTCCAATATTAATGTGACGCAACCGGACGCAGGACGAACAGAGCACAGTCCGTTAATTTTGTCAGAGGTCTCCAACAACCCTGTTTGTACGGCTTTGATAATGTGGATGGATAGCACCTACGTACAGAATCTCGGGTAGAGGGTCTTTCAAAATGTAATTCAGAGAACCTCTACCGTCCGCGGTTCACTTCACAAATCGCTCGCTTCTGCTTTTTTTTCTTTCAAATTGTGTCATTTACTTTAAAATTACTCAGGCTTCACGCTTATACTTAACATCATCTTCACCTAACATACTGCTACACTTCTTGTACACAACTGGTACAGGTAGGAGTCATTCGCCTGGACGCACATGCTCTATCAGACTTCCATTGATTTGCATGCATCAGCGTTTACCCAATTTCGAACGCTTATTCTCGTGAAGAGTTCAACCAACCGAAAGCAGTGAGATGTATATATTATTTTGCAAAGGAAAGGTTCCCCGTCAAGTAGAACTTGGGGATTTGAGAATCTCTCTAAATGAGGTCGAAGCAGAGTGAGATTATAGCGAAACCCTTTTCAAAACGCTCACCAAGCAACTACGTTCTTCCGCACCCAAACGTGGAAATCGCTATTTATGCTGTAAATGAGGCTGCCGTTGGGATTCTAATGTAACCAACAGTATCAAAAGTTTGAAGACTTTTACGCAACTCTCCAGCTCTCTCAGGTGATAATGCGCATTAGGTAGTTGATAACTTCTACAACTTTCCTCATTGTAGAGCGTGGGGATGAGTTTGAGCACAGAAAAGCCCTTACATAACTACCTTTTAAACATTCGATCATTGAATATATGCGCCATGTAATCTTGAAGGGTTGTCAGTTTTTTACAGGTTTTATAGTAATCACAACTAGAATCATCAATGTTTTGGGAGTGGGGCAGGTTTTGTACGTGATCCTTGGACCGAGGAAGGTTTAATTCATAGGAGCAACCCGAAAATCCCGTCATTAGTTGACCAAACCCGAAGACTGGAGAACTAGACACCCCAACTTGCCAATTCCTTCGAGTGAAAAAGTACCTTGCGAATTTGAGACCATGGAAAGGAGGCGGAAGACAAATCGTGCCACCCCACACCCCCGATCGTACCTCAGCGGATTCATCGGAGAAGGGGGTATAGTGCTAATTAGATTGAACCCCCTCCGTCTCACCACCACCCTGTTAATTGGTTGACCGCTCGCCGATCAGCTTCATCTAGTGAATACCAACACCCGACAAGGCACCATTTCCGCCTATTGAATACAACGTCCCCCCTCCACTGATAACACCCACGGTGCTACTTCACCCACACCGTAGTCGTGATCCTAATCCTAATCATGTCGGCCTCCATGAAATGACTTTGTTCATTTGCATCTCTCCAGTGAAGAATCGACATTCATAAATACAGGACACGTCTTGGCGTATCTGCAGCGTCAATGTATCAGTAGCCAATATCAAGTGATCCTCTCCTCGCTAAAATAGAGTTGTACAAGAAAGGCAGTCTTTAGAATTCGCAACGTCTAATGAATATTAGACGTTATGCCAAGAAAAGGAAGCGTTGGATGAAAGCAGCAACGACAAGGACACCAGGAAAATTGGGTTGGGTTAGCCAGCGCAGGTATTGCAGACCGGAGCAAAGGCCACAGGAAGCGAAGTCCAACTTGCAAAGTCACGAAGTAGTTATTATTTCTTGGAGAATCATAAACAGAAGAGGGCATCAGGAGCACAGATCGTTGTTGCAACAACGGGATTGTTCCTACAATAAGTATGTGCGTAAATGACCATACATCATATGGTCAAGGGGCGAACGGCCTAAATGCTGATTGGGAGAGGACGCGCGTGATGGAAACGGGGATATTACCTGGATTAAGAGAGTTTTTAAATATTGTCGTGTACATAAATGCCGTGCCGCTAAATTCTACCATTACCAATATCTACTAACACCACCATGACGATCCTACTTGAACCAAAACGAACTTGAAACCTGGCCTAGCTTCAACTCAGAATGTAATAGGAAGAGCAAGTTTGTTCTTCGATTTCCTGGAGTAACAGTCCAATTTCGAGACTGAAAAGGGATCGACTTGGTTCGTAGTCCCAGTGATCAATAATAGTTCAGATCGATTTCATCCAAAAGTTATAATGATACGTGGATATGACGTTCAAGCTGAATGGTGACCTTGAAGAAAGAAGGAATCTCATTGTGATTGAAACAGTCTGCGAGTGTTGGTTGGTTATTCTTCGAATAATCAACCTATGTTTTCATGATAATGGTCAACCTCTCCGATTTGGCTCAAAATTTTTTTCTGGACGTTTCATGATGTCCTGATCAAAAAAGGTCGATGTCCGTCCGCCGTACGCCGTACGCCGTCCATCGTCCGCGCCCTTTTTGGTAGTAGAAAATTTTCTAAAAATCTGAAATTTTGGTCAGGGGTCTGTTCCCTGCCGAGACGGGTCCTCGAAACTTTTCAGCCCGATCGGACCAAATTTGGCGGCGGTAGGGGTCAAAATGTGTTTTTTTGAAAAATGGATTTTCGAGATTTTGGGCGATCTAGGCGAGTAGGGTGTCATTTTCCACTAAATTTTGGACGCTGAATCCAAATAAATTGGTCCCAGAACGATTGGCACCCACTGGACGAAGTAATTGGTCAATTTATGGGTAAAAAAAAACTTAAACACCACCTGGGTTCGAACTGAGTACCTTCCGGTTACTGCCGAACGCGCTAGCCACTTGCGCCATGGTGTAACCTAGGCTAGGGCGAATAGCGTGTGGGATATCATTGCCACTAAATTTTGGACCCTGAATCGATTGGAATGGGTCCGGGACCCGCCACATCCACCGTTTCCCCCATTCGAGGAATAACCAACCCGTGTGTAAGAATTTGCAGATTTTTTAATTTTGCAATGAATCATTGGCCCATTATTTCAATTTTCCCTCGTTGAAAAATGAGCTCCGGCCCACGTCGCCCCATGAAACCGCTACCGCCAAGGATTCATAGTATTGAGTGAAATTGCCCCTATTGGGGTATCTGAGAGAACCCCCGCCCCCTGCAACAGGTTAAGGGCGCATGACTGTCTGTGCTGTTCTCACCATAGGCCTGCAAGACTGTATTCCCCCACTAAGAAGCGGTTGCCATGTTGTTGCTGACATCAGTCATCTCAGCCCTTTTACAGCCCAGGCAGCAGTCTCTGGTTTGCACTTTTCGTATGAGTGGTACCAGAGAGTACCTACCCTGTGATGACAGACTCACCCAACAAACCGAGTGGGGACTGTGTCATTCTAGTAAAGAGAGGGATGAACGGCATTGGTTACCTCGGGACTGATAGCCTTGATGGTGTTTGAGGTATTTTTAGAAGGGTCTATCCACTATCCAGGGCTCAACTAAGCTTGATGATAACCCCTCCTCGGCCAGCCAGATCTGCTTTTTCATTCCCCTGAACGCTCTAATGACCAAAAAAGTGTCATCCTTTCATTCTCAGTAAGTTCTTTCAGGGATTGAAGACATCCTCATGCGAATTTGGAGGGAAAGTATGTAGCAGAAATAGGGCTCCTTGGAAGGGGTAACAAGAGGCATCGATTTCCATACTTTTGACTACCACGCACTACCCAAGGCTATCAGAGACTGCTACTTGTTCTGCGGAAAGACAGAGGGATCTATATCAGCGGCCAATAGGAAAATTATGTTCTCATCTGATTCAAACATTGAGTATTTGAACCTCGAGTTTTGTATTTGACCAGAGCTGATGCTCCTCTACCAAGTCTGAATGTTGTGTATGGGATTAGTTTCGTTAGGATGAAGTAATTTGAATACATTAGAAAAAGAGTTTGTCTACCGGGTTTCATTGGTGAGTGAGCGTTTTTGAGAAGACGTCACTGTCGTGATACATGTATAGTAAGACCCTTCCTCCAATGTATCTATTGCACTATGAAACTCCACCGAACTAGGAAAAAAGGACACGTAATAATATCATCTAGCATATATTCGTTCTAAAATTGGCGGGAGTACGTTGAAATATATTTGCTGAAGGCGATTGCATTTTCATTCACTTGCTTCAGCTGATTTATGCTCTCCTCCTTCTTAAGACAGACGTATTTTCCTTTTTCTTTACTTTTATTTTCGTTCATTTGCTCTTTTTCAAACAACAATGGGGTGTGGGGAATAAAAAATGCTTTCATCAGCTCCTCAGCTCTAAGGGATACAGATGATGTATCGCCGGCGTTTCTCTGACGTTTTAAATAATCAAGTCTTGTGGCCCAAGAAACTAAGTTATATTTTACAACTCTCTGACACAACATTCATTTGGCTGGTTGTTTGGCCTAACCCAATTGACAGAAGTGGAAATTTGTATGTGTCTTGAAGGATTTAACGATTACAACAGCTGCGTAACGGCCATCCCACTGTACGCATTACAAAAGTCACTGTTGGAACTCCATGCGACCTCGACCACAGTTGCCCATTCGACTAAATGTGCTCCAAATTCTGCCCAATTATCCAAGTTTTGCTAAGGCTTTTCTCTCAGGATATCTTCGCAGGGGGAAGTTCTGCCCCTTATGTATTACAATAATCCCAAATAGGCTTCCGTTCATTCCTCTAGATTACGTCTTACACTAAAACTGGCATGATTATTCCATACGTGATTATTTGGGAGTGACAGATGGCTTCGTTCGCTGTTCAGTGTGGAAACACGACGTTTTGCAAGAAGTGCCAAAAACCGAGAAAATTGATGACCTGGAATGGCTGAATCACCGCTCGCAGTTCGAGGGTTGGATTTGGTTGATTTGGTTCGAGGGTTGCTCGCTTTGGTACTCTCTTTTTCTCTCTGCCTGCTGAAGAAGGGCGCCAGAAACAGAAACATGGGCCTTGGGGTCAGTTGTCCTTCCCTTTTTGTCTCCTTTCCTTTAGCTCTTGGTCTTGGTAAGGGAAGGGTTCTTCCTGCAAATAACGGATAGAAGGATACATGCTTCGGCACCCCCCCCCCCCCCCCTACAAATATCTTGTGCACAGAACTTATATGGCCACGAGCACAGTTGTGCATTGGCTTGGCAGTTCGCCGTGTCCTTGTTTATTATATGGATCTGGATTCGTTTATCTTTTCTTTCTTTTGTCAGCAACTGCGTTGGCGCTGATTCATGATGAACCTCGGAACCCATGGACGTTGGAGCTGTGCTTTAGTATGAGTACCTTATAGTGTTGTTTTCAAAGGCGCTTCACTACACTTGACCCCGAGTGGCCCCTCGAGCGCTGACTCTTCATTCACTGGCATCACCCTCTTGTCTTGTTATCCCTGGAGTTCTCTACCTTCACAATTAAGGAACTTCTCCAACTTCAGTCTCCAGACCAGCTTTATCTCCCCGTCAACCTTTCCTATTATTGCTTGTCAGGAAGTAAGAATTGAAGATAAGCTTCTTTCGGGTTTATGCTAAAAAAAAAATGAAGTTATGTACGGGTACAAGGAAGGCTGGTAGAAGACAAATCATCGTAGAAAACCCTACGCACATTAGATCTCATGTCAAGAAATGATGCGACATGAATGTTCAGACAGCCTAGTTGTTCAGCTCGCATAATTTCATTCCTCAACCCTTAAAGCATTCATTGTTTTCAACGCTCTAAATTAATTCAACAAAATATTCATTAGACGTTGCGAATTCTAAAGACTGCCTTATTATTATTGCTTGTGTTCCTCACTACGCGTCGGGTGCGAATCCTCCACACAAAGGAAAATGAGATAATCAGAAATACTGATGAACTCTCGAATGAAACTCATCAAGGCTGTTCAGTTTGGTTTGTCAGCACTCGTTAATGAGAATTGAGAAGTTCGCCAGGGTGTGCGATTTGAGAACGCCACTTTTGCCCCTTCCGGTATCTTCTCCTCTATTCAAACGGGCTTTATAAGGGGGTGGTCGTCATGTTCTGTCGAGGGCTGGCACGCTCGTAAAGTTCCTACGTGATATATTGGTTTTCCATACACTCACTGGAGAGGCGGCAGTTCACTTTTCAAGCGCTATCTGTGAAAGAAAATGAATCAAGAGTCGAAAATTGAAATACTCGTTTCACTCATGTGCGTTTTAAATCCGTCATTTTCAACCAAACGTGTTTCACAACAGGACAGGACCCATTTTGAAGCGGAAGGCTACTGCTTTTTGAGGTGCCATTTTTGGGAAATTTTTCACCTTCTTTCGGGAATTTTGCCACCTCAAGGGAATTTTTCAAGTTCGAAAGCGTGGCCGTTCGTCCCCAGGTGCCCACTGAAGCCTAGCCTGGCGTAACCAAAGAGATCCGTCTTAAAGCACATGGGTTCGGTAGGCAGCACGGATATCCTTTGTATAATAGGAGATAATGATCTCCTAAAGATATCCTAAACAGTATGTACGAAAACATGTAGATACACGATTCCTTGCTGTGATCCTTGCATGATAAAAGTAGATGTAAGTCATATGACAATACATCCCGATACACTTCCCAAACCATACAGGCGGCAATGCGCACCTCTCAGGCATCAAATTTTCTTCGTTTCAATTTTTGAGTTATTTTCCCCAGAATTGAAAGCAGTTTTCTGATCAGAAATTCGTTCAAAAAGATGAATTAGTGTGGAAATCCATTCTGGTTCCGATGTTACGTTGTGGTTATCATAGGATGTGTCGGAGATGGAGGTGCCCTAGAGCCGGATCAAAGGTCAACACATTTTTGCACACGTTGCACAGGCCCGATGAGAGTAAATTTCAAATGAACCCGAACACGTCGGCAAATTGAGAGCCATGTGATACTATTAACTTGAGCCGAGTCGATTAGCTAATGGAATATTAGGAAGAACAGCCTTGTGTCGGGGGGAGTGACATCGACAGTGAAACGTTGTAGCGAATTTTCATTTCGTTCTCTCTAGTCATCTGTTTAATGACTGGGACTACTCCTGGAAGTGACACTCTTCTCCAACACTGAACTGATAGTCAAGGGATGAGGGAAGGATGTGTAATGGAGCCAGGAGATCTGACTGCTACGCGATGATAAATAAGGTTTGATATTTTGAATCTCCTACCGTCGTGTAAGTTTATCTTACTTATATCGCCGCGTACAAACTCTTTATGTTCTTCATCACAATGTTCAAAAGATAAATAAGATACACGTTAAAAAATCTCGCATCTCTGCCAATATACGAGTAATATTGGCTATTTTTCTTCTGAAGGGAAGAAAATCAATGTCGCTGATGTGTATTAACCGTATAAAAAAGTACCTAGCCGCGTGCTTAATGGACTTATGTAACATTTCTGATGTCAGCGGTGGGTTATAGGCTCACAATAGCATTACAGGAAACTGCCATTCCGGGGGGAACAATGAAATGTTGTCCAATCGGAATATTGATTTGATTTACTACCATGGTTGTACTCGTGTTACACTCCACAAAACGACCACATCGTCAGGCCAAGTAATTTGTGACGCGAGTGACTCGAGCTACTCTTGAAGATTGCTTTTGCAAACAAATCAATGATGAGGTTTACATTAAGCGGGCATCGATTTTATTATTTTTAAAGTTGATGAGCCTTATTGGAAGAAACACTGGTTCATTCCTGAATCTGTTTACACGAGACCCCTCCGATACAAATCACCTAAGTAGCGCCGCCCCTTCAATTAGTTCTCCAATTTTACTAAACTCACAGTCAATTTTTGGCAAACAAAGGAATTCTTAGATAAACAGCGAGAAATTAAGACCCTCACAACTTGCTCGAAGACTAGCATAAACGTAAGAAATTGAACTTCTCAACGTATCTTGAACGTTCTACCTACTTACCTCACCCTCCCTGAGGTAGCGACAATAATTTACCGGCAGCCAAGCAACAATTGCAGGGCCCATTAAGCTCTCAGGAAGTTGAACTAACGAGGGACAACCGTCCGTCGAGGGGAGCGAAAACCAATCACAACCACCTTGATTCACAATTCCCATCTGCTTCCAAGGGGCATTTATCGTTTTTTGAAGTTCTATTCAGATCCAGAGACTCTCGTTTTTATAGGTTTATTAATTTGGTGAGAAACAGGATTGAGAAACCTGGTTGTGATGTACGTACTTATGCACCAGAATGCGATCACATAGTCTTAGTTGTTTAGCCATTCGAATCATCTTTCATGAGTATTCTAAACCACCTATAAACAACAAAATGCCGATGTTTAGTTAGTTTTCTATTTCAAAATAAAGTACGTAACCGACATTTCTCCTTGCAACACACGACCGAAACGAGCCTTGTGCTTACCCAAGGGCTATTTTCACCTTGTCTCCTCACATCGTCTCAAGACTAATAAAGTTAAAACCTGTAAGGTTAGCTCAAATGTTACGAGCCATGTAATCAACCGAGAGTGAGATCAGGGGAAAAGGTGAAGAGCTTGTGGACAATAATAACGGTCGGCACAAGTAGAGGCCGTAAAATATTAAATTACGTCGTTTTTTTCTCAAAAAAATAAAATATTTACTACATTACATAATTATGTGAGTTTTAATTAAGAAAAAATTATGAAAAACGCATTAATGTATCGTAAATTAATAGGCATTTCAGCCTAGGACTTAACGTCCGACTGCCATACCTATTATACAGTGTCGTGGACGTGGTCAGTCATCCTACATAAGGAGAACTAAAAATGGTTCTGGCCATTTCGATCATGGCTCCTCATTGCTTCACCGCCATGCAGACGGGATCAGCCTAAAACCAGCGCGAAAAACTTCTTGGTCGTCCACTCACCAGTGGTCACCAATCCGAGTAGTGACCGAGCCCGATGCTAATCAATATTGGGGATCAAACGGGATCCGATAGATTTACCACTGTGCTGCTGTGGTCTTGAAGGCCATTTGAAGTGAATTTAAAATCCCTGAAGAGGCCAACTTCGAGCTCTTGAGCACAAGTGCTTCCTCAGAAAATGGCGTCTTCTGAAAAATGTGTCTCATATTCCTTTTTCCCGAGTACAACTCAACCTATCCCTCAATTATTTTTTCTCACAAAGTGAGCCGGGGCTTTGCGACACTTTTCTAATAACATTAGAAATACACAGGTGTATTATTCCGATGATAATAACAGCAATAATAAATCAACAGTTTGTTATTCTATAGGAAGATCTCGCTCGTGTGGGAAATAGTATTTTTGAGATAATTATTCAGACCTGATTGTTGATTAGAAAAACGTACCAGTTAATAAACAATATTTTAAAATAAAGTACATCCTGTTTCAAAATACAGTACAATGCAGATTATCCGAATTAATTGGGACCGGAATCGATTCAGGTCATCGAAAATTCGGATAATTATACAAATACTGGTATCAAAGGGAAGTAATGCGTCATACACCTACAATAAACTTCACTAGACTTGAGCTGTTAAATTGATATGGAAAACGAAAACAAATAGTAAAATAAGTAAAATTTGAGAGCTCACTTGAACATCTCGGTTAGGGTAAGACAACTTGACGTTCAAGATGGTGTTAAATTTTTATAGAAAGGACAGATTCGGTTAATCGGCGTTCTACTGTTCCCTTTTTCGTCCATATCTTGCTCCGTTTGCGGCCCTCGACCCCCGAGCTCAACTGAAATTTATTGAAAAATGGTACCTCAGACGCCTTTAAACCAAAAAGTCATTTGGTAGATGAACCTCATTTGGAAGATATAAGAATAAATCATAAATAATACTTGTAAACGAATAAGTATTATTCTAACAAGAATAGTAGAATCTTGGCATGGTTTCCTAAGAATATGTCGCTGGACTTGACGCAGGAGTGTCACACGGAGGAGCGTCTGGGGGGAGTACCGAGCCGAGCGACCTCGGCCATTTCTGGCCCTCCTCGGCCCAACCTCTCTGTATCAACTCTCCCTTATCTTGAATCTTCACAACATAGATGAACGAACTTATAGTTTCTTCACAACGTCACCATTCACGTTCGCTTTGAGTGTTTTAGTTTATTTGTTTACTATTCCGTGTTTACTATTCCATTTACTAGTTCCGTGTTTTAGTTTATTCGTAATTATTTCGTTGTTCGTTATTCCGTTCATTCTCGTTCGCTTCTAGTGTTTTAGTTTATTCATTAACTATTCCGTGTTTACTATTCCATTTAATTTAGTTATTCGTTATTATTCCGTTCCTGTGATGCCTAAGTGCAAGAACTGCAACCATGTCACCGACAAACAGTTTAATCTGGATCGTCACCAGCAAAGCAGTCGAGGATGCCAGAAACAGCACACTTCTGTTTCATTGAATTGTAATATGTGTAGTTCCGTAGTGACCTGTCGTGGTGATCTCATTGAGCACATATCTGGCGCTCATGGCGTACGTTTATCCAACAAGGAATTGCATTTTGACAACCACGCTGATTTTTTCAGTTGGAAAACTGGAATTGAAAGAGATACTAAAAAATCTAAGCCAGTGCCCTGCATTACAAAAAGACTTCCATCATGATACCAGTCTTGGGCCTTATAAGGGTAGAGCCTGAAAATAGGTGAAACTACAGATATAAACAATAATACAAATTTTACAAATGACCTTATAGTTACATATCTTACATATCTTTTTTAAACTAATGTGAACTGCTGGAAACGTGTTTTGGGTGAGTTACAGATATGTTCAAAATTTGTGTGAGCCAATTTTAGCTTGTTTGCTGAAACACATTTTCCTAATAATTTTTTTAGGCTAGTAGATAGTAAGTTCCTATTCTACCAAAATCCCCGATAAAGAGAGAATTGTTGACGTTGAACGAGGAAGCACGCTTTTTTGAAACGAGCGCCAAAGGGGAAGAATTGCGATGGTGTGTGATATTGAGCCGAGGAGGGCCGGAAATGGCCGAAGCCGCTCGGCTCGGTACTCCCCCCAGACGCTCCTGTCACACAGGGTTTTATAAGACAAGAAGAAAATACCGTACCTACTTCCTTGTAAGGTAGTAGTGAGTCATCAGAAAATACCGTACCTACCTACTTCCTTGTAAGGTAGTAGTGGGTCATCAGTCACCTCGTATAGACATTCGTAATAGACATTCCGATTGCAGACGGCTAAAACATGGGTCCATGTTTATCGGATTTTAGCCGTAGGCTCTAAGCGGAAAGCAGACGGGGGTCCAGGGGGCTTGCCCCCTGGCGAGGCCCAGAGGGCCGAGTTTTTTAATTCAACATTGTCATGTTTGAAAGGAAAATTATAACAATTATTCGAACAGCGTGGAAAAAAATGCATGCAGCCTTATTTAACAAATGTTCTGATTTTACTTGGTTCATTTCCAATGAGCATCACCTTAGGATATTCCAAAGTTCTACAAAGTTCCTCCATTGCTCGACTAATTTCTGGCCAGAAGCAGTGTTGGTTGGCATGTGACTGCCAAACGTTCTAGGAGTAGATAGTTAGATAGTCATCGTTACATCAAACTTGTTCTAATGTCCTGTTGTGTTGTCAGCTCTTTTAAACCCCTTTTAAAAAGCTATTTTGGACGGATAACATTCTAAGTGCATCGTAATATCGACTAACGGGTTGCCACGAAATGTCGTCGTCTCTCCACCATCCTTCCAACTGTCTTTCGAACTATTTTGCCATTAATAAAGAGGGATGCACGTCTACCTCCACATTTGCCGAATCATGGGTGTCTACCCTTGCGACTCTCGGGGGTTTTCCAAAAAATGGCTGGTATATTCTGTGGCATCGCAATGTTGCCTGATGGTGCTTCTGCACGTATTCAGGCTACTAATTGCTTTCATCAATAGCAACGAGTTATTCATAGTGTTTCCGGTCTATCTCAATGGTATAGCTGGGTCTTGCATCAGCGTAGCCAATCTTTGGCAGTTGTGTAAAAGTAAATACGCTCGCCCGGTCGGGTTGATTTGGGTTAACAATGCCGGGTTTTCTTCATTCACGTGGAAAGGCATGTTGCTGTCGTGTGTGTTTAGATTAACCCTTACATTCCTTGTAGTCGTACACAATTTAGATTGGGTCTCACTGATTTCTCACACACTGGTGACAATTTGTGACTCCATAGCATACTCAATAATTTTTAAATTTTGCTCCTGCATTCAACAACAAACAGAACTAATTGAAACTTCGACTCAAGACGACAGTGCCAACGTTCTGGACCTGCTGAAGTCGGAACGTCGAGGAATCCGCTGTGCAGAAATTCTGTCCAGATTTTACTCTCCTCATTTGACTATGATGTGCTGCCAAGCATTTGTCCAGGGGCTGATGTTCCCCTATAGAAACTTTAAGATGTCCGATCGTGAATCTGCGACTTTTCATGCCATCAGGTTGGCATTTGTCGTACTGCCAGTCGTTCATCTCTTCATTGCTGTCAGTAAATGTGCGGCTTTTCAGCAATCAGTAAGTTATTATTATTATTTATTTTTTTTTAATAGAAAGCCTATAGTAGCTGAGTCTTTTAATGTATTGGCTATAAACACACCTCAATAAGAACTGTCGACGATTACCTACTGTACAATTGGTGGTGTTTTTTTGCACATTTTTGATCATTTCGAAAAATCAGACAAGGTACATAGCCTTTAAACACAACTTGAATAGTCGATTGTGCGATAGGATATGGCAAGATAGAATAAAATCAAGAATCCGGTCGCCACACTTATTCAATGAGTATGAAATTCTGGAACGAAATCTCTTTATATGTATATGAAAGTTCTTTTCGTTGAGTGGGATCTGACATTCTTTCTTCTAAGGTCATCCCTAGAGAGAGACTAGCTCAAGGAATAATGTGCCCTCGTATTCATCCAATGCTGGTCGATATTGATTCCTTGCTCAACTTGTTATACCACCCCTATAATATCTTGGCCTCATCGAATTTTAACACGTTTCACTCTCAATTATCGAATGATGGACACAATGCTAATGCACCTGCTAGACTATGCTTCGCCTCTTAGAACCCAGTGGGATGCAACTGTACGTTCACATAAGTCGTCTCTGCGGGGTTTTCCCCTGCAACTCACAAGGCTTGTCAAAAGCCTGGTTGGCTTATTCGGTCGCGTTCCAGTGTTGCTTACTGCTACCACTGCACATCGCCAGGTTTAAATCGTCTGAAGTTCGAAACGTATCGATGCAAATGACACTGCCTGTGTACTTCAACGGAATAGCTAGTTCATTAATCACAGTGTCCAATTTGTGGCAATTTTCCCGGAGCAAAACGGCTAATTCAATGGCGTCCATCTTAGTTGAAAATTCCCGATATTTCTCATCGTGGTGGAAACTCATAATGATTTGTTTTTTATTTAGGGTGGGACTATTTACGGTTGATATCATTTACTACGAACTTTGGCTGTCTAGACTAGCCAATGTATTGGTAGCGGCATCTGATTTCCTATCGTACGTCATAATCATCCAATTCTGCTGCTGCGCTGAACGATTGACCCAAAAAATTGAACAGTTGGTACAAGGCGATGGTTTTGACGTGTTAAAATTGATTAAATTTGAACCGCACGTCATTCATGATGTTGAAATTCTTTCGAAATTCTACAGTCCTCATTTAGCCATGGTGTGCGCTCAAGTGTTTGTGCAATCAGTAATGTTTTTGTACAGAATCTTTCGGCTGCTTGCCCACGAGTCGATGGTACTACATGCCAGCAGATTGGGATTCATCATCTTGCCAGCGTGTTTACTTCTCGAAATTGTTGACATATGCACAAGATGCGAGCAATCAGTTAGTCCTTTCATGAATTCATTTCAACTATGACTGGAATGAGTGGCGTTTGAGATCAATACAACGGAGTATCGTATTGTTCTTGGGATATTGTATGAGTGAGCAGCGAGATGGGGTAACATGCTTAATTACGTCGCAGCCTCTAATTTTTCGCTGTTCACTAAATTCAGTGCAGGAGGCTAATGATAGTTCTTTCACGTTACTGGATATAAATGCATGTGTAGCCAATCAAAGAAAATTCATTATGAAGTCCCAGCAATAATTATTCAGCTCACAATGCAACCTTCATTACTGGTGGAGCTGTACGACAATCACAATGGATGTGTTGTGGGGCATACCAGAGGATATTGCCTGCCAAACAATGACCCATTCATAAGACACTTCTACGCCCACTGGGGTGAAATGAAGGCTCTGTAACGCTATTATCAGAGGAGAAACCGGTGAAAAAAATAAAAATGCCATCAGCGTTCCCGTGATTTTACGACTATCGCAGTACCTCTTCTCTCACAATTCCAAGACCATCGATCTATTATGTTTGTCTGCCGCAAGAGGCCGTCGAGGAAACATTTTACCGCTTTCAACACCATCGTAATACCTCTACAGTCCACGGTAAACTTGATGAGAAATCATCTTTTTCGCATTCTGAACAGGGTGACCGGACAGAGGGATACGCCTTTGATATAAAATTCCCATGATGAGAGCCCCTCTTTCGCTGAAGCCCTCCCGTGAGGGATACAACATTATAAACTAAAATATACTGATAATAGCGTAAGGTCTCCATTCCACCCAGTAAGCGAAAAAATAATTTTCTAACTAATGAGATATTGTTTGTTCAATCAATGAATGGTCCGCAACAAATCTATCGTAATTCTCGAACAAAGTAATATACATTGATGAATGATTAACACGAAATTGTTGTCAAAAGGCACGGGCAGTCAGGACGAGGATGTTTAGGGAGGCGATGAAGGACGACGACTTATGCCGCAACGTGAGTGTACAATTTCCTTCACTATTACTTTATTTAAACCAGATTAGTTACTGTATACACTGCAAAAGTCCTTTTCCGCAGCTCCAATATCAGAATTTCTACTGGACTCTATATCACAGCGACTATTTCCTCAGAGAAAACTTTTGTGTCATGTTCTTGCCTATTTTTTTAAAATCGTTGATGTTGGGGAGGCACCTGCACTCAATACTTTTGCGCGTAGATTCTTTGGGAAAAGTTACAAATTATTCAACAGTGGTTTATTATTCCACGGAGCAATATTATGGGGAAAGAAGTGAGTGTGGAGAGTCCCGGGCTCATTCTGATTGATTTAGCGTCAAAAATTTAGTGGAAAATGATACCTAGGTGCCTAGGTACCCAAAAATATCGAAAATCCATTTTTGAAATATCTAGGTAGGTACTAATTTTGACCCATTCCCATTTAGTGGACGCCAATCGGTTCGGGACCAGACTCAATGGATTCAGCGTGTATCTTTGTGTCGCACGTATCCCCAAACTAATTCTTCATACCCACCCTGCCTCTACACTAGGCTTGTCCCGATGCCAAAAATGGCGCCTCGCGTTCGCATCATCTTTTGAGCTCTTTATCGACAGTGACCTATCCAAGCGTGTTCTATAAACCACTTGCGAGCCAAAAACTTACGGCCGGGAGAGCAAATCTCCATCGTTTTTGTATTGAGGCGACGTTCCAAATGGTTGTTTTTGATAGATAAAATCCTTCCTGCGCACGAATTTTCACTAACTCATGTACGAATACATCGAGGAATAATATAATAACGCCATGGCAATCCTACATACCTATCCTCCTCAATAAACGATAATAGAAATGGGACATCCAGCGAGGTGGAAAGCTCAGTTCAGCGGAATTAATCCCGATTTCTGGACGTGTACTCGGTTGCCTGCTCACCAGGTTCCAAACAGAACTTAACCGTAGAGGCACAACAAATCTGTAACTCTAGTTTATAGATACTTGTTTAGGTCCATGAGAGAAATCATTTTACTTGTAGTGGATAATCTGATTTTCTTTCAGCGATTGCTGTGCACGACTTTGATGCTGAATAGAAACGTTAAATTTTCGGCGTGCGGTCTCTTCCCAATCGGTTATCCCATCATCACATCCGTAAGTCCATAAGCCTTCCTGCGAGAAGTTCCAAAATGAGACGCTGACCTCTAGATAGGTATTGATATTACGAAGATTTTCGTGATTCTTACAGATTTTCGCTACGACAATGAGCTACTTGGTGATGTTGATTCAAACTTTTGAGTGAATTCACGTTGCACCAACTTTCATGAACAACAGGTGTACGATCAGAAATCGGATGAATGGACCTCTTCTGTTTTCACAGGCCATGGGAAATGTTTACTTATACTCGCACGCAATTAAATCGCGTTATTCTTGAGCACATATATGAGAATTATTCACAATTTAAACTCTGTGGTTTTCAAACGAAATTAAAAAATCCTGATATAAAGACTCTTTTAGGTTCTTTGAACTTATTACCAGAAGTGCGACATTTTTCTTTTGGTTTATTTATGGGTTTAATCAGGTATTGATGAAACGGTTTGATAGTAAGCATTCTAGCGAACATATTAAAATCAAACGTATTCCTCATTGTAATTATACTATATGTTTTTCTGAACAAACAAAACACAGCATAATATTTTAGGGACCACGAGAATCCCCTTCCTCTCCCCAAGAGGGTTGACATTGTTTGATTTTGGATCTGAACATTACTATACGATCAGTTTCTGTGTTATTCATAAAATATTGGGGAAATTAAAGCGTAATTGAGCAACAGAGAAAGAGTTTCAGTGTGACTCTGATGCACCCCAAGCTATGAAGTTGTGAAAAAAAATATCCGTACGCATATTGAATCTAGACTAGCTGGCCACCCGGGCGTTGCCTGGATCGGATTTTCAGGTCCGATTGGTGCAGCAACCTAAAAGTTTGGTTACAAGGAAAAAACCCAATCTTCTCAGCGACCTCACAGTTCGAGTATTATTTATTGAAATGCGCGCACAGCCGTTTGGCGAGCAAATTAGGACATACATCCGCTCCTACGTACATACATACGTACCCTGATTCGATTATTCATGTAAAATGACTAATTTATTAGGATTCTTCAATTTCTGAAAGTTAAATATATCTACGGTGAAAACCAACGTAAAAGCCACTCTTCTATCGGATGACCCGACAACGGAGCATTCAAATTAACGTTAAACGTGATTCACGCTAGAGAGAACTTCAGCAACCAAATTAACAGGTTCAAACAATGTCGCCGCTCCCCGAACCTCTGTGAATTTCAAATTCCTACCCCAGTACACTAAGCAGTCTTGGTGCTTGGTTCGCCGTAATCTCCTTGATGCTGCGCACAGTGTCTGCGAGAAGTTGGATTGTGCAGTGGATTGTGGATGGTTGAAGTTTTCCATTGAAACTTAGAAAATGATTTCCTCTCTCTCTTCTTCCATTGGATGATGCAGGAATAGTCATGCTGGTAATCTGAGTGTTAGCAAAAGACTCCCAACCGAACGATTTTGAGCAGAGCCCTCATGAAAAAGTCGTCGAAAAAGTCGAACATGGGGAAAATGGGGGAATTTGTGTGGCATTCCAATCGATTCAGGGTACAAAGTTTAACGGAAAATGATACCCCACATGCCTAGGTACCAGAAATCTCGAAAACACATTCGAAATGGGTAGATGGATACCCATTTTGAACCATAACATCTTCCGTAGGGTTCCAATCGTTCCAGGACCCGTCTCATTGGATTCAGCGTTCAAAATTTAGTCAAAAGTGATACCCCACACGCCTAGATAGCCAAAAATTTCAAATATCCATTTTTCGGACTACACATTTTTGAAGTGAACAGCACTTTTGGACCTCACGTTTGAATTCTCATACTTTTTGAATCAACGGGAGTGTAAAAAGAAGAAATGACACAATCGATCATTATGATAGGACCACCCTTATCTCATCCAATCAGCCGACGAACCAACAACCCCAGGCAGTGTCATAGTCTTTTGGCCCGCAAAAGTGATACAACTCTTAGTATTGCCTTTCCTGCGAAATCTTCTGGGTTTATTGGGCTTGTTACAATAGTATATCACTTGCCGCTTGAAGATTTCTCTTTTGAGAGGAATGGCCGCAAGCAAATAGGGGTGACCGTTATTGACAAAAACATTGTTTTATAGCCAGAATCGATTGACCTCTTTGGCACAATACTACCATGAAGATAAAAAATTCCAACTTTAATTAATGCACCAAATTAAGATTTCATAGAGAGACGTAGGTGGACTGAATTGTAACAAAGCTCTCGCCAATCCCTCATTGCTTTAAACAGAAAAATTCAAAAGGCAAAAGGTAATAAATAAATTACAACCAACGAAAACCCGACAAGTACAGCTGGTACATGAGGGAAAACGGCTTAATTAATCGTTCTTTATCGCGATTTCATTAACCCAGTTGTTAGACACCTGTAACGGCAAAACTGTCGCCCTTGTGATGGTTAGAGAATTTACGACAGATCTGGTGTTTTAACGTGTTCTATGGCCGAGTCCGTCCATATTTTGCGAGGGTATTTGGAGCAGTTTTAATCAAGGGAAATCGATAATTATTCTCACGGAGAGCTTCGCGTTTATTCAATCACTTAGATATTAATTTATGTCTTTTGTGTGGAGTGAGTCTTTTGATTGAGGCTCAATAGTACTTCAAAGGTTTTCAACAGTTGGAACTCAATTTAGACTGATCTTTACGAATCTAACTTCATCCCTTAATATAGCGAAACGTAATGGCTTTTCATAGTTATGCAAGAGTCAACAACCAGCAAAACAAACCACGTAAGTGTTGCCAATAAGGTCAACGAACATGACCACTTTTTTAGTTAGGACTGAATTCACAATTTAGATCTGAAGTTGGATCCTAGAGTTAACTTTAGATGTTACAGCAGCTCAGAAAAGGTAAACCAAAATGAGTACAGATCAACAGCCCTTCCTTGCAAGGTTCTTTCGAAAGCGACCCTACAGCGACAGAATTTATGCGAACAGTCACCCTTTTACTCTTGTAATAAGAAATTGATCATTTCCGATTCTGTATTTTATGAGTTCGTACCTATAATCTTCTATTTATATATTTTTAAATGAAAGCTTGAATCTCAAGTGCGAACAGAATGTTTTCATCGTCTGTAAGATGTTGCTTTTGAATTAAGCTTCTGAATATAAGCTGATTTGCCCCGCTTGTAAGAAGCCTTAAGAGCCTCTCAGGAATATTTTTATTGTCCTCCTTCTTGTTTAGCCCCCAATCATACACGACGACGGGGTCTAGTATACTTACAAAATAATTGGGGTTAGGTAACAAGAGGAAAAAGGACCCACCTTCGAAGCCCTGCCATCGAGCAGAGCGCCTGTTGTCAAAAAAGCACATCGCATCCAATCCAAATAACAAAATAAAATCCAATAAATTACTTTGGAGTATTTTGATGCGCTAAATGTGAATTTTAGGTGCAAGTCGAATTCATGCGATAATAGTGGGGCATTAAGTTCCACGCTCAAATTATTTGAGCCTATTGTGAGAGTGCCGTATTCGGTGCTACCCATGGGAAGTGTTTGTTTTGATATCAAGATCTAGGGTACGTACAAAGATGAATGCATATTTGGAATATTTGAACTACATACTGTCAAACTCGTACTATAAAGGTAATAATTGTGTAAGCCCCCAGGCTTGCTGCCTCCAGAAGGCCAGAAGGGAGGGATTGCTGCCCAGATGTCGCATTTTGGAGAGAGGCCTCTCACTCATTGCAAAATGCAAAGGCGTCCAACCAGGTGGTCGTCGTCAAAGCGCCCCTCAGGGCCAAGATGCCCAACATGTTGGAGTCATATATTTTTGTAACCCTGTCATGCAACAATCTCACTCAGTCCATCCTGGCTTTGTCCTGTGCTCGCTCTGAAGTGAACTCTTCTACCATGCTGAAGTCAACCAAAGCTGTAATATTGTAATATATCATAATTTCATGTATCTTGTATTAATTGTATTTTACGCTCCACATGTTGTCTGTTTTACTTTGTCAAATTACTTTGTCTTGTATCAATTCTAGCCCAGGTTGAGGCATATTCTCCTTTGCAACGAGTCCTTGTTTTCAATTATAATTCAGTTTGTATCAATGTATTTTATGTTCATCCTTGGTATCCCTAGTTGATCAGTCGTAAGCTCGCTAGGTCCCTTCCAAATTCTCCGAAGAAACCCGAATTAAATTATAGTAAATTCAAACACATTTTAATTCGAGAGAGGCTTACAATTGTATCTTTCTGAATGCTAATTGTGGTAAAATGTACTTTTTGAACTCAAGCGAAACAGCGTAGAAACAGAAACCCGAGAGAAACGCAGCATGAAGTGCTGTAAACTAGGAAAAACATGACTTAGCTACAGGCAAAATGTGATGCAAGTAAAAGAAGGAATCAGTTAGGCAAGCGAGGTTCGCTAGACTACATTTCAATAAAATGTAATAAAACAATAAGCATCAATGAGCAAGCAATAAGAAGTGTACTTGGTTAGAAGGTAACAATTGATAAGAGCTGATAAGAGAAGAGGAAGAACGCTGAGACCTTCTGTACATGCTCATGATGGGGTATCCTACAATTAGCTAGGAGATTTTGGGTACTGCCCCATCTAATAGAGGCAATTTATAACAAATTCTGTCGAACAAGTATGTCGATTCATTGAGCCTATGGAGGCAATAACCTACACTGATTACTCAACAGTGGTTTTTACACTCCCCTGTACAGGAAACCCTTGCTAAGCAGCACTACCCAGCGGATAAAAGTATCGGAAACATTCTCTACCAGGGTCTCCTGTCCCTCTGAAAATTCCAAGTACCCTGAACGAAACAGGCATTCTTGGCATTATTGGATGAGGTTTGTTATATTTCTGTAGGCATTGGCACTGTGAACTTATGGACACGTACCACCCCTGATCAACTTATTTCTGAAACAATTGTTTTTTCTACAATAAGTATAATGATAAACGAACTATAAAATTCAGTGGTGAAAAAAAGTTTGTCGCTGCCATAAAAAATAAAAGGTGTCCGTTAGGAGAACGGATTTAGCATTTTGTAAAAATAGATAGAAGGTTGCAGCTTCCCTTTATCGAGTCGTTATATTTTCACGACTCCCACAGATGTGGTTCTAAAATGAAACTTACCGATAACTGCCATGATGCGATTCTTCTGCATGGGCAGATGCGGTAGTGAGATTGGACGAAAGGCTTCTCATACGGTGAATCGATACCGTACGATATGTCCATACGAAAAAGAATTAGTTTTTTCACTAAAGGGCGCTATGATGTTCTTTATTATTTTTCTGGATTTTATTGAACGACCGATGATAACACTGATCATGATAATAGTTACCCTCTTACTCATTCAACTGTTCTAGGGTTCCTTGCAGGTGTCCATTGCAGCAATGATGATCCATTATTATTACTATTTAATTAGAACTGATATTCAGCTGACCTTTGCGATGCCACGAGACCGACATTTCTATTTTCTATTAATTGATTTGATTATTCCAGTTGCCAGGAACTAATAATAGTAATAATGGAACATGAGTCTCCGTATAGGATTTCTCTAGGCTCACATACCTAATCAATACGAACAAACGATTTCGTTCACTGGGCATACGTTTATGAACTGATTTGAGACATTTTCGTTTGTATCAATTGATTCTGGAAAACTGTGGCTGAGGTTAAAGAGGAAATTCGGAATAAGTACTTAAAGTAAGTTCATATTAAAAAGGGTTTCACGTAAAATAAATAGGTATCTTTATTTATATACCAAACATGGTATACGCGAGAAAAGGTAGTATTTATTTGAACAAAAACCAACCTAGGTAACAAATCGGAAAAACCTGTAACAATTTAGCGCGTACAATTTGTAATGTGTAATATCAGCTCTTCATGGACAGAAACTTCCATAATCTTCATTAGTGTACAAAAATCGTGAATTGCTGGAAAATGTTCTACAAATTAGGCACTCTATCCGTTTTCTTCATTTGCTGGGAGCTTTAGTACTCGAAATTCTTGTGCGAGAATTACGTTATTCGTGAAAACTTTGCCGCGTTCGGCGTACCTGTTGAATCCTTCAAGGCCCGTAACCTCTTCGTCGACCACGCTGATCCCTCTACACTCGAAGTTCATTCGCGGTAGGAAAACTTTAAGGTGATGTTCCCTGTATTTGACACTTCGACACCGGATGCCATTATACAGGGCATTCTGTGAAAGTTGGTCGGAGACCTAGGCACGGTTATTTCGTCCGCGAAAAACGAGCACAATCAATCGCCCCTATCTGACCAACTGCAGGAAAGAGATCGCTGAGTGTTCTATGAGGAAAGCTAGGACGATATTCGGTCAAAACCCAATAAATTAATCAGGGCACAGTTAGGACAGGCATCATCGTCCAATTTGGAACATAGTGATACGAAGCGGAAGTATGAACGTGTTGAGGATGACAATAGGGGGCTCACAACGCAGAGTTGGCAATTATGCTTTTCTCGTATTTTTCTGACGCGTCCTGTGGTCGTAGTTTTAGTCGTATTCCCGCAATCGTGTTGCTGCCGGGAAGAGTCGCTGAATTTATAGCTGATATTCATTCAGATAGCGAACTGGGGTTATTGTGAGCAAGATGGAAGGTACCTATTGTTCGTCTGATAGGGCCGAAGAAGGCTGTCAAATGTTGAATGAAGCTGGTCAGCTGGCCAGTAGCTTTTACATCAAAGTGCACTACAAGGGCCATGGCACTCTACTAATAGCCCTTAGACACTAATCGAACTTTGTAGGTCCCTTGATTCTTAACACTTTTTTTCATTAATTTAACTTTTAGTATATAACAATGCTCTTTGTTGTGACAGTTGGTAATGAAATACATGCAACCCTTTGCAGGGATTGCGTGGAACTTGATTGAAGGTCACTGTCCAGTAACAGTCCTTCCGAATTTGAATCGCACACGAGTTCTCGAGTTCACTCACTGTCACTGATGGTTGGTAGGATATCTATTGTACGTTTTCGTTTGAGTCTTCTTGATCCTTGGGGGCGGCGTTCTAAGGATGTCCAATAGGCTGCGAGGGCTTGATTTGGGTGGGGGTGAATGCTGGAGTGTAGTCTGGTAGAATTGGTTCTGATGCAGTCCATTACTTCGGGTATGTCCAAGTCCCGGTGAAGTGTTGCGTTGCTGACGTACCAAGGTGCGCGTGCGATCAGTCGTAGGTCCCTGTTCTGTTGTACCTGAATCCTTTTAATTTGGGTTTTGCTGGCTAGACCCCCATATAGAGCATCCGTATAACCATACGGGCCTGATTAATACGAGGTAGAGCAGACGTTTGATAGATAGGTCCAGTGGCGATGCTGTCCCCATCAGAGGTTTCATCATGTTGATGCGAGTCCTGAGTCTCTTGACTAGGTCCCCAATGTGGTGATTGAAAGTGAGGTTTGACTGGAGATTAATCCCCAGGTAACTCACGTTCCCAACCTTTGGTACTTCTTCACGGCATAGAGTGATCGGGCGGGTCGAGTACATTCGTTTTAGGGTAAATGGGACCACCGCTGATTTTTGGGGATTCACTTTTGTTTTCCATTTCACGTTCCATGACTCTATGCTTCGCACGTGATGTTGCAATTTGTCAGAGGCTTTTACTCCGTCTTTATCCTGGGATAGAATGCATTGATCATCCGCAAACATTGCTGAGACAGTTTCTGATGAAGATGGGACGTCCGAGACGTAAAACACTAACTAGACGTAAAACACGTAAAACACTCAACAAGCGTGAATTTTCTTTTTGTGTTGAGGAAATTCACTACAAGTCTGAAACTTTTCATGGGCAGACAATTCGTCACCTGCCATCCTGCCTGCGTAGCCTTTCTCCATCAGACATCCTTGGCGGCTTCACCTATTCAATTTCTGCGGAAATCGCTAAAAGAAGATCAGGTTGGTCTCGTGTTCTAGAAGTCTGCGGACGGCCGACAATTTCGACGATGTAGTAGGTAAATGATGCAAAAGCTCCTGAAGGTTCTGGCTCACAGACTGACACGGGTCGACACAGTTGCATGCTTCGCAGGACCACATGCATCCTCCCAGGGAAGCTTCGCTTTTCGAATGAACGAGTTTTGTCTGCATTTTTGATAAGGGACTTTTTTCTTCCAAACATGGACGGCCAGCACCTCTCTGGTAGTTTTTTGTGTAGGAGACCCAATCGACGATGCCATGTATCGCGTTCTCAGTTCAATGGACGGTTTCAACTGAAAATTTAAGTCCTTGTTCGCGATTTGGGAGACCGAGAGAATTCGCGATTTCTTGGTAATGTCAGGGTCATGCAACCACCAAAAGTCAATTCTCTCCATGTTGACATTTAATTGTATTAATAAATAGTCGAATTGGAGCTCGTGCGCATTCAAAATTGTATTACGTTGAATATGCTTTAATGCTCAGCCATTTGTCTGCCATCTTGACCTGGCTCGTCAATTTACTCTTTCTAGGTGACCACATTTCCTTTGAAAGGATATCAGTTTATCATTATCATGAACACACGTGCACTCTTCCGGTGAAAATACACATTCAACTTTGAACGAACCCGTGCGGGAAAAGCCTCATCTGTTTCGAATGCTGTGAGTTTGTACCGATAAAGGCTTGCGGACGGGGCTTGAGGAGATAAATCAATTTAGACTGTAAAATCTTCACAGTTCAACGGGGGCGAGGTAGTATCGAGTTTTTTCTTCTCCTCTAGGAATCCAAATTTAGTTCTCGCCATTTTCAAAAAAACTTGGCCAAATGATATTCTCAAGAGGGTTTGATTTCTTCGGGCTGTTTTCCCTTGATGATGGATGAGTTCGACGCTACGGACCCGGGAGAGGTGAGAAACTTTTTGGATACGAGCAGTTCGCGTTCTCCAACAACATGCTTATCTCACGGAAAGAATGGAGCACGCTGAAACATCTATGGTGCCTGGAGGTCAAATAATAGAGTCATACCAAGAGGTAGTTAGCTACCATCAGCTGTTCTGACAGCTGTACTGTCTTCGTTGTACTTCGTATCTCAACAACCAATTCCTGCTCTTCCTACCATTCCTGTTCATTCTGTCGCTGAACGTAGGACTCCTATTTTGTCCTTCAAAATACTATGTAATATTATATATCAACCGCTTCACTGTGTTGGTGTCTCATCATTATCCTGCCACAATTATTAAGACCTGAGTAGATTATCATGACATTTAAGGGATAATATTGGAACAGATGAATGACACCTCTGTACGAGGTGTGAGAAAAACCGATGAATTATTTTGTGGGTATTAGCGTCGACATGGGCGCTCCCTACCGTCGAATGTTTATACGAACTGAACCATTCCACTAAATTCACGCGTAATCCAAATGAACGCGATACTCTGAGTTGCTCATCAAAATCATTTTATTTCGCGGAGAGGCCAAATTGTGTTTTCGACATCGTTCAGATCGATCATCATTCCGACAGCGTGTTTTTAGTGCCCCGGACGTATTTCATTTGTGGGAAATGTACGTTTTTGCGCGTTATTGCTGACTGGACCGTTTATCGTTATTTTCACGGTATAACGGGCTTTCGTTGGCATCACAAAATACTGGCCACACAGAGAAAAGTGTCAATAAACATAACTTACCTACAACTAAGGTGATCAATAATTATCACTTCTAAAATCGCTAGCAAAAGCTGGCGGAATTTATAAGAATCCCATCAGAACCATCAAGTCTTTATCTGGGTAATCTGAGAAACTCTGTTCTCACTTGCTCCGAAATCCTTGTTCAACCTTTCTTCTTGAAGTTTTAATCAATCCTATAGCTTTTAACTACTATGCTTAGTTGTAGATATGATGTCGCGTGGATAAACCAGTTTTGGTTGGTTATTCCTTGAATAATCAACCTATGTTTTCATGATAATGGTCAACCTCTCCGATTTGGCTCAAAATTTTTTTCTGGACGTTTCATGATGCCCTGATCAAAAAAGGTCAATGTCCGTCCGCCGTACGCCGTCCATCGTCGGCGCCGTTTTTGGTAGTAGAAAATTTTCTAAAAATCTGAAATTTGGGTCAGGGGTCTGTTCCCAGCCGAGATGGGTCCTCGAAACTTTTCAGCCCGATCGGACCAAATTTGGAGGGGGTAGGGGTCAAAATGTGTTTTTTGAAAAATGGATTTTCGAGATTTTGGATGATTTAGGCGAGTGGGGTGTCATTTTCCACTAAATTTTGGACGCTGAATCCAATAAAATGGGTCCTAGAACAATTGGCACCCACTGGAAGAAGTTATGGGTCAAATTGGGTATGTATCACCCATTTTGTATGTGTCAGGATTTCTGGTGCCTAGGCGTGTGGGGTATCATTTTCCACTAAATTTTGGACCCTGAATCGATTGGAATGGGTCTGGGACCCGCCACACCCACTGTTTCCCCCATTCGAGGAATAACCAAACCGTGTGTAAGAATTTGCAGATTTTTTTTTATGGCCACCCATTTCATAGTTAGTTATTTTTGGTCTGTTAGCGGTAATTGCGAGTAATTTTCGTGGTTTTGTCAATTCGGTAGCATTGGTTTTCATTTGGAGTGTTATCCAATCCGATTCCTAGCCATTAAAGGTGTTCCATGCTCCTGAAACGGGACGAAAAGACTTTAAGAAGAGTACTTTCCTGCTGATGGATGCAACAGGTCGTTTATGGTCTCATTCTCACTTCGTCCTTCGTGATCTTCTACTACTAACAGGTAGTTTAATTGGTTCTTCCTACAAGGAAACTGCAAGAGAGGTATAAGATCCCGCTAGATATTTTCTTTTTGGCGAATCTAGACGGAGAACTTCGTCGGAGGACAACATTATCGAAATTATTTAAAGAATTCATTAATTATTCTTTTTTTTTTCAGACAAAATGCTCTTACAACACAATAAACTCAAAATCTATCATTCGCCTAGTATTTGAAAAGAATATAAATCGTATCAATATTTATCGACTTGATCTTTCAACTACATTTTCCTACGTAGAAAGCGGTTCATTTTTTGCCGTAATAATAAATTACACAGGGGAACAGAGAAAGAGCGTTGATTCTAATGGGCACGACCCAGAGCTTTGCAGGATTGCATAAACAGGATTCCTTTACTTCTTGGCAGAAACATCCCATGAGAGGATATGTACAAAATGTACCTTCAAATGTAAGGTTACAGTTTCTAAACAATTGCCAAGTTTAGTTGGCGTTTACTGGCCCAGCTATATCGTAATGGATCGAAGCGTTGAGTACTGTATTCTCTTCTTGGGTCAACTGGTAAGTGCAGCAGTAGCTTGTTTCTAAAAATCTGAAATTTGGGTCAAGGGTCTGTTCCTGGCTCTAGTAGGTCCTCGAAGCTTATCAGCCCGATCAGACCAAATTTGGGCGGGGTAGGGGTCAAAATAGTTCAAAAAATGGATTTTCGAGATTTTCGGCGATCTAGGCGTGTGGGTTATAATTTTCCACTAAATTTTGGACGCTGAATCCAATGAAATGGGTCCCGGAACGATTGGCGCTCTCTGGATGAGGTTATGGGTCAAAATGGGTACCTATTTACCCGTTTCGAATGTGTGTTTTCGAGATTTCCGGTACCTAGGCGTGTGGGGTATAATTATACACTAAACTTTGGACGCTGAATCGATTGGAATGGGTCCGGTACCCGCCACACTTACTGTTTCCCCCATTTTCCCCATGTGGAAGAAATGAGTCGCCATGCGCCTGATCCGAGGAATAACCAATCCGTGTGTAAGAATTTGCAGCGTTTTTCTCTTTCTATTCGTATTTCTATTACTCTTCAGTAGCCGTAAGTCGTAGGCTTGGCAATGCATATTTCTGGGATTTCAACTTTTCCATCTGTACCGTAGATACTAAGGCTGAAATCCGTCAATTTATTCCCAAGAGTACATCCCACAACATCCATCCTCTGATAGAGGGGCTACAATAGACCGGTGGCAGAAGTTTTGTATATGTACTGTTCCATGAGGGGCCCAATGGGACCCAAGTCGAAGAGTCGATCGACTTCTGTGCCCCCTCATCTCTCTCAGAAAGTAAGTAATACGAACTCGAGAGATCAACTGCCCGAAAGAGCCTGCCAAAACTGTAAGAACAACAAGATGATCGATTTTGAAACATCAATGCCGTAAGCGTATTACCACTTTATTCTTCTTTTTTGACTCGATGGGTCGCTGTTCCTCTCTTATTTTGACACATCACGCAAGTAAAACGTGTATGTACTATCCCTTTGAGGATTGTATGATTGATGAATTATCAATGCTCTTCTATTGTCGGTTATAGTAGCGTTCTTTTCCTTCACACTTTATTTGCCTAGTCCACGTTTCAATTGGCGATATGCCATGGTGGCCCGATGAATTTTAGAAATATAAAAATTTGGCTCAATAATTTGGGATTGTATCGATCAATCTATCTTGAAAACCTCTGCAAATTATTCTACTATAACAAAAATAAAGGTAGACAATTTCTCTTCTCAAAAATATTCATGTATTTTCAAAATACATATCTTGTCCCACACATACCCTTCGCAGATGCTCTAAAATTACTCTGATACCCGTCTGCCCGTAAACCGATTTTTCACCTGCTGGAAATTACTTGGTCCCAACTAAAACCTGAATGGGGTCTATGCACGAAATTTCGGTCAACGTACCAATTCCAAATTTACACACTTTGAAAGATAAAAGTGTTCCAATCTGAATAGCAACATGAATAATAATGAGAGAATGCACATGATAAGTTCCGATTTCCACGAGATTTTGTACAAATTGAACAAGCTGCGTTTGAAAGTTAACTTTATAGCTGTTGTACCGACCACGTATTTACGCGATAGTCTGTATCATATTT
>CM034005.1:3336207-3377934 GCA_019603395.1 Cyrtorhinus lividipennis
CATACCTTTGAAGAGAATCATGAAATTAGGTGCTAGAGTCCTAGTTGTAAGAAATACAAAAGTGATCTTGCAGTCATTTTTGTAAATTGTTCGCTCTTCCCCGAATTCCGTCACTACAAATGAATTATTAGGAATCTGTAAAGGAAATGTTGAGTTTAGTAGAAGCATGGAGCAAGACAGGATACTGGGCTGCACTTATAGACAAAGGCAGAAAATGTAGTTGGCCACATCCACGTGAGGGGTACCTACATTGAGCACATTAAAATAGGCCCAGAGGTTGATGGTTTGGAAATGTTCAGTCAACAAACTAAATTAAAACATGGCTGTAAAATGGGAAGTTTGTGGCCAAAGACTGGTTGGTCCTATGGTTAGGACGATGCATTTTTATTTGCTGTGAAGAGATTTCCTGTAATGGCAATATGAGCCGGCGAAGTTCGTTTTGAACATGCCAGTCCTGCCAAAAACCTGGCGTACTCACTCCTAAATATGTGGAAAGATACCATGCGAAGAATGATGACGTGTACACAGGCTTGATTCTTTCGTACAGTTCCGCTGGCGATGGAGACAGCGAATCACGGACGTAGGTGACGAAGTGAACGTAGGACTGTGAACAGAATAAATGAATACGTTTTTTGACACTTTGGACTTCGGAGGGACAACTGGGGTTGTCCCTCCGATACACACGTCGGAACCGGTACGGCTGCCGGGTTGAAAGTTACAGCTTTTCCGGCGCAAGTGGAACCACACTAGATCGCCAGCAGAGGCTGATACAATCAGAGCCGGACAACTGGGGTTGATTTTTTTAAAACTTATGAACAGCCCGAATGATGATAAGGGTTAAATCTAAGTTGTTCGGGAATAAGATATATAAGCACAACTGGGTTAAATAGACGTTGCCGATTGAAATAAGAAACTGAGGTATTGTAATAATTCAACTACCAAAATCCAAAACTCAACAGCCAACATTTTAACGATTTTCCAATCGGCAGTGCCCAGAAACGTGATAACAACTGTTGGTTGCCCAGTCTGTATCTCAGGACACCATTAGCTAGCAGGAATACTATACGCAATCGCCCTCACTAAAAATTGTCACGTCACGTACCTTATGGGTGAGGATATAAAAGCCTGTCTTCAAGTAATCTGAAAGTTACAGTCAATCCATCCCTTCTTTCACTCTGAATCACTCAAAATGATGAACAATAAGATGAACTGTGGGAATTACAAATTCAGAAAATCACCCAAAAATTAAGTATGCCGTTGTTTGGTAGGGAATGGTTATCAACTGAGCCACCTGAACTCATCAGGTAAATATAAAAAATAATCAACCAATATCATGCGAGCTTCCCAAGCCCAATTAGGCTGTGGGATACCTCCTCCTACGTAGTAGAACCATATTTACACGAATAAAATCACTCGTGACGAGGTTGTGGAAACCCATTTCGATAAAAAATGAACGTTTATAGTGAGAGAGTTTAATTCCAAATAAATTAATGAGAACTGTTAAATTGTTAAATCGATTCGACGGTTAAGACATCATCAGTAAGTTCATGTTAGTTACTGATGATGATGTAACCATCAAAATCGATTGTTCTCATTTAGTTTTTGTGGAAAAAGACTCTCTTATTATATAGCCTTCATTTTTTCTAAAACCATTATATCCTAGTTTAAGATGAAGCAAATGCATCTCCTTCAAAAACTTTTTTTTTTTAATCTATACAGTATTTCTAACAAAAATACCTTAGCTTCCTCAAATTTGAAGTATATCTGGCAACCCCAGTTGTACCGACATGATGCATACGCGCAACATAAAAGTGGTACATTACTAACAATATTGAACAACTCACGTCGACGTGTGGCACTTCCGTGAAACAATTTATGGCAATCCGTTTTCCTATGAAGAACGGACCCATCACGACTGCTTACGTCGTTCATGGAATCGAACTGTCAAGTCTGAGTGATGTAGTGGGTCATCGCGTCGCAGCACACCTGTTAGAAACAATCATATTTAACGTTTGCCACATTTATTGAACTATTTTCATCCTTCCGACATAGATTGGAAGACAAATCTGTACATAAATATGTCCTCCTTCGTAGGTCTACAGTTGTGAGTTGAACTGCAGCTCCTCCTCAACTCTTCTTTTAAACCACCACCTCGCATATTATCTTTTCTAAAAACGGATTGCATCTCATCTGATCTGCAGACAATATATCCGTACAAGGCCCGATATACATAATATGTACAGTTTCTACCTTCCAGCGAAGATTACATGACGACGAAGATTAAGATGACATCAAGAAGCCACAAGCCATTGTTTTCGGTGAAACGACTCAGATCCAATATGATCATAGTGTTCGGGATTGTTATTACACTTACACCTACATGCTACATGGTAATCGAATGTTTGAATGATAAGAAAGTTGTGACTGTTGTTGTTGTGACAGCACCGCTCACGGGACTTAAACTGTGGTTCTGGTTTGGCGCCTCAAAAATGCTTATGATTTTGTTCGTTGATGATACATATTGTAGAGGAATATTAAATAATCATCAAGGAAAAATATAATTTTGGTGGAGTATGGTGGTAAACGATACAAAAAGATAGGATACAATAAAAAAGAAAAAAAACAACAACAATGAAGCATTTTCCCGCTTCTTTAGCCTGAATGTACTCTTCCCCCTCCCCCTTTCAATCGCAGTTTTCCTCTCCAATCATGATAAACAAATTGTGACGTATTTCCATCAAACTTTTATTCCTATTTATAGCTTCATGTTTTAAACTTGGCCTTTTTTACCCGTTCAGATTCGAGTCAAATTTTCGTTTGGACAAGTTGGGTGTCCACGAGTCATTCAGATACTGGCTCAGTTTTATTGAGAAATACGTGTTAGTGTGGGATTGGTTCTTTATACCTCAGCATGATATCATCTTTTTCCATCCCATCAGATCTAGAAGGTTGGATTTTTTACCTAGAATCTTTCTCAATGTTCGGTAGGATTGACATTTTGCTTAATTTCTCGTTCTTTTTCCTTTTCTCGTTCATTAGAAGAAGCCCGTCAACCACTGGTGAAAATGATGTCCTCAGTCGTTACGTATGCAGGGAAAGAAGGGCTTGATACTATGACTCAGGTTCACAAATTCAATTCTCCCGTAAAATCCAGAATTTCTTGTCTGCTCAGAGGAATGTTGAGATAATAATCGAATAACTATCGTTTTAGATTGCCTCGCGATTCGCTGTCGGCGGAAAGAGTGTCACAGCCATTAATGCCTGTGGTGACCAGGAAGACAAAATGATGTTCCATGAGTACTCCTTTACTCATAGTACCTACGCCCTTTTGAAGGTTCGAATGGTGTAAGTATTACTACAATAAATAATTTTTATTGATTGTTATCGATCCCTCCTTCAATTGGATGCCATTCACACGTGGATATTAGTCCTGATTTTGTACAAATAGATGGGTATTGTGGTGAATCAAACAGTTCTCGTTTGATCTCCAAAGTTAAGTAGCATCAAGGGCGTTTTTTATATCGTTATTTATTTATGCGCGTTTTTTGTGGTAGGAAAAACCAATTACACCGCCTTCTAATAACGAGGAGGTAAAAGTGAGGCTTTCACTTATAATAAAGGCAGTGATGAGGCTTGCTCTTTGTTGGTTCTGCCTCTACTTACCTGTTATTATTTTTTTAATGTAGAATCCCTCAGATTATGCAATTTTGGTTGGTTATTCCTTGAATAATCAACCTATGTTTTCATGCAAATGGTCAACCTCTCCGATTCGGCTCAAATTTTTTTTCTGGACGTTTCATGATGTCTAGATCAAAAAACGCTGCAAATTCTTACACAGGGGTTGGTTATTCCTCGAACCAGTCGTATGGAGACTCATTTCTTCAACATGGGGGAAATGGGGATAACGGTGGGTGCGGCGGGTCCCAGACCCATTCCAATCGATTCAGTGTCCATGATTTAGTGGAAAATGATACCCCACACGCCAAGGTTCCAGAAATCTCAAAAACACATATTCAAAATGGGTAATATATACCCAATTTGACCCATAACTTCTTCCAGTGGGTGCCAATCGACCTGAGACCCACTTCATTGGATTCAGCTTCCAAGATTTAGCGGAAAATGATACCCCACACGCCTAGGTTCCAGAAATCTCAAAAACACATATTCAAAATGGGTAATATATACCCAATTTGACCCATAACTTCTTCCAGTGGGTGCCGATCGTTCTGGGACCCATTTTATTTGATTCAGCGTCCAAAATTTAGTGGAAAATGATACCCCACTCGCCTAGATCGCCCAAAATCTCGAAAATCCATTTTTCAAAAAACACATTTTGACCCCTACCCCGCCCAAATTTGGTCCGATCGGGCTGAAAAGCTTGGAGGACCGTCCTAGGCCGGGACCAAACCCCTGACCCAAATTTCAGATTTTTAGAAAATTTTCTACTACCAAAAACGGCGTGGACGGCGGACGGCGTACGGCGGACGGCGTACGGCGGACGGCGGACGGACATTGACCTTTTTTGATCTAGACATCATGAAACGTCCAGAAAAAAATTTTGAGCCGAATCGGAGAGGTTGACCATTTGCATGAAAACATAGGTTGATTATTCAAGGAATAACCAACCAAAAACACTGCAAATTCTTACACAGGGGTTGGTTATTCCTCGGACCAGGCGTATGGAGACTCATTTCATAAACATGGGGGAAATGGGGAAAACAGTGGGTGCGGCGGGTCCCAGACCCATTCCAATCGATTCAGGATCCAAAATTTAGTGGAAAATGATACCCCACACGCCCAGGTTCCAGAAATCTCGAAAACACATATTTAAAATGAGTAATATATACACAATTTGACCCATTACTTCTTCCAGTGGGTGCCAATCGTCCTGAGACCCACTCCATTGGATTCAGCTTCCAAGATTTAGCGGAAAATGATACCCCACACGCCTAGGTTCCAGAAATCTCAAAAACACATATTCAAAATGGGTAATATATACCCAATTTGACCCATAACTTTTTCCAGTGGGTGCCGATCGTTCTGGGACCCATTTCATTGGATTCAGCGTCCAAAATTTAGTGGAAAATGATACCTCACTCGCCTAGATCGCCCAAAATCTCGAAAATCCATTTTTCAAAAACACATTTTGACCCATACCCTGCCCAAATTTGGTCCGATCGGGCTGAAAAGTTTGGAGGACCGTCCTAGGCCGGGAACAGACCCCTGACCCAAATTTCAGATTTTTAGAAAATTTTCTACTACCAAAAACGGCGAGGACGGCGGACGGCGTACGGCGGACGGACATTGACCTTTTTTGATCAGGACATCATGAAACGTCCAGAAAAAAATTTTGAGCCGAATCGGAGAGGTTGACCATTTGCATGAAAACATAGGTTGATTATTCAAGGAATAACCAACCAAAAGGTCAATGTCCGTCCGCCGTCCACACCGTTTTTGGTAGTAGAAAATTTTCTAAAAATCTGAAATTTGGGTCAGGGGTTTGTTCCCGGCCTAGGACGGTCCTCCAAGCTTTTCAGCCCAATCGGACCAAATTTGGGCGGGGTAGGGGTCAAAATGTGTTTTTTGAAAAATGGATTTTCGAGATTTTGGGCGATCTAGGCGAGTGGGGTATCATTTTCCACTAAATTTTGGACGCTGAATCCAATGAAATAGGTCCCAGAACGATTGGCACCCACTGGAAGAAGTTATGGGTCAAATTGGGTATATATTACCCATTTTGAATATGTTTTTTTGAGATTTCTGGAACCTAGGCGTATAGGGTATCATTTTCCGCTAAATCATGGACGCTGAATCCAATGAAGTGGGTCCCAGAACGATTGGCACCCACTGGAAGAGGTTATGGGTAAAAATGGGTATCAATTGCCCATCTTGAATATGTGTTTTCGAGATTTCCGGTACCTGGGCGTGTGGGGTATCATTTTCCACTAAATTTTGGATCCTGAATCGATTGGAATGAGTCTGGGACCCGCCGCACCCACCGTTTTCCCCATTTCCCCAAAGTTTTTAAAACAGTTTCCATGCGCCTGGTCCGAGGAATAACCAACCCCTGTGTAAGAATTTGCAGCGTTTTTTATTCTGATCTATGTTGGTGATGCATGTTGTTGAAAAGCATCCTTGTAAACGTGATTCCAAATCAGTTCACTTTTCAAGCTTAAATTGGCTGTGAGTGAAGGCTGGAGCAATCTCATCAATTGGTTGTTAAGGTGTAATTGTGCTGGTTGTTGCCAAATTATCCTCATTGATAGAAAACGAGAATTTACTCGGTTTTATATTAAAATAGATGACTACTCGTAAGTGAGCCAACCACCCACTTTTTTTTTTGCCTCATTTATTTTTGAAACAATTTCTACTGGATCACTTTGTTTGTTTACAGACGTTTCAAAAGTGCTAAAGCGATCATCAATTGGTGCCACTCAGACGCCCAACTTGTGAATGATCCTCCTGACGTCATCATATTGAACGGGATAGAAACATTTTCAGAGCCACACGACATCACGGCCAACCTTATCTGTACATCCCTATTGGATGCGGTAATGTACAGCATCTCATCCAACCAGCGTTCGAATGGCAACTTTCATGTTATTGTGACTGTGAAGGAGTCTACTTATAATATGAAACCGATGCCACCGTTCCTGAGCCGCTTCCAATCAGTTTTAACTGAAGGGGAAGCTTTGCATTTGTTTGGAATATTTATATAACCACATTCGTTACCATGAAACTTTATTAAGGATAGTTCCTATGTATTAAAATAAGTTGAGCTCTCTTGTCAATATGCAGTTTGAACCCCATGATATTATACATAAGTACAGTAGGTAAATGTTTAAACCTATCCTGTAAATTTTCCTCGAGTTTTTATAAAAGCTACTTTGAGATGTTCTCTGTTCTCCTGTCCTTCGTCTTTTGTGATCCAAGGCGCGGTTCAACACTATATCAGTGTACTAGAGCTCAGATCAGTGTACACCTTCAAGTGGTGAATATTTGGTGTATTCATACAACTTATCGCCACCGTATCCATAAAGGAGTTTTCCTCTTCCATGTTCATCATAGTAGGGGTATCGATATCTGGGCCTGGAAAGGAACGTCATAATCAGAATTGTTGAAAGGCAGTAATTGATTTTCTTCATGGCATGTGTTTGATTCTCAATGATTCTCCCTGGTTGACCCCTTAATTGTCTTTGGGTCCTAGAATTCGATTTCCCAAACTCGGCCAAAATCTCACTCATGACATTCATCATTATGTACCTATTTGACATCACATATCTCACCTTTCAAAATACTGGAAGTTTGGAGCTTTGGGTTGGAGCGTTGCCATGGATGACGCCAGAAAGAATGCTACGGCAAACCAAAAGAGTTGAACCTGTGAAAAGTAAAGACGAAAAGAAGCTAGCGTTAAATAGCTCGCAATTCGGTTGTTTCTTGTACCAAGGATAATTTAAAAGTATGTCAAAAAGAATGATGAATTCAATCACGTGAATTCATTTACGACCTCAGCATCGGGATAACATTAGATGGACGTTCAAAACAAAATCTACGTCTTTCTCGTGGTTGTATGCTTTGGTCAGCGCTCATGATAATTGCTGGTGCTTTGATGATGGTAGTCTATGGATGGCAACCCACGCGGAACTGAATCCCAGCAAATTAACAAAGATTACTTATAAAGCATAGAACCATGCTCTAGGGCAAAGAATTCTTTCCTACTGGCCTACTTACATTGATAAAAATGATGGTCGATTTTAGATGCCTTGGGTACTCCTACCCTCCCGCTGAATTAATTAATGACCCCTAAGATAGAGACGTCAAAATACATATGTAGACCACGTTGTTTAAATCGGTACTTTGTTCTTTAACGTTTTATCACTTGAAGTTTCGATAATTTTGACGGTCATTGAGCTAATTTTCATGTTTTGTTGTTGGTGAAGTGAAATCCCTTTCGAAAAGTTGCGTCACATGAGGGTTGGTAAAACCAAAATCACGAGTACGTTTAACGGTAAATAATCACTACTCTCTTACAAACTATGGGTGGACTAGGTGGTAATCATTCAAAATTACACTTGAATTTCATATAGTGATGAAGAAATGACGACGGCTTGGTACGAACCTTCATGGCGAAGCAGAGGGAAAGTTGCGTCGGCTCGAGTTCTTCAGTCACTTTCACTGGTTGTAACTAGAAGCGTCTTCTGGCTTTGGGCGAACCCCCGCTCATGACGAATTGGAAGGGGTGTCCTCCCCCCTTGCCGCTGTTGATTCTTTCCCATTCCACGTTCTACCCTTGGTACAATAAATTCTAACTACCGTGGGACCTCCGTAGCTAATAGAAGAATCAATTTTCACACCGTTAATACATTTACGCACGTACAATCCCGTCATGGATCAGAAAAAAAATTTACTCGTAACTCGTAAAGAACTTATTAGTATCACTTCGAAAAAAAGAGATAACTCTCTAGGAAATTAAAGGATGAATTGAGGTAGGGAGTTCTGCAGTGTGGTGTACCTCCACTAAATTTTAAAAATTGTCAAAACCCTCGTCAGCTATAAAATACTCTCAAATATGGTGTTATCCTAATTGTTTTCAATAAGAAAAAATCATGAGTCATCATTTCGCCTCATTGATGACCTAATAGCCCATAACTAGATAGGTACCTGTCTCACTGAAACAATGTTTCTGCTCAAGGAGTTTCTAAATGGTACAACGTTGACTCAATTGCCATAAAATCTTGAACGGTAGTTTTTCCCTTTAGTACGATTGCTCTACTCGAGCTGTTGAAAGGGATGCTAATTTTGACCTGCGGCTAGTTCTGAGATATTTCTAAATATCTCTCCCGTCCAAGCAAGCGAAAGGCGAGGATGTTACAAAAGTCTTATCAACAAGTTCATCGTCTCTACCCCCTTCTTTGTTTTTTGGAGCGTCTATTTTGTGTTGGTTAGGGAAGGAGGAGGCTTAGCCAAAGATCTTGTCAAATAAAATGAGCCGCATGACTAACGTCCGGGCAATCGTGTCAAGGTCCACAACTGCTCAACCCAATCGTCTGTCCCCGGCATTCTCCCCGCTACCAGCTGCGTAACGAACTGCAATCGGAATTCGAAAGAAAATGCTTAACGCTTCCTCGATCGATTTTTGTGATGCAGTCAGTTCCAACACTTGTAATATAGGTGCCCTTCACTATAATCAATATCACCTACCTATAGAGGGTGTCCGAGAGTGCCCCCTTCCTAAAATCGTCCAAAAACAATCCAAGCGATTTTTTTCACAGGGGCAGGTTATTTCTCGGATCAGGAGCATGGGGACTCAGTTCAATTGACTCAGCGTCCAAAATTTAGTTGAAAATAATACCCCACACACCTAGATCGCGTAAAATCTCGAATCCATTTTTTCAAAAAACGCATTTTGACTCCTGCCCGAAAATTTTCGAGGACCAACTAGATCCAAAAGTGGGTCCCTGCCCAGAATTTCAGATTTTTACAGAATTCTTCTTCTAAAGGGCACTGTTCCAAGACCCATTTCACTGTATTCACCGTCCAAAAGTTAGTGGGAAATAATACCCCACGTGCCTAGATTCAAATTGTGTTTTTCGAAAAATGTATTTTCGAGATTTTTGACGATCTATGTGTCCCTAGATCGACCATACATCCCCTAGTTCCATTTCGAATGTGTTTTCGATATTTCTGGTACCTAGGCGCGTGGGGTATCATTTCCCACTTAATTTTGGACGGTGAATCGATTGGAATGAGTCTCTATACTCCTGGTAAGAGGAATATCCAACCCCTATGAATGAATTTGCAGAATTTTTGGTTGGTTATTCCTTGAATTTAGCTACTAATCTCAGCAACAAGCCATTAACTCGCGGGACTTACAAATTGAAGGTTGAGAGAAAACTGGCTCATTTGCAAAGCCAACCGTGTATCTGAAAGCGATGAATGCGATCCATTAGGCGAATGATGAATTTCTATAGCAAAGGAATATTAGTTTGTCTTAATTTCCAGTTGAGTAACAGAAATTTTTCTCACAAAGAATCAACAAGGTAAGTGAGGAGCCGCTAAATTATTCTTGTATTGTAGGTAGATGTCACTATTGTTACATTAAAAACAACCTACGATAATAAATAAATTTACCTACAACGGTAATATTTCAGATGTATACTTTCGGCACGTCATTCGTAACTGAAATAATAGTTGACGCTCTAGGTTGGTAGTAGAATGAACGACGATTTTCCATGTCCCTCGACTCTGCGAGAGATTACAATCTCAACTCAAATGAAGACGATTTGGTCGCCACTGACGTGCAATCATCGAGATTTCTTCGAATGATTACTCAATAGAGACCTTGGAGAGTTGAGCGTTTTCACCGTGTGCCCCATGCAGAGGTTCAGAAAACTTCGATCATTTGTCATCAACGACGTCAACTTTTATAAATAGTCGAGAGACCAAGTGTGATATTCTTGCCTTCTACAACTCGCTGTCATCGAATCACCTTTCTGTTTTGTCACGTGAAGACAAGTCGTTTTCTTTTCTACAAAAATACATTAAACAGTTTGATCAAATCCATCAACTGCATGCAGTGACCGATGACTATTAGGGATCTTCGCTACTGCTAAAAGTCACACAGTGGCAGAATAGGTCTCCTACTAACCGCAATAACCTCACATTATAAACGTGTAAATTACAATTCCTCTGCCATCCCTTGAAAATATGCGATTACTCTTATTTTTGACAATTTCCCATCTGTTATCAGAAAATTCATCTACTAGGTATGGCATTCGTTTCCTCTCGTTAGCGTCAGTAAGAAGAATTTCTTATAAATAGACCAGAGCAGGTGCTCACCTCAAGATGGATCAGTCTTACGCCATTTAGGAGGTTCATTACTTAAAAAGCTCACGATCCCGTAAATTCGCTCCTAATTCCGTTATTGTCTCGACGGCGCTCATCGATTATGTTCTTTGTGTTATTTTCTTTAGTGAAGTCATCGTTTTCCAATTGGTCATTACCTAATCAATTATTTCAAGTACCTACTTATTAGTGGTTCAAGGTTTGTGCCACTTACTCTTATGGCTGGTCCCTAATGACTTGGGAGCATACAAAACAAGTGATATTTGATTAAAAATAAGCAGGTGCTTAGTTACATAACTGTTTTGGTTAATTATTCCTTGAATAATCAACCTATGTTTTCATGCAAAAAGTCAATCTCTCTGATTCGGCCAAACATTTGTTTCTGGGTGTTTCAAGGTGTCTGGATCAAAATAAGCAAATGTCCGTCCGCCGTACGCCGTACACACCGATTTTGGAAGTAGAAAATTTAGGGTAGGGGTCAAAATGTGTATTTCAAAAAATGGATTTTGAGATATCTGGTACCTAGGCGTGTGGTGTATCATTTTCCACCAAATTTTGGACGCAGAATCGATTGGAATGCTTCTGGTTTTAAGGAATAACCAACCCCAGTGAAATAATTTGCGTTTTCATTTTATTGATTATCTAATTTTATGTATCCTTAGCGCTCATCTAGCCACATACGTGAGATTCTTGAGACTGACGGAATTTCAATAAATAAAACTGGCTTTGATTCAGAAAAATGTTGTTCAATTATTCAATACTCACTCAACTATTTGAGGTTTAATAAGTTTTTTTTTTTTTTGCCCAGTAGAAGCAAGTTTGTATGAGCAGACGAATACTAGGAAACTAGGAACGTTTTGTATTACCTCGTATGGTGCAACGTGTTGTCAGATCAGCTCATCGCAGGATTTCAGAGACATTAATCTTTACAGGTTTTGAAATTAGTGTCTGTATGACTTGTGATACAAAATATTGAAGAGGGAATGATTATCTCGTATAAAAGCTGCTCATGAAGGCCACTTCTAACGTAAATTTACTGCCAAGACACTAGGTTTTCATTATAAGTTTATTTTTTTTTTCTTATTGGAACAATACACCAATGTGTTCTTATAGACAATTAAAAATATAAAACACGATTTCCTCTACATTAGTTTTACCTACAAGGGCGAGAATACGAGTAATTAGCGCTAGAGTGTTAAAATACCTAGAAGCAAAGCCTTGTGTTCACACCAGTTTTTCCGTCCCCCTACTTTGTGTTACTCTCCGATTTCCGCAATCTTGTATATATCCTGGAGCCAATATCGTCATGAAGAATCGAGTGACTTGGTAATTTTAAATAGCAAGTCTCTCATACGTCAGGGTATCCTGCTAGTGTGTTTATACATTTTGGCTCTGCTTAGGACTACATAAAATATAATAATCAATATTACAAAAAAGCTGCAAATTCATTCACTGGAGTTGGCGATTCCTCTGGCCAGGAGCATGGAGACTCATTTCAATCGACCAGTACTCCAAAATTTAGTCGAAAATATCCCACACGCCTAGATCGTCGAAAATCTCAAAAATCCATTTTTCGAAATACACATTTTGACCCCTACCCTAAATGTTCTACTACAAAAAGGCGGACGGACATTTGCTTATTTTCATCTAGACACCTTGAAACGCCCAAAAAAATTTTTGGTCCGAATTGGAGACATTGACTTTTTGCATGAAAACATAGGATGATTATTCAAGGAATAACCAACCAAAACGAGAGCAAAATTACCCCACAAAGAGTAAGCTCAACGTTTATTTAGACCCATCATCAATTCAAAGGTTAATTAACATTGTTTTTTGGTCCTCTTACTCATTAACTTACATCATTTCATCTTGTATTTAATCTACTTCTGTTGGAGATGTGTCGTTACTAAGATATAACTGATGTTTCTGTATGAAAATCTGCAAATGGTGCACCTTGACACATAAGGTAAGGGTTGCGGACTACACCAAGAACAACGATAATTTTCTAGAGCTGATGGAAGAAATAATCGACAAAGCTTTTGAGTATAAATAATAAGGCTCTTTATTGCTTCTATAAAATTAAGAAATTGGCTCAGATTTATAATCCGTTTTAGTTTTAAAATGTGGGTTCGTTATTCACTCGATTAGTGTTGTTAACACCCTGTATGAGTACATAGCGTATAGATTTGAAAGCAATTTTTGATGAGATTCTTCAAGAAGGTTCTCATATTGGAGACGCTGTGTAGAAGAGCTCCAGGAGGGGCTCGGAATAAATTTACCTTTTGATATGATCGTTGAATTTGGGATTTCCGCGACGATGTAACAACCGCATCAGGGTCGGACCCTTGAATATTCTTCACAAAATGTTTGTTGAGTTACAAGAAAACGCTCCCGAGCCATGAACTTTGGTTGAGTTTTGGACCGTCGTAGACCAGAAGGCGAGAAGTTCTATGCACTTCGTCACTCGAGAGGCACACCGCATCTTCACGCCACAATAGATCACTCACGGGACGATCGGAGCCAGTGCATTTGATGCTTTCGACCAGCAGCGGGTTAAGAACCTGACGAGCCGATGAGGGATTGCCGTGCTGCTGTTGTGAGTTGTAATGGCTGGAACGTGATTGTGATTTTTGCGTGAGTATAAGAGAGAAGTGGTCGAAGGAGCTCTGTCAGGTCATTGTTTGGTAGCCGCTTCTTTCTCGTTCTTTTGCCGCTTCCTCACCAGAAAGCCACGGACGCCGGCCTGTATCTTGGTCGCCGCGACTTCGTCCGGAGTCGGATTCCCGGATCCCGACTTGCCGGTGCCTTCGGTCGTCGCGTTGGCCGCTTCGTTCTTCTGCATTTTCCCGTACAAACTCTCGTTCGGCTTGGCGCAGTTCCTGACCGACTACGGCTGCTCGACTGAGTGTGAGTGCCGGGTGACGTAGTTCGGTCGCGCCACTCCTACTCCCGTCCAGTCGGCGCTTGAGTCCGCTCCCATCCCGTGTTTCCCCATCCTTTCTGGCTCGCGTCACGGACTTGGCTCGAGCTCACAACCTGGAATCCGGGCTCGCCCAGTCGCTCGCGAGTCCTCGGGTCAAGATCGTGGATACCCCATCGCTACCCCAAACTACTCCATCATGTAGACCTACCCACACATAGGGACTACACATAAGTAGGAATGTAGGTCCCTTGTCTGATTTTTCTATCCTACCGAAACGTATACAGAGTGCTCCACCAGTCCCCCCTCCCTCCCTGCTAAACCCGTTCAAATGGAAGTAAACAAAAAAATCTGCAAATTCTTACACACGGGTTGGTTATTCCTCGAATGGGGGAAACAGTGGGTGTGGCGGGTCCCAGACCCATTCCAATCGATTCAGGGTCCAAAATTTAGTAGAATATGATACCCCACACGCCTAGGCACCAGAAATCCTGACACATACAAAATGGGTGGATACATACCCATTTTGACCCATAACTTCTTCCGGTGGGTGCCAATTGTTCTGGGACCCATTTTATTGGATTCAGCGTCCAAACTTTAGTGGAAAACTATACCCCACACGCCTAGGTAGCAGAAATCCCGAAAACACATAATCAAATTGGGTAATAAATACCCAATTTGACCCATAACTTCTTCCTGTGGGTGCCAATTGTTCTGGGACCCATTCAATTGGATTCAGTGTCCAAAATTTAGTGGAAAATGACATCCCACTCGCCAAAATCTCGAAAATCCATTTTTCAAAAAACACATTTTGACCCCTACCCCCTCCAAATTTGGTCCGATCGGGCTGAAAAGTTTCGAGGACCCATCTCGGCTGGGAACAGACCCCTGACCCAAATTTCAGATTTTTAGAAAATTTTCTACTACCAAAAACGGCGCCGACGATGGACGGTGTACGGCGGACGGACATTGACCTTTTTTGATCAGGACATCATGAAACGTCCAGAAAAAAATTTTGAGCCAAATCGGAGAGGTTGACCATTATCATGAAAACATAGGTTGATTATTCAAGGAATAACCAACCAAAATCGGCAAATTCTTACACACGGATTGGTTATTCCTCGAACCAGGCGCATGGAGATTCATTTCTTCAACATAGGGAAAATAGGGGGAAACAGTGGGTGGGGCGGGTCCCGGATCCATTCCAATCGATTCAGGGTCCAAAATTTAGTGGAAAATTATACCCCACACGCCAAGGTACCAGAAATCTTGAAAACACATGTACAATATGGGTAGATACATACCCATTTTGACCCATAACTTCTCCCGGTGGGTGCCAATCGTTCTGGGACCCATTCAATTGGGTTCAGCGTCCAAAATTTAGTGGGAAATGATACCCCACTCGCCTAGATCGCCCAAAAGCTCGAAAATCCATTTTTCAAAAAACACATTTTGGCCCCTACCCCGCCCAAATCTGGTCCGATCGGGCTGAATAGTTTCGAGGACCGTTCTAGGCCGGGAACAGACCCCTGACCCAAATTTTTAGACAATTTTCTACTACCGAACACGGCGCGGACGATGGACGGCATACGACGTACGGCGGACGGACATTGGAATTTTTTGATCTAGAGACCATGAAACGTCCGGAAAATTTTTGAGCCGAATCAGAGAGGTTGACCTTTTGCATGAAAACATAGGTTGGTTATTCAAGGAATAACCAACCAAAAGGTATTTGTGAAAGAATAGAGGGATCAATATACACAAATGACCGTCCCAGGCCGGGAACAGACCCCTGACCCAAATTTCAGATTTTTTAAAAATTGTCTACTACCGAAAACGGAGAGGACGGTGTACTGTTTACGGCGGACGGACATTGACCTTTTTTGATCTAGACACCATGAAACGTCCAGAAAAAAAATTGAGCCGAATCGGAGGGGTTGACCTTTTGCATGAAAACATAGGTTGATTATTCAAGGAATAACCAAGCAAAAAGTTTCGTTTGAATCCTCATGCATTGTTGCAAGGATGTCAACATTATATTAGTGCACCCAGCGCAAGTGACACTAACATACTGGTTACGAATTTTATCAAAATCGGTCCAGAATTTCAACTGCGATTAGGGGTTTTAAAATTAAAAAACAAAATAGAAAAAAAAAGATTTTTGATTAAAAACGATAATTTAGAACCAATTAATTGGTACAATACACCACCACCCCACCCCTCCATCCCACTTCATTCCGACAAGATTTCAAGATAGTAATAATTTATGTCACCCTCAAGTTTCAAGTACTTTGGCTCAAAATTTGTATAGCTGTTCAGCTGTAACGGTCTTCAACAGCTTCCCTGCAACATTGAAAAATAGAATTTTCGAGAATACCTAGAGCAAATAGTAAAAACACCACTCCTCTGGTAAAAAAAAGTACATTCTGCAAGTGCTACACCAGCAGCAACCGTGATTTTTATCGTCAGTGTCTGTTCTTTCTTTTTAGTGATTCTATCAGCTGAATCAGGATATTTTTGTTAGAAGTAGCTTTAATTTATTTAACAATTTTTTTGATTCTCATTTTGGTCTGAACGTTGTTTTTAGTTTCTTTTAAGTAGGATGAGCAATTATAGTTGAACTGTGTCTTTTATTCTTTTCAGTTTGTTCTTCTTTCTTTTTGTAGTCTTAGTGTATAACTATAGTATGACGGGCGAGATAGGTAAAGCAGCCTTATTTGCAACTTATTTTGTACAATTGGTTCAATTTCTAACCTCACATGGGCTGAACTTGACTGAACCATTCCATGTAGAAAATAGGGAGAGACAATTTCCACATGCATCGCTGCAACCCCTTCATGACCCTGTGTCATCCACATAAAGCCTAATGAGAAGTGGGACGGATAGAAGATGGATCAGGAAACATCTACATTTTGTGGAACATTTTTATTTGGAAACACTGGAAAACGTACAAACGTCTTCACTACAAAATATATTTATAAGTTCAATGAGTTTCACATTCAACATCAAATTTCAGTAGGTATTCGACTTCGAAGTTCATCAAATGTATGATAAATAGCTCTTGGGGTTATTGAGACCCAGATGTTTTCTTCGTATTACAAATGAATTTTCAAAAATATAGGTACGTAGGTCTCGAATATCAAGACATGTTTGTTGATTCCTATCATTTGGATCGATGGATGCATACAGCAAAAAATGCATATCTGCCAAACGTCGGCTTTCATTTTACATAGATAGCACAAAATGCGCCTGTAGATACACTGGATAGCAATGATGAAAACGCGAAGAAGCACAACACTCAATTCATTTTGGGAATTGGCGTTTTGGTGACTAATTATTGCATTACTTATTATCATACTTTTTAATTATTTTTGGTACACGAAGCATTAGGAGAAAAATTATCGTTTGCTGAAATTGCTACAACGAATATTACTTTCTACGTCAGTAACCTGAGTACATTCTCTAATAATGGGACTTTGCACTCAATACAACAAAAGGGGAAGGTAGGTTTCTAAAATGCCTACAGGTCAGACAACGATTATACAGCCATAGAATATGTACTCCAATTGGTGTGTAAGTTTTCTTGTCGCCAATGAGTTTTTTTGCTATTATTTAGACAGGGAACCGGCATTCCGAGCTAAGGAAAAAGGAATGTTGATGTCGCGAGAGAAATATATTTCATCTCCAAAAGCCAACGACTATTACAAGTAAATGTTTGCATCACTACGAAATGGCTCAGAGTGTTGCCGGAAATACTACAAAAGCTGTGGACGTAGAAACAAGCGTTTATGGAAGAGAAGACATGCAGATCAATACTCGGATAAGCCACGAGCCTCTTGGCTTCGGGTGGGAGTTCTTTGGACAATCACTCATTACTATTGAGCTTTGGTTCAGAAGTTTCATTAGTTGTGTGGATAGCATAAAATATGAAAATTTTCTCTTGAAAAATCATCTACGCGAGGATGATGATTTTGGATTTTAGAATTTTTTCGCTTTTAAATATCTACCTTTGTGCTCCTCCCATAATTGGTTCCCTTGGTTGTGAAAATTTAACAAATGTTATCCCCCAGAAAGCTCACACTTATAGCGAGCGATCCAGCAGGTTGTGTCAAAATAACATATGATGTTAACTAATTAAATTAAATACTAAATGCTATTCTTTTTCCTCGCTGGGCCAAATACAACCATTCTAGAACAGCCCGTGGTCATTGGGGATTTAAAAAGACTGTCAAAACAGATCATTACGTAAATTTAGAAAATACAAGTTCAATGGAAAGACAAAATCTATACTTAGTATGGTCATACAATTAATACATCGTAGACAGACCTAAGGGGTCCCACCAAAGGGGCTGATTACAATTTGTTTAAATACACAGTTATTTACTCACACAGTTTGGATCAAATGTAGCTCAGACGAAGGATGCACGGGGGGGGGGGGGGGGTATTTTGACATGAACGGGTTGGATATTCAATAGTGGATTAGAGTTCTTCTGTAGTGGATTTGCTAAACGAAATCAATTCCCGCACGCTTGACATATTTGATTACAAATACCTAAAACTTTTGATTCGGAAGTATCATTGACAAGTAAGAAACAGTTCTGGTAACAATCTCAAAGGTGGCCAAAGAGGGGCGAGAAATGAAAAACCACCCATCCTTACCCATACTTTTCCCCTCTCAAAATATCAACCATTATGCAATTTTTATTTAGAATTCAATAACTTGAGTACTCATAGGAACTCATATTCATCGACTTTATCGCTGGAAACCAAACGCAGCAACCCGATGCCGAACAACATTCCATGAGCAGCCATAAACGTCTTTGCACTAGCTGAAGCTAGACAGCGAGTGGTAAAGCTTCATAAATATTAATAACGACGTGACAAATGTAAATTGATAGAACGAGGCCACCGAAACTACACACCTACGGCCACTCATATAACAATACTTGAATTTAATTTGATATGTCCTTCATCTTCCTCCCGAAAGGATTTTTTTTTAACCGTTGACGCTCATTAAAACTTTTATTTGGATCAAACTTCCTATGTGAGTAAATTTTAATGGATACAGGCAGCATGTGAGAACTACCGAAAAGACTGATGAAACCGACGAAAATTGCCACCCTCTAACTATTTTTGTAAAAGTCATCTGTGAAGCATGTCGGAGTGGACATTGATATGCAGGTGAAAGCTTAGATTTTGTATGATTTCGGAACAAATGAAAAAATCCACAATTTTTACACATAACCAAAAATTAAATGAACGATTTCTATCCTCAAACAGGACTTTGTCCAATCAAAATTTCAAGGTTTTCTGATGGTTTCTAGTCATTGAATTTTATTCATTACTAAGCCCCTTAGAAATCTACATTCATGCAGCAGATAATATTACAAATCTGAAGCAGAGCTTTATCAACGAACATCCAAAATTTTTGGTTCAGCAGCCTTATGTTACTTTGTCCACCCATTGTCAACCTACCATGTGGTCCATCAACCTCCATTTTTGCAAATGAAAGGGACACTGAATAATAAATGCTCTTATCAACATCCATATTTGAATTAACAGTTGAATAGGGTATTTACGAAATCCAAAATACGTAATTCCATAGTTTCATCAATCATAAACCAATTGAAAAAAATTACGTTGATTTGTTTCAAATGTTAACTTAGAGAAACCGAATCAATGATCTTAATTCTAACTCTAAATAATTGTTTACTATTGTATCTATCACAAAGTTTCTTAGTTCTAGATCGCGTGTATGAAAATAGTAAAAAAAAAGAAAACCACACAAGAAACAGGAAATTGATAGGTTCTTACTAAGACTAGGACTGATGAAGGGAAACAAGAGGATTACATTCGCGGTAATGGTTATTAAAAGGCATGGACCACTATAAACCATTCAAAACCTTCATTTTTATTTTCATTTAAGACTCTCTTAACATAATATAAATTCCGAAAAAGTGAAATTAACGACCGAAAGTGATTTGACGAAAGTAAGAATATCTTAATAATATATAACTGGAGACTTTTATAGAAAATATTTCGATAAACGCTTTGATCTCCTTTGACTTTCATCTTTCTACAAATAAATATAGGTAGGTACTCGTACCTACCGTATTTACAAGATTTATACTTAGGTACCTAACTCAAAATAATTAATTTGGTTTGAATCAGTCAATGGCGAATTTTATGGGCAACTTGGGAACCTGAGGAGTGATTAGTGAATTTAGTTGGTGGTTTGCTTCTTGCGCGTGAGGTAACCCCTGACGTTGGCTTGTATTTTGGTAGCGGACAGGTTGAGGAGGTCCTCGTCATTGGCGTGCTCGGTGGGCTCTGAGCCGTTTATGGTGGATGACAGAGGCGCTTCAGGTTGCGCCGACGGTGCAGGTGAGGCAATTGTGGAATTTGCGTCGCCACCGTTTTGATGTTCATCCTTAATGTCATGTACTTGTGAGTCTACCTCGTTCGAGGGTTTAATTTCTTGTGACAGTTGAGGAGATGCCGATTTTGCATCTGTTGCGCACTCTGCACTGCTCTGAGACTCTGAGCACACCTCTGTACCTTTGTTCTCACCACTCACAACTTCATCAGTCACTAATGGTCCAGATTCCTCGCTGTTTACGATTGGTACAGGACTAGAAATGTGGCTTTCTGGCTCATTATGACTAGATTCTGACGCAGCAGGGATCACCTCTGCTGACTCTCCTTTGTCTTCTTCTTTTTCATCAGTTTTCTCTTCAACTCCAGGATTTTCAGACGTGGATTCAACGCATGAGGGAGTGGGAGTTTGCGTTTCAAGTACCTTGTTTTCCTCTGCTATGCTCTTAGCATCTGCAGCTGCACTTTGCTGCAAAGTGGCAGTATCTTGCTTTGCATCATCAGCTGATGACGTCAAACTGCGGGGTGGTTGTTCTTCGACGGTATTCTGTGAAGAAGTTGTATCCTGGGACACTGAATCAATGCGTGAAGAAGCCTTATCATCAACTCCTGATTCTGAGTTATCAGAATCTCTCAACAACTCCTGGCTACTTGAATCCAGATTGTCGTTAATTTCCGATGTGAGCGACTGTGGCTGGAGGGTCTCCAAATCGTCTTTGTCTGACGCGTTTTCCTCAGATTGATTTTCAGGTAACTTCTCAGCATTTTCTGACAAGCTGCCTTCCGCTGTGCTTGATGATTCATCAGTTTGTTGCTCGGTCTTCTCACTAATTTGCTGGCCAGGTGATGTCGGTAGTCCCTCTTCAGTGCTGAATTCAATTAGTTCTGCCAACGTTCCTTCTCCTGGGCCTAGAATAAAAATTACCTGGTCAAGCTGGTTTCATCAGCTGGAATTTCCTTATGAGAACGTGATTGAAAGAGAGTCACCAAAAGAGGCGGACATCTGAATTTGTGGAAAATGAGAAATTATGTCCAAAGTGATGGGACAGGTAAGATTGTGGGATCAACCTCATTAGATGATAGTTACCTTCGCTGTCCTCCTTAGGTACGCTGTCTTTCACATCTACAGGTTCTTCAGATGGTTCACTACTTTCGAGAGGAGCAACCTCAGCTTTCTCATCTGAGCCTACGCTGGCTACTTCGTCATTGGTTACTCGATCCACCTTTATAATCAACAACGTCAATTAGACGAACCTTCAGAGTTCTACAGAGACGATACTATTAACAGGAAAGTGATCTATATACTGACCTGTTTTCGAGTCAGGAATCCACGGACGTTGGCCTGAATTTTTGTAGCAGCCTCATTGACATCAAGTTCAGGCTTGGATTGAATCTGTTCATCGCCACGGATCTCGTCACATTCTTGAGGTTTCTGCAGCTGTTTCAATTCATCAGAGTCTTCTTCAATGGTGACGTCTCCCTCGGTGGAATTGTGCGACTCACTGCCTGCACCCTTAAAATTTAAAAAAAAAAAAAAAAAAAAAGTTGCAATCATTATGTGAATAGCCAATGTGATTAAATCATAAAGCGCTGCAAATAAATTTTAAAATATTTTATTTATAACAGGGATGTCTGGCGTCGAATGATACCCCGACTTTAGTCGAAAATAATACCCCACACGCCTACATTGTTAATATAGAAGCATTATTGCATATTATAGAAGTTTTTATTGAAAATTGAGATTGTCCTTGGAACATTACACAAGATAAACCCTCAACCAATTTTTAAACACATTATGTACCGGAAGCCATGTAGTGAGATTGGAAAGCTACATATATAGCTACATATTTGGGCCAAGCATTCACAAAACCATGTTCTGGTTCTAGTTGGCCCTCAAAACTTTTCAGCCCGATTGGTCCAAAAAGGGGAGGAGTGAAGAAAATGTGTATTTCGAAAAATGGATTTTTGGCGATCTAGGCCTGTGGGGTATCATTTTCCACTGAATTTCGGACGCCAAACCGATTGGAATGAGTCTTCAGGCTCCTGGTCCGAGGAATAACCAACCCCTGTGATTTTATACAAAATGTTATGCTGCTACAACAGATGGCCTTTTTTCCATAACGAATAATCAATTACAGCAGTTGTTGTTGATGTTGATTGCAGCAGTGAGTGTAGTTGTTGTTGTGCTCTGAGGTCTAGATAATGATAATGTACGAGTAGGTAGGTAGTAGTTTTTTTTTCAACTGCACATGAATTATATTTTGAAAAACATCAAAAGAACACAAGAAGTGAGTTGATACGAAAAAAAAAAGAGAAAAAAAAAACAGTGAAACTAACAACATGTACTCGAAGTTTCAGCCATCAGCTGAGAAATGCTATTTTAAATGTCCTAGTGGTAGACATGAAATATTGATGGTTGGAGAGTGGATTGATATCAACATCGATGTTTTCTTTCAATATTCCATGTCTAGTGAAAGCAATATAGTCGACGCCGTTTAGTGCCCGTAAGAAAAGTATTGGATGCTTTTGATCCAAACATGAAAAAACACGTGAGTTCAGACATTGTCTCACAATCCGATTATAGCGTTAATTAGGGTGATGAAATAATCAATGGGTAGGTAGTCCACTGCGGAAAGTGCCTCACATCCCCCTCTCAAGATAAGAATCTTGAATATTGACAAATTTAACTGAAGATAAGGGAAAAACGCGAAGTGCGCAACAGGTACCGTTAACGAAATTCGTGGAAATAATTCTCATTAAGATTAGGCATCAGTCATGAATTTGAGTCGGCATCTCGTAAGATATAGAGTCTAGTTTCTTCGTGTTCAGCGAAAGTCCCAAAATTTGTCTAGATTACGTTTCAGAACGAAGAAATTAAACTTGAACGTCAAACTCTCGATCTGAGGTATCAATAAACTAGAACTTCGAGCTCAACACTTTTTTGCTTCGCACCTCATTACATTCTGAGCGAGAGAGTTTCTTATTCCCTTGCTAATCCTCCAAGTCGCAGTTACCCAACTGCCTTCTCACTCAATGGAGTGAATATCGCTTCAAGTATTCTGATCAAGTATTTCCTTACGGATGGTAGAACTGACGGCATAACAAGTAGAAAGATTTCTCATCCCTTGCAGTGCATCTTCAACGAGAAAGTGCAAAAGTTTGTGATGAAGTAAAGTTTCTCACGACAGAAGTTCGACTTATCAGTTCATTAAAAATAAATAAAATGATAATAATAAAGGTTGCGAGCATTCGAATCACTAGATTAACTCGTGTTCATGGGTCAATACAGCATTAATGAAGCTTAACGTTTTCGAAAACAAGTTTCTGTTCAATTAAATAGCAGTTTACCCTCGAATAAAGTCAGTTTTTTGCCTAAAAATGCAAGCTCATAATGTAATAACTTCATGTTCGAGACAACACCCGTCCAAAGACTGGGACTGCTGGGCATCCAAGTTTAGTGTAGAGAATTATGTTTTTATAAAAATGTTTCACCTTATCAGTAACGACTTCCGTGTGTAAATCATCAGTGCACGAGGACTCAAGCAGCTCAAAATCCGGCGCAGGAAGGTCTTCATCGGCAGTCATCCGAGCTAATTCGGCAGTGGTGTTATCGTCTTGATCCGGAGGAGTCTGTAAGATCGTTCTTATTTAAATTCATTTAGTACATAGTTTCCCAGTTAAACAGAAAAATGACATTGAAAATTAGAACTCCCGAAAAATGCAGGGTTCGAGCACAGTATCTCGGTTATCAGCCTCGGATGGCATTGGGCCAGTAACTCACGACCGGACGGGACCATAAATTGGAAAAAACGGATTACTATATGATTGTATGTAAAATACCACAAATCGTCTCATTAAAGTAAACAGATACCTGATCTAAGTGTCAATCAATCTGTCAAAATCAATCAAACAATCTGAGTTTCCGGCTGTCATTAAACTCTTTCATTCAAAGTAAAATGTATGTTTGCTTGTCAGATAAAGTCTTGTAATAAATATCCCGTTCAATCAAAATCTTTCCAGATTTTTCACACGATAAAGAGAGTGCAATGAGAGTGGATTCAGTTGATGTCAATACTCGGCTACGTAATAAGAGTTGGCCAATATTCCCTCTATTTTTCCGACGTAAAATTGAAGTAATTTCGGATTACATTGTACGTAAAAAGTACGTTCCCCTCAATAGGCTACTGAGTCCATACTTTTGAAGGTACCTACTGTGAAACAACAAATTAAAAGTTGAAAAAAAAAAAAAATCAAAAAGTTGATGCGAGTTGGAAAAGAAAAAAAAAAAAAAATTAAAAAATAGGTTACAGAAATTGAGATAAATAAGTAAAACATACAGAAATTGATTTTTTTAAATGAAACTACAATTTATTGTTACTGTATTGTTTGAAATAGATCAAATGCACAATAGAATAATTGAATGAAGAGTGAAGAATAATTTTCAAGGGGCGCACAAAAGACAAATCGTGAAAAGTCTGTCACATGAAAATTGTATCAGTTGATAAGGGGAAATCCTATAAAAAATTTGTACTGGACCAGGTCTTGTGATCATGATGAGATGTGAATCTAGAAATGGAAGCGTAGGGCGCAAGCGCGGGAAATGGACTAATCACATTAGTACATCGACATAAACTTCATATTTTAATTGTGATTCCTACAGTTTATCTATTTTCACACAACTTCTCGTTCTTGCGCTTTAATTCATTTTGTTTTTCTTTTTATGTGCGCATGAACTGTTTCAAATATGGTCTTGAATGTGTTATTTTGGTTGGTTATTCCTCGAATAATCAACCTATGTTTTCATGATAATGGTCAACCTCTCCGATTCGGCTCAAAATTTTTTCTGGACGTTTCATGATGTCCTGATCAAAAAAGGTCGATGTCCGTCCGCCGTACGCCGTACCCCGTACGCCGTCCATCGTCCGCGCCGTTTTTAGTAGTAGAAAATTTTCTAAAAATCTGAAATTTGGGTCAGGGGTCTGTTCCCGGCCGAGACGGGTCCTCGAAACTTTTCAGCCCAATCGGACCAAATTTGGGGGGGGGGGGGGGGGGGGTCAAAATGTGTTTTTTGAAAAATGGATTTTTGAGATTTTGGGCGATCTAGGCGAGTAGGGTGTCATTTTCCACTAAATTTTGGACGCTGAATCCAATGAAACGGGTCCCAGAACGATCGGCACCCACTGGAAGAAGCTATGGGTCAAATTGGGTATTTATTACCCATTTTGAATATGCGTTTTCGGGGTTTCTGCTACCTAGGCGTGTGGGGTATGGTTTTCCACTAAATTTTGGACGCTGAATCCAATGAAACGGGTCCCAGAACGATTGGCACCCATTGGAAGAAGTAATGGGTCAACTAAATTGTGGTAGCGGAATCCAATGAGAATGGGTCCCAACGTTGGCACCCTGGGAAGTTATGCAATGGGTATTATTACCCCTTTTGATATGTTTTTCGGATTTTGCACTGTTAGTGTGGGTTTCCTAAATTTGGACGCTGAATCCAAACGGTCCCAGAACATTGGCACTCCGGAGAAGTATGGGTCAAATGGGTATGTATCCACCCATTTTGTATGTGTCAGGATTTCTCGTGCCTAGGCGTGTGGGGTATCATATTCCACTAAATTTTGGACCCTGAATCGATTGGAATGGGTCCCGGACGTTATTCGAGGAATAACCAACCCGTGTGTATGAATTTGCAGATTTTTTTAAACATATTTGTGTGATTACTCGTTTGTATTGTGAAGTTAAATTGAATGTATCTTCGACTCACTGTATATGAGCAACACATCTGGTGGGAAAAACGTTTTGACCAGTGAAACCTAAAGGGTCGAACTTTTTACTCGTGTTTGAGGCCTGACAACTATGTATGGGCTGAAAATAGTACGCATGAACGAAGTTCATAAGAACCTTAATAATGAAGTTAGGTGCGCTGGGTGAAGTGCAGAGTAGAATTGCATAGTTCAACGTTGGTAGACTCGGAAGAATTCATTTTTACAGCTAGATTTTTGTTTTCTTTTATGATTGCATTCCTGAAAGTGTCCTCTGAATAGTACTGTAGTTATTTTTTGCGTTTTTCAAATGATTGAGGGTTATCTGAGTAGTTAAACGTCTTATAATCTTGTGCTTACTACACACTTATTCTGAATGGGGCAAGTGTGGAATACCTCTCCATTTCGTATGTAGCTGAAGTTGTAAAATGAGACGGGGTGTGTGTGTAAAAAAGCGTGTTCCAGGTATCATTTTGCTTTTTGAAATCGAACATAAATTGGCCCGTTAAGATAGTTTCGAAAAACTAAAAACGTTGCCAATTCTTTCACAGGGGTTGGTTATTTCTTGGACCAGCAGCATACATACTCATTCCAATCGATTCAGCGTCCAAAATTTAGTGGAAAATGTTACCCCACACGCCCGGGTACCAGAAACCTCGAAAAACCACTTTTGTACAGGTGAATAGATTCCCATTTTGACTCCGGGTTGATTCCGGTGGGCGCCAACCGCTCCGGGATCATGATATCGCCAAAATCTCGAAAATCCATTTTTCTAAATACACATTTTGATCCCCTACCCTGCCCAAATTTGGTCCAATCGGGCTAATAGGATTTGAGGACCAACTAGAGCTGGGTACGGGTCCCTGACGAAAATGCCATTTAAAAAAAATTTTCTACTACCAAAATTGGCGTGGAAGCGGACGGACATTTGCTTATTTTGATCTAGACACCGTGAAACGCCCAGAAAAAAAATGTGGGCCAAATCAGAGAGATTGACCTGAAAACATAGGCTGATTATTCGAGGAATACCAATTTCCAACCAAAACTGAAAACGTGTGGATACAGAAAACACAGGAATACACGCAAATTTCAAACTTAGGAAAAATCAGTGGGGGAAGTTAGAGGGGCTCGACACTTACCTATTCTGAGGGAACTAAGGAACTCTAATTTCCATGCAGGCGCCCACCGGGAGAGGTTATTGGCCAAAATTGGTACCCATTTCGAATGTGTGTTTTCGAGATTTCTGGTAACTAGACGTGTGGGGTATCATTTTCCAATGAATTTTGGGCGCTGAATCGATTGGGGTGAGTCTGTATGCTCTTGGTTTGAGGAATAACTAGCCCCTGTGAAAGAATTTGCACCGGTTTCCCCATGCCCCAAGCACCAGGTTACAAGGTTACTAGGTTACAAGCTTTGTGGTTTTGCATTAATGTAGTCTTGCCAGGTCTACAAAGGCCCCAATTCGTACGTACGACATTTTTGGATTTAAAGTATAATGTCATTATTTGTGTGAACTTACGGGCTTCTGGTCGCTTTCCAACGTAGCGTCAGAGAGTGGCTCGGTTTGTTGAGTGTCACCATCAGGATATGGGACACGTTCAATGTTCAGGGACAGAGTATCCTTGTCCCGATCACGGGACTCGTCCCGACGCAATTGGTTGAGAAGAGCTGCGTCTGGAGGGGCTGGAAACTCATCTTCAGGACCGGCGTGTTCATCGATATCGGGCGTATTACGCAGGGAGTCAGTCGTATCCTCTGCCTCCTTGATGATTCCTTCAACTTGTTCTTTTACGTCTTCGATTTCACTCTCAGTGAGTTTGGGGTCACTCAAATCACTCTTTTCGTCTGTTTCATCGCCTTTTATATCGCCTTCGACCGTTGATCGTGATTTTCTTACTTTGAAGCCACGGAAGCTGGACTGAATTTTCAATGCTGCAGCATTCTTCTTGGAAAACACATCATCATCATCATCATCATCGTCCAAAGATGGATCATCGGCAGGAGATGAAATCAACGGCTCTTCATCACCTTGAGGCTTCGAATCCTGTTGATTTTCTGTCGTGATATCGCTAGTAGATTCTTCTTTAGTGATCTGTTGTGACGACTCGGATGTGGAATCTTCAATCAATTTCTGCTCAGCCTCAGATTGGTTGCCTGACTCGCCTGATGGTTCGCCTGTTCGTTCAACAGCCCCAACAACTCTAGGTTGGTGCTCAGCCATCGCCACCGACCCTTCCTTTTCGTCCAAGTCTGAAAACGAGACATCTGACAAGCTATTAGTTTTCATTCTCTCGCTGGATATGTCGTTTTCAATCGTCATTGTGCTGGTTGATTCAGGCTCCTTGTTTTCATCGGCAACTACTTTAGATTGTTCGCCTCTTTCCTCAGCACTGATGTCAGTGCTTTTAGTAATTTCAGTTCTTCCAGAAAAGTCGGTCGAAGGAGCGCCTGAGTCAGCACCATCAGGCGATGATCTAGTTGAAGGGTCAGCCTCATCAGTTGGAGATAGTTCAGCATTTGGTACCAGGGTTTCCGTGATAGTTGGAACAACTTGAATGTCGGACAGGCTGGACTCGGGCCTGGAATCTTTCGTCATCTCTGCATCAGGTGAAGCTTCAATAGACGACGGTTCTTCAACGTCGGGTGATTTTTCATTCTTCCCTTGAGATTCTTCTGGGAGCACATCAGTTTTTGTGGTTTCCTCAACCACATCCTCTATCTCCTCCACAATCAGAGTTTCATCTGCATTATCAATCGTTATGTCTTCAGTAGAAACATCTCCGGACTTCAACTCCTTTGTAGGAGTTTGAGCTGTTGATGAAAGAATAGCCACAGTCCCAGTAGAAGCTGCCAATTGACTGATAGCCGTGGCCTCTACACCGTAAGAGGTGTCTTCACTAAGAGGCTTTTCATGAGGTCCTTCGGCTGAAAGATTCTTCCCTAATGGAGGGTGTGGAGATGCATTGTCTTGGCTAGTTGATGGATGAGGTTCTGGACTAGTTACGGGGACCTCCGCGGGATCTGGCGCTTTGTTCGTCGACTCAGCGGTAGACGATGGTGAAATGCCTGATCCTTGAGCTGAAAAAAGCGAAATTTCAAATATCAAAGGATTTGTTTGACTGAGAGAAAGATCAAGAGGGAATTCATGATTGATTTTCAGGTGCAATCAAATACTTCAAGAACCATCCACTTTAATCATAGGAATGGCCACTCTTGCTGCATCAGTTATCGAAAGCGTTTTTTAATTAATTTTCTTTCTAAAAAAATTGAAAGCAGTGAAATTGAACGGGCAGTAGGTAAACCCCACTAATTTAATTAAAAATGATCCATATTATCGATTCCACAAACCAATCAAATCGGACAATGCGGGAAATAAACCGGAATTGGTTCATGTCACATCATTAAAAATACGATTTGGCCCGTGCAGAATGAAAGAACCCTACTTCTGGCAACCTCCAACTGTTTCTGGGGCAGTAAACAATACGTGAATTCGCCCACCTACAAATATTTTTAGTCGCGTTAAAAGACATGGTGGAATGCGTCGCAAGAATGGAAATACGAGTATAATGAGGAAAATTAAACTGTATCGAGTTTGATGAGAGCTTTGGAAAGTGGAGTTAGTTTAGTTGAGGGAACGGTATGAGGGAATCGCAAATACGGAAAACTTTTGAACGAACTAAACAGGCGAAGTTCCTCGTGTAAAAAGTTGTTTAACCACCGATGATAACACACAAATTTCAATGAGTTGTAATTTCTGATTATAAAATGTGAAATTGGTGGAGTGAGCATGAATCATACATGCTACATGCCTGTTTACTTTCCGGTTAATTTGTCATGTTACACAGCAATATAAGGGGACAAATGGGAATATAGGTGCGCTCATTTCTCACACATATGTTGATATTTTTCATAATTTTCAATGCATTGAAATCATTTGGGATTAGTTCTCCGACTGATGAATAAAATTCTCAGTTGCCGCACCAAAAGGGGCTCAATTCAGGCTTTCATGCTCAATCAGCTCATCTAAAGTGAGCTTAAAATTGACCAAATGCACCAATTGCAATCGTTCTCACTCATCGAGGGTGCGGTAAATGACGTTTCACTGTTGATCATCAATCCACCTACAACTATGTGAGACTCACTTGTGGCATCCTTGCAAGTCTCTCTATGCTCTTTCCCTCCCACTCTTTCATCTTCACCGCCTCTTTGCTTTCCTCATTGTTGCCAAGTCGCCCCTTAATTAAACGACCACTCGGCCAACCCCCACCTCTCCAAGGGACCCGGTGATACCAATGAGGTTAGAAACTGTTGAAAGTACTGGTAATACTGGAAGAAACCTTCATATACTTCCAGGGTTCTACGACAAAATTCTGACTTAAAATTATTATTATTATTTATTTATTTTTTTTTTTTTTACGTCTTGGGTCTACTTTCTAGGTTACCTAAAAGGAAATGGGGAATATACTCGTACAAGGGCTTGTTCCTGGCAATGATGTGATCGGTACTGAGGAAATTGTCAGCCCCTATCACACTGTCCCACTACCCCTGTTAGTGTCAACGACTATAAACCTGATTCCGCATGGTCCTCCTTCGCATTCCATTCGCTATCAATCCATCAAAAAGTCGGAGAGCGCGAAATTGACAGCACAAATTTCTTTGGCATGCCGTGCAGCAACACTATTTCTATAGATCTTGCGAAACTAAACGCCCTGTATTTCCTCTCCATCGAAGTTTGTGATCGAAATAGCCGTTCTCGACACAGTTTCGTTCCAACCGGCGGAATATATCGCGGTATTCGTTTATTTTTCTCAAGCGTCTTGTCCATCTGTTAATCTTGCTAATCTTGGAAGGGAAAACAATACGAGTTCGGTTAAAAACATTTGCCGAACGAAGTGAAAAAACGAAATGCAGGGTACCTGTTGAAGAACACGCGCGTTCTTTTGTTACTAAGGATAAAGGTTAGCTGTCAACATCATTGGACGGCGTATCCAACAAATGACGCTAAAGACAACCTGAGATTATCTCTAGATACATATTCTAGGTGTTTCCCATCTTTTATCTCAGTTTGGAGCACCATCAGCATCATTCAGCAAACATATACAACGTGCCCCCCCCCCCCCCCCTCCTCAACACTAACTCCCCAATTTTTATTTATTGCAGACTAGGATTCTATCCCAATTTCCAAACGTTCATAAAAATTTGAACCCACAACCAGTTATTTAATTTTTTTTTTTTTTTTATTGCCGGTTTAGCGAGGGCGCAAAGTTGCGCAATTTTGAAATTACAACTTTAAAATGTGGCTCATGAATTTTCATTGTTTTTTTTTACGCTGATTCACTTGATGCTATCCGTTTCTTGATTCGACTCAATTATTGCGGAATAATGACTGAAATTTTGCGTTCGGTTTTTTAATTTTATTTAATTAGTTAATTAATTTTTTTTAATTTAAATTTTAGGCTATTTTTTTAGATTTTTACAAGGATTAATTTTTGAAGTATGGCTAAAAAATGTAAAAATAGGGTATTAAAACCTTCTTCAGTAATCATGTAAAAAACCATCTACGAACGTATGGGATTTTAGGCGCAAACGCACGCGCTAAAAAAGATGATTTTCTCACGCAAAAATAAAAAAAAGCTGGTTCAGAGATCAAATTTTCATACAATTTTGAGAAGAATCCAAATTCGCAATTTAAAATAATCAAGTTAGAGTCCATTGGGCATTTGCGGGGTGTGAGCGAATATGATAATTGAGATCCTTCTAAAAAAATATGAAGATAAATGTTTTTTGTTTACTCCCATTCGGATGATTTTATGAGGCGAAGGGGAAAAGGGGACAATTCGTGGGACACCCTGCATGACGTAGAAGGTTTTCTTTTGCCCAGGGCCTAATAATGACACCATAAAAACAAAAAAGCAACGTAAACATGCGCGATAGTGTATTAGCTCATATTGAGGAACGCACATTTTAGCAGTATGTACATGGTATATATGGTACACATTGTATTGTTACAGTGATAACACATAACACAACGAATTCACTCATCGGACACCCCCGATTGTAGTCGGGTCCAGAAGAAGTAATCAAATTCAGCCAAAGTTCGATAAAAGGGGTTTATTGATCGCTTGACCCCAATCCCGTTTCCAATCAGTTGAAACAAAAACCAAGAGCTTGGGTATTTAAGACCTGGACCGCGGTCCTAATAATCAGGTAGTAAATGAAGCATTCAGAACAGCAGGCAACATTCAGTAGAACCTTTTGAGAAGCTATTGAACGAGTTGAAAATAGCAAGGCGAATTCTCCGTTAGAGAATCGACGATCGATCCTCCAAGGTAATTCCACTAGTCCACGTTCATCTCAAGTCGAAGATGCAAGAGTCTAAGTGAGGTCCGTTTATCCGGACGTAGTGATGTTGGTAACAAAACACCGCAGAATTAACCAGGATATTGCAGCGGTCTAACCGCGCCAATCTTTACTCATCTACTTCCTCCAGGAAAGCATCCCACGATTTCCTCCAACGGAATTAGAACAAGGCAGAACTTCAGTTTCGGGGTGGATTATTAGGTAAGCAACATTTTGTTTTGAGAGGACGGAAGTATGGATTATAAAAATGTTTTGCCAGTTGATTTGAATCATTGATTTCGTTGTTGAAGGAGTCCACGCTCGTGGATCGTACTCATTTAATAGCAAGTTTATGAATTTAGGAGCCAAGACGATGGTAGTAATAAACATCAGTTTCCACGAATTACTCCACCTTTCTCTCAACAATTTTCTCAGAACGTTTTATTTTACGCATAACAACTGTGATATAGCTTTTCCAAGTCAAATTGAGATTTTTAAAACCAATTTGAGAATTTTCCAATCTAAATAACTTTTATAACAAAGAGGGAAGAAAGTGTTTTCCATACCAAATTTACAAGTTTTTAAGGTAATTCAAGACCTTCATTGAAAATTACTGAAACAAATTAATATTGAAATCAAATAGACAAAATCAACAAAGAACACATCATACATATGTCGTTACAAATTTGGTCCTTGAAAAATCTTAAGTTAGTTTGAAAAATTCTCATATTGGCTTGGAAAAAATCTCAAAATGGTTGGGAAAACTCTCAATTTGACTTGGAAAAGCGAAATGAACGAAGAATACTCTATATAAATGAATTTTTATGGCATATTTCTGATGTATTTTTTGGTCATTTTGTCTTTTTGATTTCAATATTAATTTGTTAAATATTTGTTTCAGTAATTTTATTGCCAGTAAAATTTTTGAATTGCTTTAAAAACATGTCAATTTGGTTTGGAAAACTCCCTCTTCCCTTTTAGTTATGGAAGTTTCTTGGATTGGAAAATTCTCAAATTGGTTTGGAACATTCTCAATTTGACATGAAAATGTTATAAAGGAATAAAATGATATCGATCAGGAATTAAACAAAAACATTTTAAATGAATAGAAATGGTTGAACATTGAATAGAATAGGTAATAATATTCATTAATCCGTTCATGTGTATTGGAAAATGCAGCTCTCCACGCCGACGCTTCAATTAATTGATTAGTCTACATTAGGGCTGGCGGAATCAAGGGTTAGTGGCGCGAGTGATCGAGAACTGATTCAGTCTTCGAATTAATAATCGTAGTAGCAATAATTATTGTTTTCAATGTATCTTTTGGAATCTGCTCGGCCCTCATTCAAAATAGTTTGCCGAAGGTAGTTCACCAATGCGATTGCTACTACATTGGTATTTCATTTTTATATTCTCCTTCGCCATAACTGATGATGTTTTGTAATTCTCTTGAAATGATTTCACAGTGAAGGTATCTCGCACTCGTAATATGCGATCATCGCATATATTCCTATTCTACTTCATCATAGCGTTATAAAAGGTTAGGTAAGATGAGGAGAGAACGTTACAGGGCCGTGAGCTGTTGTTCTGTGGTATAACAATGATACGTTTCGCTGAGGGGAACCCCTTGACGAAGATCTTGGTCATTGGATACTTCACGAAGAGGTTATTACGGTTGTTGTCTTGGCGATTCTCAGTTTGAAAATCTGGCGGCTTGATAAACTATCAAGCAAAGATATGGCTTGCATCCAAATCATTTTAAAATTCACGATATCCAATACGATATCAAGTTTTGAGCGAGTATCCAATTGGGACCTAAAATTATACTTAAATGGGCAGTTTGATCAAATGGAAGTCGAATGTTTTCTAATAATCTGAAATGTTGGTCAAGGACCCGTTTCTGGATCTAGTTGGACCTCAACACTTTTCAGCCCGATCGGACCAAAATGAGGGTGGAGAAGAGGGGGAGGGCAAAATGTGAATTAAAAAATGGATTTTTGAGGTCAATCTAGGCGTGTGGGGTATCATTTCCCATTTAATTTAGACTATGAATCCATTTAGGCGGGTCCCGGACCGATTGGTGCCCACTAGAGGTGAGTAAAGTCAAAATAGGTACCTACCTACCTATTTCGAAATTGCATTTTTGAGATTTTTGAGTATCAAGGCGTGTGGGGTATCATTTTCCACAACATTTTGGACGCTGAATTGATTGGAATGAGTCCGGGACACTCCACACTCACTGTTTTTTTTGAGATTTTACGCGATCTAGGCGTGTGGGGTACCATTTTCCACTAAATTTTGGATGCTGAATCGATTGGAGTGAGTCCCATGTTCTTGATCCAAACAGAAACCAAACCCTGTGAAAGAATTTGCAGCGTTCTTATTTTTAGTGGTAAAATTGTTCTCAATTACCTTTAGCAATACAAAAACATGCTCTGAATAGATAACCCTGAATAGATTTAAATGGGTCTGATACCCGCCACACCCACTTTTCCCCCCATTTTCTTCATGTTCGACAACGTGGGGGGTATCGTTTTCCACCAATTTTTGGACGCTGAATCGAAATGAGTCTCCATGCTCTTGATCCGAGGAATAACCAACTCCTGTTTGGAATAATACACACACACTTAAAAAAAAAGTAGATTGAAGATCCACAATGTCACCTAAATATTAGACACTGAATCGTCAGAGAAAAGTTTTGGTCCCCATCGTTGCAGGCCGGTTGGCCATGAAGGACAGGTAGATACTACAATCATTTGAAAATTATAGGTAGGTAATGGTATGGGGGGGGGGGGGTGATGGTATGGATGGTAATGATGTTCAATGAACATCTATCATCTCATCCGTCGGCAGTACCGAATTGTTAGAGAATCAGTGGTGAGATCTAATGAAAAGGCACAGCTCCTAAAATCTACCCTCCACCCAATTCATTTTCCATCTTGGTATGACTAGCATATCGGACAGTTGCCTCTTCTTGTACGTGCGGCGGGCAAGTAAACACGACTGGTTTTGTCTGTTCAGAAGTTGTTCTCGTCCGTATAATTAGTAAATAACAGCCTTTTCATAAATCAAACTTTCCGGTGATATAGGGAACCAGATTATTGATCTTGTCAGGATGAAAAGAAAAAAAATGAGGTAGCTGTGAGCGGGCTGTATGCACGATAGCCCTTCACCTCTCTCACGTCTGCTCGAGTATGACTAAATATTGGGACGGGCGGATAGCGGGCAAGCTTTTTGCCAATCCCCAAGGCAGAATGTTTTGAAATTTTCATTAGGGATTCGTGGTAACATTCTGCTCATGACAGACCTCCACTTTTTTAAACTCACCAAGTTCGTTCTCATTTGAAATGCGGTCGAGGTTTTTCAGAAGTAAAGAGTAGACGAGAAGTTTCCTCTTGGGGAATAAACATTACGTCAGCGTCACCATTTTTTTTTTTTTTTAATTTGGGCACGTGTATTGGAAAATTAACCTACCTGTTTGAGAAGATAAACTAGAAAGATCATAGTGGTGTACGAGTATTTTGAAAAGTTGCGGCTACACAAAATGTTACATTGCTATAAGAAAAACTGATGCAGCTGCTGCTCACCCATTCTCCCCACAAGGTGGGATGATACATGTGAGTAACATGACCATACGTCCCGCTTTAAGCAGGTTGTCCGGCTGTCCCCACAATCGGTCGTGGGACGCCTAAATGTCCCCCATTGGAGGTCAGACGATTGAATACTACATAAAATATAAAATTTTGCCTTCCCAAAAATTATCCCCCCCCCCCCTTGTATGTAGTAAGTCACAGTTAGTGATGTAATAGAAAACAAAAAAGAACCCAACCTGTTATGTATTTCTTTTTACACAATAAAGCAAAAGCTAATATATTCATTCCCGCTTATCTAATCTCCATTAAATTTCATGTTTTAGAAGAAACAAAATCATTAAAAATATTGATTTAAATTGTACAAAAACTATTGTATTACTATATTAAGATGGCCTAAAAACGCTAGTTTACACTTTTAATATTCTTAAATTTAGGGAGGGAACCTTCACAGTGATCAACTTGACAATTTGAGGAGTCACGCACAGTGAGTGGGTACTTTTTAGAAGGACCATTTTCCAATGAATCACGGGTGGGACGTAAGGTTGGGCTGATGCCAATCTTAGCCTAGCGCGCTGAATATGATTTTTAAATCGTAAATTTACCCCCGCCCCCACTTGAATAGTACTGACGAATTTGGATGAGCTCTGCACAGTTGTTAGCGCTCTCTCTACAAGAACATTGGCGAAATCCTTCGATTTACAAGCGTTCGTGGGTGTTCCCACTTTTGTTGAAAATAGTCGTGGAAATATTGGGTGGTTAAGTCGTCTGGTGGAAAATCTTTTCCAGTAAATTTTTTATTAACTCCCCTCAATATTCCGTCGAAAGGGCTGTCCTTTCACGAGTTCCGAAGTCCTAGATATTCTGATTTGAAAAAAGTCGGGAAAAAAAGGAGATTACGGCAGACGAGTTTTCTCAGATCGAGAGGAAACCTCGAGGTTTTATAAAATAGTGAAGCAGACGACGGTGATGGATTGTTAGAAATTGGAGAAATATGGTAATAACGGGGAGGAGGGCAACCATGTTAACATGCACAGTTTTCAAACTTGTAGTTTTTCATAATTCTGTAATTAGCCATTTCTGGGAATGATAAACCTGGGGCCTATTCCTAAAATCTCTTCGCTCTTCACTTTGCAACTCTTGAAAGACAATTTTCACTCCAACTCTATTATTCTACTCAAATCGCAGAGCGAGTAAAGAGTAACCTCCTACTTTGTTGTAACCTTCCTTCCGCTCAAGACGCTTTTACAAGCCGAACTCACCGCCGCCACCACACTGGCGCTTCATATTTTGATAACAAATGAATGCCAGTCACCACCGATGGTAGGTATGGTGATTGAAATCTCTTCACTACACTTTTAACTCACAACGTAAGCAATGGCCATGCAAGAAAGTGAAGATTCGAAGTTAGTAGTGAAGGTTGTCAAAAAAGTGAAAAGATCTGTTATTTGGAAGGTAAGTGAATAAAAGATTTCATTTTTGCGTATTTCCCAACACCTTGCGGCACGGGATTTTGTTGTCAATAATAATAATTAACTAATGGTACCTGGCGAATTTCTTCCAGGCGGAACGATTCCTTGAATGTTGGGTCTCTCAAATGTTAAAATTAACCCTATCTCTCTAAGTCGCTGTCGATCCCGGGGAAAATAATCCTCAGACGAGAAATGAATTAACGCGAAGGACCGATGTTACTCACAATAAAATCGGCGACTGATAAATGAAAACGCCATCACAGCTTGATGAAGATCAACAGGACTCTGCCTCCATGAAATAACTTTGCCAATTGTTGTACCAGCTGTACCTACCTAGTCTTGAAAAAAAAAATCGTCCTTACTTATTTCTAATTAACAGATTTAAACCTGTCTGTATCTCTTTTAATAAAAACCATCTAAAATTATATTTTAAATATAAATTATCTGCTAAGTTACCCTACTATTTGGCAAATTCATTAAATGCTCTTAAAAAAAAAAAACAAAAAAAGCGGAGAAGTCTTTATTTGAATTTTGAAATGTAGAGTATTAACCCTTTTTGTGTAAGTGTGAAGAATTTCTTGGAACTGAACCCGAGTAGAACACCAAAAAATCAGCAACTCTTCAGTCTACATTCCAATCTACTTCTTCACTTCTAGGAAAGAAATTTTTTGTAGAGTCAAGAGTTTGGATTTGCTGAGCGCGGAGTGAGAAGTGAATATCTCTATGAATAGGCCCCCGGTGCTGATAATCGACCTCGCTAATGTAGGAACGTACGGACTATGATCGATACATGCGTTTGCAAATTAACCGACTCAGAATAAGAATATCCCCTAGTACCTTCCAGCATCAAATAATGTTCGCAGTTACTCGCAAATGCATTTGGATTTAGCGAGCAATAACAGTGTTAATTGATTTCGAATGCTCGGTTCACTGAAAATACTCAAGTGAGGACGGAGCAGAACATCACCTGTATTGACTGCCATCTCTGGTTCGTTTGTGAGTGGAATTTTCATATTAAAGCGTATTATTTGCATTGATCAAAAACGTTTCCTGGAACGGAGCCAATGACAGATACGATGTCCTGGTAGCAAAAGGTCGATCATTTGCACCGGTTTGATGGTCCCCTGTAGTGAACTCACAACTCAGCCAGGATGCTGTCCCCTTCCCCACACTTCAGTTTTTCCCTCGCCCTCTTCATCTGGTTATCAGGGGAATTACCGTTGATTATCAATCAGTGGCAAGTAGGTCATAACCCAATGGAACGTCAACACTAAACCGCAATCCTCAACGACCTAATAGCAAAACTGGGTTTATGAACGTGAAGTGAGACGCCAAAATACAACGCAGGCGAACACCAACATCTTACGACAGTGTCTACTCTCTAGATTCATGCAAAAATAGAATTCTAGTTTAGAGTCGGTTCTGTCCAGGTTGAATAGAGAAAGCGTGACGGCCAGATACAGCGGTAGTTCGTCAAAAGGGCCAGTTATCCACGACCACACCCTTTCAATTCAACTGAAACCTCTCCGTGACGCTATACATTGTCTTCGTGCCAATCAGGGATCAGGAACAGCCCTTGACAGCCTTGTTCATCATGGTATCGTGAAGAGTCCTAAGAGACAAACATTAAAAGCCGTTGAATTTGAACGAAAGATCTGGTTTGTTCCGACATTTTACAAACTATTCCGGGAAAAGCTAAACGATGATTTCGAAACCCAAGGAGGAGAGGAAAATTGGGTATATATTTAGAGACAATCTCGCTCGACTGTCAGTTACTTTCATTCAATAAAAGAGCAGGAATGCCCTCGTATCAAAAGTATAATACCCAACAAGGAATCTTAGAAATCGGGCCTTTCGGGTACCTAGGCGTGTGGGGTATCGTTTTCGACTAAATCTTGGACGCTGAAGCTAATGAGACGGGTCCCGGAACGATCGGTGCCTAATGAGGGTGATTATGGGTCAAATGGGTACCTACCTACATATTTTGAAAGTGGGTTTTCGATATTTTTGGAACCTAGGCGTTTGGTGTATTATTTGTACACAAAACCGATTGGAATGAGTCCGGGGCACTCCACACTCACTGTTTTTCCCGTTTCCCTCGTGATTCTGGTCCAAGGTTTTCTTCCTAAGGCGCAAAGGCCTCAAAAAGACCTGACGGGAAAATTAAAGTACCTCTAAAATCATTTCTCGCGAACGGACTGCAAAAGGGGGTGGTTGGCGGCATTTTAATAAATTCTTGTCTAGTTTTACAATGTGTGAAATGTTTGGACAAGTGCAGAAAAATCTGATTTTGGGGTCTTGGGGGTCGACCATCTCCGATTGGCCCCAAAATTTTGTTGTAAACGTTTCATATTGTCTAGATCAAAACGCTGCAAATTCATTCGAAGGGGTTGGTTATTTCTTGGAGCAGAATCTGCGGGGGGGGGGGGGTGGAGATGGAGGGAATCCTAATCGATTCAACGTCTAATATTTAGTGGAAAATGATACCCCACACGCCTAGATAGCTAAAAATTGCAAAGCAACCCCTCTCAATTTCGTCCAATCGGGCTGAAAAGTCTTGGGGGTGAAAGGGTAGGAGTAAACATTTTCGGCGATCTAGGCGAGTGGGGTATTGTTTCGATCAATCGATTGGAATGGTCGGGGACGCTCCACACTCACTGTTTCCCTTTTCTAGAATAACCAACTCCAAGTATTTGCAGCATTTTTCCTTCTCAAAGATTGCGTTTAAGAAGAACATTTCGACGGCGTATACGTTTTCGGTAGTCTGTTGAACACTAGAAAATGACGTTTAATTATGCGATTTTCACAACCCAACACGGCGGCGCCCAGACAAAAGGACAATCGGTATATTTATTTACTGACTACGATACTACACCTTTGCCTATGTAGAGTTCCATTCATCCTTCATCATATATAAATTGATTGTATTCAAGTGTAGCATCATATTGGTCAAGTATTGCATTTTTCTGGGGTGGGGTAGTTGAGAGAAACGCCCCCAACAGAAATCGTGACGAATCCATAAACTAGAAAAAACACTAAAAATTGGATTTATCCTCATTAGACAGGCGTTAGGTTTGCCATGTATAAGTGCCGCGTGTGTAATGAGGATGAAGAGCCAGTGCACTCGCCCGCTGTCTCATTTTGTTGTTTTGCCAATCGGGAGACGAAGATGATTCACGCACCAAGGGATGTCCCTATCGTTTAATGTGCCGCGTCTTCTCGAATAGCGAAGATAAATTCAATTGACCACGTCCCAATAATGTTTATCAACACGCGGTCACGCGGATCGTCGACAATGATCCAATCGTTGCGGAGATATGATCATTTCGCAATCACGAGTGTATCGCCTTTTGCACTAATTCCTCACACTGTTTACTAGTGTTCCTTTTCCTCATTTAGGTCAATGAATGATGCGCATTATTATTCAGTTTTTCATTCATGTTTTTTCCGATAAATATTTCTATTAGTTTCGTTCGCTAATAATTTACGCCCTGATTGCCGTATTGATTGTGTTGACCATTTGATTTTAATATTCCCATTATAGAAACGCCCCCAATTCATGCATTTTCGAGTTCAAAATCCGAATCAACTTAACATAAAGACGAAGCGGTAAAACTTCAGTACAGGTGGCCCCCTCCTTATCAGACCCATACTATCGAAAACACTCAATAACCGATACTACCCAACCTACCTTTCCATCATCGACAGTAACATGCAAATGGCGGGAATTCACATGATTAAATAAATAAAATAAATTATCTGTGAAGGTGAAAAACTATGTAAACACAATGACGTTGTCTGATAGGCCGGCACGTATCAATATGTGACCCCATTCGATGGTATGAGTTTGATAATGAGGGGGCCACCTTTACAGAAGTTTTACCGCCTCGTCTTTAGGTTAACTTGATTCGGATTTTGAACTCAAAAATGCATGAATTGGGGCCGTTTCTATAATGGGAAACGGGTCTGACCAAAATTTCAGATTTTTAGAAAATTTCCTACTACCAAAGTCGGCGTGGACCCGGCGTCTACCTCGGACGGACATTTGACTTTTTTGATCTACGAGACACCTTGATCGTAGACACCTTGAAACGCCCAGAAAAAAATATATTTGGGGCCGAATCGGAGAGATTGAAATTTTGCTTGAAAAGCATTACGTAGTTACTGAAAATATCATGTGCTTGAAAATTGGATGGCGTTTGGTTTTTCATACTTCCTCAAATAACACCACAATATGACCCAAATTTTCATTTTTCAGATTTAAATTTCCAACTAAAACATTATTGTGACATCGCAATTTATTGTCGCCTTTTTCGTTTTTCATTTCTTCAATGTAGCTTGTAAATGAAGGAGTTTTCCCGTCAGGTCTTTTTGAGGCCTTTGCGCCTTAGGAAGAAAACCTTGGACCAGAATCACGAGGG
>CM034005.1:3378357-3425730 GCA_019603395.1 Cyrtorhinus lividipennis
CTACAAAAATCAACAAATTGCTTCTGAATAATCTTAAACGTATGAATATAAAACCAAATCCATCAATTTTAATAGGGCTTGACCACCGTGATTCACTATATAAGGGCGTGACCGCTTGTTTAACCGTGTGTTAGGTATTTCGTACCACTTTGGGTTCTAAGAGCGACGCCTTTTCTCGGATTACAAAACAGGGCAGAGGTGGTAGGTGACCGCAGTATATGTGCATTTCCTAACCTTGAACTGCCATTTATTTTAGACCTTTTTATGAGCTCTCGAGGGTGGGAGCTGTGGCATTGAACTCGACGCAGTTCTGCTTTTTATAGCCGAGCGTTGTGTGTACCTAATCTTGAGCTGCTGAGGCACAAAGGAAAATAAAATGACGAAAGTAGACTCAATTTTCCAGCGTCTGTTAGAAGGGAGGCCGTTTTCTGAAGGAGGCTCGTCACTTGCTACAAGTACTTCCTGGTACGAATTGTATTGATATTGGAAGAGTAAGAGCGTATAATTTTGTGGCCCTTGCGCCGGTGTTGCATTCGAAAACCATTCCCCCTGAGGTTGTTCTCCTATTAGGCGCCTACTCATAACTGTGCTTTTTCAAGAGCGTGTTCTTTCGCATGGAAGGTCCGCACGATTTATTGATAGCCGAGTTAAGTGGTTGCCCTATCATGCTCTACCATCAGTGATCACAATGGGCCAACAGCTGACAGGACGCATGAATCAGACGGTAGCTGTTCTCTGAAAGTCTCATAAAACTCAGTTGAGGTCTAGGACAATAGACGTTTCCCCCCTCCAAAAGGGATCCGCCAGTGGGGGGAGAAACTAACGCTGCATTGGTAAATTTTCTAGAGGTTTATGCGGTCATTAAGAAGCAGAACGAATTGATATTGCTACTAACAGGACCATGGTTGTTTGAGATTCAGGGGTCAGGCCTCACCAACCCGCACAACGCCCGCCCGCCAATGGCACAGCACCCCTCAGAGGGGACTGCCGCGGGGTGCCATTTTACCCACCCTGCGTGCCATATTGCTCTCCTTATTGGTCAATCAAGTGCCCAGGCGTATTCATTGCACATTATCTTACGCGTTGATGATGCGTTGATGCGTGGCCAAACTCATCAAAAGCAAATGACAGTGGTTTTCTTTCTACGTCTTTTTATATAATATAATAGTTCGAAGAATGAGGAAATGATGGTAAAACGATTCTTCGACTATACACTTGTGGGGGTATCTACGGGTATATCACTATGAAACTTTCCGTAAGAGTCTCACAAAAATATATTCATATTTTCTCAGTTAACAATAGACGAGCTAAAGCTAAGAAGACTCGACCAAACGCACGTGAGAGGACTGTTAACACCTAAACTTGAAGAAGATTTGATTAGCAACAATCTCAACTTAGTTAATCCTGTGCGCACCATGATCGCCACACACTAAACTAACATTGAGGGTTGAAGTAAAAAAAGCGGTAAATCGGGTCGCTATTAGATAGTAATTACTTCACAATAATCAGAGCACGAAATTTGAGAGGCAACAGGTTCAGAAAGGCCAATCAAAAGAAATAAAATCCTCAATAATGAGGCGGGAACGTTATCTACTTTACATATCAAAACGTGAACCAATTAAGGAGTAAACGAGGCGGATGGGATTAATAACGGGTCAACGAATGGCTGGAATCAATTTTCGTTTGAGTACGTCGTGCGTAAACGAACGAGAATACCGACAAATACAGTGCTGATGTTAATAGCCCTCTAAGCAAGTGTTTCACAGTTGCGGTGCTCTCTTCTGTAGGATTCCCCAGATTATCCCAACAGATGTGTATGAACCAGCCTTCTTTCTCATATTGTGGTATAATGATACACTTTAGGAAATTTATTTACTTTTTTATTTGGTGTTAATCGTTCTAACTGGAATGTGAATTCACTCCCTGGAACTGTCCAACCTTTCTGCTGCTTTGCTTCCACAATTTCCGCCAACTTTTGGCTCTCTCTTGAGGTAGCTGACACATATCCGGCTACTCCTCACATTTTTATATTTTCAGAACATGAGAATGCTCTCCCTACTTGCTTGGTTAAACCAACTTGCTTTCACCATGTAGAGAATAGAAGCGAGTGGTGTCGTTACAGCAGTTATCGAGGCCCTGGATTCTCAAATACACATTCTGACTAGGAGTACACAATACATAATGTACCTCGATATAAATACAGAGTATATACGTCAGATTAGCGGACGAAATAGCATCATAAAAACAAGTTTGAACATCCATTTCCGGTATATTTATCCGAGATTTAGCGATGAAACGTTCGTACGAAACTTGAGTTTCACCCTCTATGAACGAACTTATGCTTGATCCAAACATGAAATATTGGATCAAGACAGTAATCATGGATTCAAAGACTGGGACGACAAAATTGAGGATTCAATATTGGAAGTCAGTCAACGAGGGCATAACGAGAGCAAACCCAGTTGGTCAGTGGTACCTTCCACATGTGGTACTCCATTCAAAGGAGATTGCTCCTATTTCTGGCCGTTTAAAGAAAAAGAGTAGCCGGTGGGAAAGAGCTCGGTGAGACCGCAAGGATCATCATCGCCTCTTCAATCAACTTCCTTTCGAAGGCACCCCGCGGGAAATCAACTTGGAAGTGAGAACACAAGCAATCATCGCCTTTTTTCGGGGTTTCCGGGTCTAGTTATGACCTGGGCCACCTGGGCGCTATCGATGGCAGGAGAGGCGAAAAATTCGAAAGTGTTCTAGTTTCGACAACGCAGTCTCGTGAATCTAATTCGGACGTTTACAGTCACTTTTCACGAAATAAATAAATACCGTAAGCAGATGTATGCTCATTATAAGACCTGCTACATTTAATGAATTGCTGATGGAGACGCTGATGAAAAATAAAGAAACTAGGGGAGGTGCGTTTGATACTGATTTTTATGTTTTCAGAACGTCTTAAGGTGGTTGGGAACGTATCACTGAATTAGAGAAGAATAGAAAGGACCGATTTGTTCAGCTTTTAAAGGACGCCACCAGCATGGAGGACCGACGCAATAGGTCGTCCCGTACTCTGGATTTGTGGAATGGACTATAGCGTGACATACACTAGTTGCGTGTGGTCATTTAGAATTCAATCCATAAAATAGCGCATACGTTACGATCGAGGAAAAGCCATCGACCCAATGCCCGAGCAATGGGATTATGGGATCACGGTCGGGCGGAGTTCTGGATTCTGCCGGATGTCAAAGGCCGGTGTCAGGTCGAAGAACGCAAAGTGAGCGGTGAAGACTCGAGTGCAGTCCTGACGATCCGACCTCCATAACGAGAAAGGAACGCATACTCAGGTTCTGCCATTCCAGTCACCAGTCAACAGCCTCCCGGGGTCACGTCAAACAGTACGTTTTACATCAACGGTGACGAACTGTGTGCGCTGCAACCCACGGAGCACCCTGTTACTGCCTTCCACAAACGAGAATGAACGACCTCTTGAGGTAATTTCATACGTGGGGACCAAATTCATGAGACATCAAACCTCAACAATGAAACCATCAATTTAAAGAGCGTTCATCCCGCATGTATTAACAGCGGCATCGAGGCTGAGCTTGGCCCTATAAAGACCCCCAGAGTTGTTGAAATCGCATCCTTTGTGAATTAAAAATCGCTCGTACGGGACTGCCCTACATTAAACAAGCGTAAGATTAAAACCAACTTCGTAAAGTTCCAGTTTCCGGTTTAAGATGATCCAATCATAGCGTTTTACGCACGACGCTGCTCCACGTTCAACCCTCATCTAGCTAGTCTATTAGAAGCCGTCTATTTACTTATCAGAGTTTTAGCTGATGCGGGCAGCCCTCATCAGAGAAGCACAGTACACAGGAAACCTTATGTGTCCGAAGTGTGCGAACAACAAGCGTTCAAAATGAAAGCACGAGTTGCAGGCCCCGAAGCCATTAATCGCTCTTTGACGGTAAGACACTTTATTTATGATTGTCGAAACATTTACCAGAGTAACCAACGCGAAATTTATGGTTTCGCTTGCCTTTTTGTCGACTCTGGCTATATAAATGCTAATAAGACCCAGACACCTAAAAATAACGGCTTTCGGACCCCTTGAACCCAATTTATCCGGGGTCGCTTATAAATATACTTCCATTCGGATGGGGAGGTGCGACCTTTCTCGGATGATCTACTGCTTGTCTTCGATGTGACACATGACATTTTCTCACGGCTAATTAACGCTACGTTTTCCACTCTCTGAATCTCATTAGAAAGTCCACCTTGAATGTCTTATAACGCGGATTTACTTGGTCCGCCCGCATCAGAGGGTAAACGCTCTCAGCAATCATCGTCAGACACAATGCGTTCTCGAGGTAAAAATATTTCCTTTGCAACAAGGGGTCGCTTGTGCGGACTTTCTCTTCAATGCCTTCTCCGTGCCTTGTTGGAAGGTTACTCCGATGATGTCATTTCATTCTCGTACAATAATGCCTTGGTTCGAGAAAAGGCTACAGAAGCGAATCTCTTTCAAAAGAGTGAAAGTATACTAGGCGATGGTCTTGTGGTGACACCAGGAATGGTGTCTGGTCATGTGCAAGAGGCCTAAGTCAAAATAACGCTCCTAGTAAAGCGACGTTGTTAAGGACCAAAATGTGTTTTTTGAAAAATAGATTTTCGATAATTCTGGTAGCTAGGCGTGTGGGGTATCATTTCCCACTAAAATTCGGACGCTGAATCGAATTTTCTCCATGCTTCTGCTCCGAGGAATAGCTAACCCCTGTGAAAGAATTGGCAGCGTTTTAAAATATTTGGTCGAATAGGTCGAGGGCCATTGGTATGAACAGGTAACGAACAGAATACTTTATCTGGATACCATCCTTCTTATAATTTGTCATGAGAAATGTATACACCACGGTCTTTCTTCATCCTCTGAACCGTATCAAACCACGCCGATAGCCACATCACGCCTTCACATAGAGATCGTCAAGACGAAAGATGCGGTAGTTACCAACCATAGGTACCCTCAGTCAAGTCCCACATCTCATAATGGCACCAATAATGCGGCTACCTAGCGGAACCGAGTCGTGAGGTTTCAAAAGAACAAACCGTGGGATTAATAACGACAAAGATATTAGCATCGTAGGCAGTAACGCAGGATGAGAGGATGAGAAAATGAGAACACGTTACGTGCCCAAGTAACCTTTATGACTTTGAGATGGTATTTTCGTAACAAAAGAAGCTCATTCTTTTCTTTACGGGAGATTTCAACTCTAAAGCCTGAATTGCGACCGAGCCGTAAGACGTAAGCTGCGCATGTTCGAGTTTACAACAATGTAATCCAGGAAGAGGGAACATATTTCGTTTGGAAACCTCCATCACCTGAACTTTCCTCTCGTGGACGGATGATGGACAAGATCTCTCCCTGAGATGAGCAGATGATAAATTGAATCGTAAAATAGTCTACAGTTTTCTATCAATCCGTCCATCGACACTGAGAATCGTGATCGTGACCGCTTCACTCCTACGCGTAACTGAATATTTTAATGTCAAGGCTCCCCGAGTGCAATAGTTCCGTGCGAAGATATGAAATGTCAGTAGGATTTCAAAACCACGTTATATCACCTTCAGAGCAATGGATCGCTTGGTTGAGATCAAAATAAGAACCGTATATTCATGGAGCCATAAAGAGTTTTCCTAGAAGTTGCTAACAGTTTGAAGCGTCAAGGAATGAATAATTCATGAAATGCGAATAGAAATATCAGTCTAACATTTTCGATTTGTCGATAATTATAATTTCAACAGATATGATTGAAGTTTGATTGAAAGCGGCACATTTCAACTATATTGAATTCATTCAAACTCATTCAGAAACCAAAAGAAAACTACTCTACCATGAAAGAGGGGATCATAAAATTATATGAACTGCCAAAAACCAAGAGATAGATAGGTTAACTAATTCAACAGAGTGACGCCCTTCAAGGGTGTTATCTGCGGGTTTCATATAATGTTCCATGACTGGTCATGGTAGTAATGAGAACCTACAATAAAGGTGGGTCGATAAAAATGTTTAAACGCAAGAACGAAGTCGGAATACAATGGGAAAGTTGAAATTCATCGCTGGAGGTATGTATCGAGGACAAAATCAACATGGCCCGTTTCACTATCCCCAAAGAGTCCAGCTATTCAAATATACCAGTTCTATTACTCAAATGAAGCTAGTTGTTTTAATCCCGAGTTCGTTAATAACCGCCCACAATAAAATTCGAAAGTGTCAACGCCCTTGAGTATCTTCAATTGGACGTGTTTTCAAGAGATGTCACAGTTTTAGGGTCTCGTGTAATTAATGGAGCTGGTAATGAATCGAATTCAAAATGAGCGCTGCGTTTCGAAACAGGAATGTGATGCCGGTTTCAAGGAAAACGTAGGCAGTGTGATTTATTCATCACCAGATGGGTGGTTTTAGAGGGAAAAACGCTGCAAATTATTCCACAATGGTTGATTATTCCTTGGAGCAAGAGTATGGGGAAAAACGTGGGTGTGGAGTGTCCCGGACTTATTCCAATCGATTTATCGTCCCAAAATTAGTGGAAAATTACACCCCACAAGCCTCGATCCCAAAAAAAATTCCAAAATCGAGTTTCAGAATACACATTTTTAACCATACCTTCCCTACATCTGGGTCGATCGGATTGGAATGTTTCGAGGAGCCAGAAAAAGGTCCCTGACCAAAATATCAGGAAAATTTTCTACTATGTACCAAAAACGACATGGACGGGATCTCGATGATTGAGAGTTGAACCTTACAAAATACAAAAATGCATCAATCACCAATAAAATACCATATTCACCACCCAACACGACGCTATTCTTTGCACCTTTCTGCCTGGAGAAGAACTAGCGACGATCATTCGAGTAAATAACAGTGTTTATGGTTTGAGGTCCTCCAATCGATCAACGCCGTTAATGCGGCGTTGAAATTTCCAACTCGAATCCCTCTTTGAAACCGTATTTTTCACAGTTTGAGGTTTGAAAAAAAAGTTTTTTCTCGCGAATAGTTACCGTTAGGACTGCGTCGCGCTTTAGGTTTCAAAGTTACCGATTGAGTATCGGATATTAGCTTCGGATCTGCCCCGTGGCTCTAAAAGCGATCAAAGCTCTGAATAATGACTGTAATTGACCACCGAACCGAAGGTTGTGTTTTCTTCTCAAGCCTATCGTTAATAAGCCGAGCGTGCGCTAAACTAATCCATACAGTGCTCGGGCAACGACCCCGAACGTCATGGCACTTCGGAAATTGCTTCGCACTCTGCTATTTTTCTCGATTGTTTTCATTTCCGTAGTGTTACGTGATCCGTGAGTGGAAAGGGGGAAAACACGAATCGTTTCTTTTACCGGGAATTCCGTTTCATTTGCTTGGAAAACCTCAAAAGCGAAAGCCTAAATGTTAACAGAAAACGGGAATGGCGACATCCGCGCTGAACAGTTTCACAATAGACTAGGGGATGATATTTGTAAGTTCTAGTTCGAGGAACTTACCTGTTTTAGGGTGGTCGTTCTATGTTGGATGGCACACTCAAGTTCGAGGCAGTCGAGATAGAGGAGTTGCCACCTCTTCTCGAGGCCTTGCGCGTATTTGGCGACGTCTTCCCTTTCGACGCGCCGGCCGCGAGGGACCCACGAGCTTCCTTCCTCACCACAGCTCAGCCGCTCGCAGAGTCGGAGGAGCGAGCGAACGATTTTTCCGTGCGACCAAACTTCGCGCCGCACGACCTGCAACAGAACAGAGAGAAGAGACGAATGAGATGAAGTGAACAGCAACGTTGAAGAATGGAGGAAAACAGGGAATTCAGGATTAAATCAGCAACGTAATAATTTTCTTAAGAACATTGGAGACGTTTTCAAGAAGTAAGCTGTGAGGGACGTATGGTGACCTGAGCTCGGAGAATGATGGATATATTCTATTAATCTTAAAAACGCTGCAAATTCTGAGACCGCAAACGCCTAGGTACCAGAAATCTCGAAAGCACACATTCGAAATGGGTAAATAGGTACCCATTTTGGCCCATAACCTCATCCAGAGGGCGCCAATCGTTCCAGGACCCGTTTCATTGGATTCAACGTCCAAAATTTAGTGGAAAATGATACCCCACACGCCTAGATCATTTAAGACATGTGACTTTATTGATCTAGACACCTTGAAACGTCCAGAAAAAAAATTTGAGCCGAATTGGAGAGGTTTACTATGAAAACTTAGGTTGACTATTCAAGGAATAACCAACCAATAGAAAATTGTCGAATATTCAAAATCTTCAAGTTTCAGATGAACTTGTTAGAATATGCTAGGCCCGTTCTTCGGCAAGAGTCTTATTTTATTTCATCAATCACAAGAAATATAATATTCAGAAGACATTTGTCGACCACGAACAAATGATAAATTAAACTTTGGACATGGACAGTTTCAATTTGAAGGCACCATATTTGTTCGCAAAATACAAAGATTTAGCTATCACGCACCGCACGAAACACTATTCTTAAGTCTGCACAGAACCAATCCAAATGGTTTGCCTCATGATGCAGGGAGAATGCGCTCTGAACGTCAGTGTGGTACCAAAATGGTGTTGTTTCCCCTTGTCGGCTTCAGAGGCACCCGGAAATCCAACCCAGTCAGGCAAACAGAGGCATCGACATAGCCATGGAGCACCTTGTGGAGGAACATCACGTTAGTGATCCTTTGTCGAGCCTCCAACCCCTCCTGTGGTATGACCAACTTGGTCAGGAGCAAATGGTCAAGATGAAACCGAATGAATGCCAGGGAAATTCACTGGTCAATCTTCATCCTGGCGACGTAAATCTGGGGGTCGGGAAACCAGACAGTTTTCACAAGGGCCAAGGAGAGGTGACTCCTGATATCCCTGGCGACTCTCCAGACAAAACCGAGGCCCCTGTTGGCTCAACATATCGAGTCAATTGGTGAAAGAAAGCAACGAGTCCGTTATAACGCTCGACTAAAAATCCAATGCAAATGAGTAAGGAAAACACAGTGGGGAGTGAGATATGCAGCTGCACGTTTTCATCATTCAGCAGCAGCCCGTTCCTTTCAAACCACAACTGAAATGATTCCAGCCACCAGTAGCAAGAAGCAATCCTGTAGATTGCAAATAGACTGAGAGAATTTCAGATCGTCGGCAAACATCGGGCTGCCATGTCAGGTCATCCTCAATGATGAGGAACCGTACAGGATCACGAAATCGTGTTAAGCGTCCCACTCTACCAAGATTATGGGTAATATTATTGTCGAAGACAAAAATCCACAAACCTACGTGGTAATGCTAGTTAAATCGCACGTTAGAAAGCCGCGATATGAGCTCGGCAAGAATAATATAGTTGGTCGCCTTTGTGTGACTCTGGTCACGTCCTGTCTAGCACGTTGAGGTGGAGACAATTACTTTTTCTCCCCCTCAACCCCCAGTTGAATAACAAAAACCACTAGGTTGAGATATTGTACAATCTTGAAACCAATGAAGCCAATATACCACGCTCGACTTGTTAGGGTCGTTCTTTTCATGAACTAACGACACAAGGGTCCCACTTCATTTTGTTTTGAAGTTGATTTTTGTTTGTTTGATGCCAAGGCCTACGCTGTGGTTTGTGTTTCAATACCATCTTTCCAAAGTAGGGTTTCCTCAGTCTTGGGCTGGCTAAACGCACAAAAAGGGCTCCAGTCTCAAGTGGTCCTTCTCTGCATTATTCATAAGCCACCCTCTTTTGCTCGGGCTTGACGTCTCGAGTAAAAGCTTGTCAACTTAATGACCCCCTTTTCGCTCGCACTCTCCACTTTGGTGAATTGTTGTTATGGTTAGTTCTTAACTAATCATTCATTAACCCTCACTCTGGTTCTATGCCACAACCGTTGTCTGGTTCAAGTTTGTCTCCGTAGAGTATATTCTTGTCTGCAGAAAGGGGACGATTGAGAAGGTATTTTAGTAGTTACAAACCAAACTGCTTCTGGTTTTAACACTAACAACATTATCCTGCGCAGGTATCTATTCGACGAGCTTCCCCATCACAGCGACCCTTGAAAATGCGCAGACCACACTCAGACGGGATTTATCAAGATACTGAAGAAGCACTCAACCCGGCAGCTGTCACTGTTCTCGTCAGATTTTGAGCTTTCATCACTGATATGATCTCCATCCAGGGGAGACTTCTTATGTCCACCTCGCAGCGAAGCCATTTAGACACGAGTCGCAGCGGCGGCGATTTGAACCTTTTGTCACAGCTCACCATCAAACGGGTTGCAACAAACTGAAAGGCCATTTGACCAATCTTCTCCGTCACGTTAGCTTTTACGGATTTTTGTTCGAAACCACACTTTTACGTCCGAACGTAAAGGGGTATCTGTGATGTGGACACGGTGGGTTGGTCAACAACTTTCGACACCCTGAGCCCGAAACGCGGACTTTTTGTCGTGTTGGGTCTCCCACCTGGATAGAACCGCATAAGAAAGGCGTCTCAGCGTGAAAAACCTCGGGTCCAACAATGCGTCCCATCCTCGATCACGTACTCGTCTGTTTTCTAACAAAACCGCAAGCAAAGGGCCTTTCTTTTTCACCAGAACGACCTCCGGATACTTTTTTTTTCCTACACGGGGCCTTTTACGAAAAGACAACGGACAGACGAGCACTTTCCAATAAAAGTTGAAAGACCTGGAGAGACAAAGCTGGTGGAAGCGGTCAAATCAGTCAAGCCTCTCGAATTTCCTAAAACGACCTCAAGTGCCTAAAGGCCACCTAATTACGTGTTTCTTTCAACTCTTGGGTCCTTCAAGTTGGCCAACGAGGCATGCCCTCTTCTGAAACTCAATGAACCGAAAATCTGGTTGATACGATCAAGACATACACTAGAAACAATGAAAGATCTCCCCAAAAATCCAAATCAATAAGAGCCATTATATCGATGGAATCTAGAGCACAAATATCAATGAATGAGAATTCAGCCAATTATTCTCGAGGAAACAAACGCCCATACTCGTGGTTGTTATAAAAACCATAATTATTTTTCAAAACGTTTAACGTTCACGTTCCAACGTACATAAAATTATAATCCGAAATTCTACGATTAAAGGAACTTACTGAAGTTCAATCGTGATTATGTGAAGCCTCCTGTCCGAAGATGAAGTGAATACAAGTAGTACGTGTTATTAGGTAGTACTCCGCCACAAGCTTCAAAGTAGAAAAATTCTCGTTGATTTGGGTGACCTCCACAGCTGATGGAGTCACCCAGCAGTGTCATGTTGTGAGCAGCCTTCAGTTATTTAAAGATACGGAATGCTCATGATTAGATTATCGTGGGTCCTAGGGAGGGTCGGGATACTATATCTTCGGACAGGAGGCTTCACATAATCACGATTAAACTTCAGTAAGTTCCTTTAATCGTCTCTTGTCGTCTCTAATGTCTCTTGTCCCCACAGCAAAGACAATCCTCATTGGATTCAGCATGACAACAGCAGGTGATTTTGGAGCAGGATGCTTGTTAACAGTGTTTTTGCCATTTTTCTGCTTCTGTTGATTTACTTTGTTGATGTTGGAACTTGATGCGTCGTCGGTCGGTGGTGGATAACGCTGACCATTTGTTGTACCCAACTGTACTACGAGGAACTCACAAATGCCGCCCTCAATCGAAATTTAATGGCCCCCAATACTAAAGAAAGCCTTCAATGTCAAGGCCACGAGCTGTAGAAGAAAGTTGATTGCGCCTTTTCATTTGTGAAGATTCTCGTCTTTTGTCGAATGTGACGCGATCATTAGGGCGCATTTCGTTCCAACGTTTAGAAAAATATTGGCCATCGTTAGAAGTGAAGACGTTGTGAAGGTCTATGGGCGCAATTACTCACAAGTTTCACTTTCACACGATGGGAAAAAAAAATCAGAGGAAGATGTCAAAGAAGAAGATTAATTTGAGTCTGAGTCGTGAACTGACACGAAATCAGTACTTTGATTCAGGACCCATCTCAATCCATTCAGCGTCCACATATTACGAGGATATTATAACAGACACGCCCTAACAGGATCCCTAAACATCGAGAAAACGTTTTTTAAAATTCTCACGTTGACAGCCTTCAAAACTCCCTTTGCGGGGTTCAAACACAGATTTCAACCAACTCAGCGCCCAAAAAATCATAAATATACCCCAATTATCCTATCTTCTGAGGCGGTTGGCCCACTTACCGTTGGCTGCTCATCCAAGTAGTAACCACATCCAATGCTGTTTGAAAATCGAAAGTAATCTGCTGAATATCAGAGCAGCATTAGAGTTTGTAAGCGGCCTACAAAGGAATTTACAAAAGAAAAATTGAGCAATTGAATTGAGCTAGATGTTTAGACATAACCTGCGCGAAACATGACTTTCAAACAACAATTACCTCCTTGCGATTTCGAACAAATTATAACTTTCCTCATCTTGTGGGTAAAATCTACGAAAACCCGAGAGCATTACGAGCTTAGGTAAGGAGTAAGAGGAACAAACTGCAACTACCCGCCATGCTGCAAGCAACCTAGGATTATATTAAACCCAACTCTTGTTAGTTTCTTGAAGCGGGGCTCAAATCAAAGAGAATTGATTACAATCAATTCGTTTTTTATTCAACTCTATGATTAAAGTAGCTCGGTATTGTAGTGATTTCCATCCTTGTTTCTCGGAATCAGCTTCTCCGATCCTAGCAAAAAGACATACACCTGCCTACACCCTCAACCAACATGCACTAAGCAATTAGTAGGTCCATTACTTGAATATCAATCACTCAGAGCCGACTTAGTTACGGGGTTCACTGGGCCTAATGACGGGCTCGTAGGCGGCCGAGTGCGTGACGGACGATCGGGCGGATCAGGGCAATCAAGTCACGTGACGTTGAGAAAACTTTTCATACGTGCGGTGATTCACTGACGCGAAAAAACGCTTGACGACAAGGGTTATTATTGGCATGAATTGAAGTAATTATGAAATTAGATGCGACGCGTGAGCACAGACAACGCCATTTTTTTTTTAATCATGAAAACAAAGTAAATTGATCAACGATTTTATTTCAATTTGCAGTGTTTGTAAAATTTGAAGAACGTTAGTAAATAAAACTGGACATACAGTTTGAAAAGGGGAAAGCGCAGCTGATTCTAACGTCCAGGAATGACGTCACTAGGAACGGTTCAACTTGTTGAATACTACTCGTAGATCTGTGGATTGTCGATCTCCACAAGTCGGGTAATACCCAGCAAAAATTATTACTTATATTTTTTCTACAGTTGTATCCTTCTATATACTATGATATACACGGGCTGAAGAGTATATCAGAAACACGAAAGTTCTCTTGAAACAATTTGAAATGTGCTAACTTGTCTATCGTGTTTCTGACCTAAGCATTTGCGAACTTTCTTGAGATTTATTTACTTACAATCCGATCAGGCCGGAACAGTCTCAGTAAGCTATCGGTTCAGTTTCTGATTGCAGTAATACTGATTCTTTGTACGCAAAGGAAAACCTTTTTTTCAAACTCCTACTATAACATTTCAAAGTGAACAGAATCAAAATCCAAAATTTCCGACCGCAGCCTGGGCCGAAAAGGTTTTTAGATGAATCTTCTACTATGCGTTTTTGGTATATTCGGGGACCTGGGCGCGTGATTTATCATTTTCCACAAAATCTGAATACTGAATTGATTGAGTTGGGTGTTCTATGCCGTCCTAAAGTAGGAAAATACGGACGTTGAAGGTGAATTCGACGTGTCCAGGACGAGATTTACGTGGTAACATTGTTCCCACCGAACGAAAGTGGTTGAAAAACCGGATGAATTTCTATAAAAGAAAGCCCAAATCGTTCATTCGTTATGTTGGTCCAAATTTAGAAATCTTTTCACGTCCCTTAGGCTAAACTCGTTCTGACTACCACCGACCTTTTCTACTACATTCAATACGCTCCCTAATAGAAGCTATTTTTTCAGTCCAATTTGCATATTAACTCAAATGATTTGATTATTGAATAGAACCTTCTCAACGACCATTGTTCCTCGATTATTATCTTCTGGGCTATATTCTTCTTCTACAAATGCCTTCGGCCGTTCTTTTACGTAAGTTCAGATGTTTATCTATATCATTTTCATCTGAGCTACTTCAAATTTCCTCCCGTATATTGTCTCGAGTTTCTTTTAGCTTTCGAATTTCGATCACAATAACGTTCTCATGTTCTAGGCTCCTTTCTCAACTGGTTCTAAATGGTGAATCGAGATAAAATCAGAATTCATTGTGTTTGGTACTTGGTGGATTCACACGTAAGAATCCGTTCTTTGCAGAGGTGTGTATGCAGTACACATTGAGCGTCCTAGTATGTCTTTGCTTCAAAAATAAAAACCTTCTCAATCAAAGAGTAATAAATATAATATATTTCCCCATATTTTGTGTCAATAGGTTTAAAACGATTGGGAGTTGTTGAGGTCTGTCAGATTGTCTGATGGAATGTAAATCAGGTAATATCACAGGATTGTACGGTAAGCTCATCGTTTGTTGAAATTGATGATGAATGTATAAAAGCGGCGCTTTTACAGCGTAAACGCGAGTCTTTAACGGACATTTGAATGCATTCAGAATGGCATTTAACCGTAGCGTCATTCATCGATTTGTCACTTGTTTTAAAATGAAAACACTCTCCCTTTCTATTTATTCCGCCTATCGTCATCAGCGTGAAACGTTTGATGCACCTCGATGAAGCGATAAGACGTCGTGAAGCTATTAATCATACAAAACTCCAAAAGCCGAGACCAATTCTCTTTAGGGCGGGATCGATGGCGCCCACGTGGTTCCGACTAATGGACGCCCTTTTATTTCCACGGCCCACCTAAGATTCGAGCCATCCCTTTTCATTTTCATTCGACTGACTGAAATAAAAGGCGATTCACGCTCTCAATTCGGTCGCACTGTGGATCGGATATGCGATGCTAAAAATCGAAATAATCGAGAATGCAACAGCTGCAGGTTGAAGATTTAGCTGTAGGTCCCTGTGGCACCCATCACCACATACTCAAATGTATCCAAATGACGCCTCCAGGCTTAGTTTAAAAATAAATGTTTTGTCTTGTCATCGAATTCAAACAGACTTTAAAGCACAAAAAACTCGAATTTTCTCAAGAGAATCTCTTTCGCGGCTCATTAATTGAGGAAACGATGCTCAGCTACGTGTTTCTTGCTAACTAGACACGGTATTTTTTCCCCTCTTTGCTTCCTCGAACTTTAAAAAGCTTTCTTTCAAAACCAATCAAATGGGAGTTCAAGCATTGATTGAGCTCAACTCGCCTTATCACCGCGTTTGCAAGTCATTCTCTCAAACAAAACCCACAGTTTGCTATGTCGCTCGATCTATTCAAACCATTACCCCCTTGGAATCATTCCTATCACTGCCGCACATCGAATAAGCCTCAAAACCAACTGCCTGATCCTTTCGGACCTGTAATTAAGAGGGAATCGCGCGTATAATCGAGGAGGCAGCTGTAAAATTATCTCTCTCACTGGAGCACAGGATTCCAAGAACGTTACACCGCGTAGGTTTGTATCCGGTTCTGTTAACCTCGATCATTTTGACGGGTTATGCAACCATAATGACCATATTAGATTCAGATGTACCTGCTCCTAGTCGGATTATTATCAAATTTATAAACGTAAAAAGCGGTATAAAAACTAACCAATCTAACCCCGTTCCTCCGATATAATTTAGTATTCAATTATAACTATTATCAGCAAATTTGGGTTCCACGCTCCTTCAAACGATGATTCAAATTATAAATGACACGCATGGGCTGGGAAATTCTGATATACTTTAAATATAGTAGGTACCGTAAGAGAACAGCACGAGAAACGACTTGAGGTCGGTATTACCTAAACATGGAAAATAACATAATACTCATGTAATTACTCAAATATAGACACAATTGTACAAAGTCACAGGAATGGAAACGAAAAGAATGAGCGCCTAAAACAATTCCAAGCCATTGATAAACGAAGAACGCTTCAAATTGTTCGGAAATGGATTGTTAGCAGATTGATCTTAGTGGATCTCGCTCGTGTGGGAGAGCGTGTCATCGACGTCTTCAGAGTACACAAATAAATAAATAAAACTGGATCAATACAATGAGGATAATGGAAAAATGTACCCATGTGGGAAGTGATACCTCACACGCATAGGTCCCTAAAACCCCTGCATTCAACAGCGGCTATTGTGTAAAAATGCATGAGGCACGAGTAGGGCTCAAACAGAGTTCATGTGAGAATTTTATTAAGCATTCGGACAACGACATTGAATGTGAATCTACAAAATTTTAAGCATAAAGTATTATCTTCATTTATTTACGTTGAGAAATGGGTCTTCTAGTTTCAGTCTCAAGAATCAGACGTTCATGTATCCCGCGCATAGAGATTCCAGTTGTGACCGCAAGATAGTGGCGCAATTCTATTCAAGTAATGCCCCGTAACAATAACTTCATTTATATGAATTCAAAATAGATCTAACTGAATTCATGTACGCCTATCTACATCATGTGATCGAAGCAAATATGACTGGAATGGGATCTCGTGCTTTTATATGAGTGGCAAACTTATGGCTCAAGCCAGCTTTGCATTGAAATTGTTGTCTCGTTCATTCGCCCTCTTTGTTCGGTATACGTTTCTCACTAGATTTTTCACGGAAATATATATTCTTGTGATGAACAGAAGAACGCGACAGTTTTCATTTCACGCTTTGTAGAAAAATAGCATTTAAGTGAGTGTTGTGGGTGAGTTCCGTTACCCTTTGGAACGGATAATCTAATAATTTGTTTTTTTATATACCTACATCAATGTAATTATGCACGATTTCAATACGAACTGGCAAATGCAACCGGTGGCCTCTTGCTCAGCAGGCATTTTCAGTTTGGAGCAAATCACGTTTGGCTTTGGACTTAGTGGATCACCCAGTTCCAGCAAGAGTACTCGCGCTAGTCTGTACTCAGGACACACACATTCTCCTGTATTTACTGAAAATAAATAATTTCAACATCCACGCTGACCCTCGGTTCCGAAATCGCGGACCTTTCCACCATTTGCCTCTCTCGTGGCCCAGAAAATGTAATAAGACGGTAGTGAACAATAACAGTCCAGTGTGAGCGGCTTGAAGATCCGACGTTCTCGTTGACTGGGTCAGATACGGATCAGGTTATTCTCTGTAACTGAATATTAAAGCGAAAATGGTCCTAGAAGCCCCCCAAGGGTAGAAAAGAGAATAAGTATAGGAAGGACTTGGAAGGGAGATGGCAATCACGTTCGCGAGTCGGTTTACATTGGATGGCATGGCAGGCCCACGAGAGGGCTTCAATCAAAGTAGTTTCTTTTCTTGAACCACCGTTCAAACCAACAGGGACTCGCCTCGAGTGGTTTTTCGGAGGTTTATGCTCCATCTCTTGTCACGCTGACCCCAAAACATTTTGATTTCGTGGGGGCGCGTGTGCGCGATTATCTTGTCGGTCAAACAAAACCACTTCTGGCGAGAGCGACCTTCCGATCGAGAGAAAAAAAAGAAAAAAAGAACAACTGCTGCGTGATCTACCAAACCTTTTGCCGTGACCCTTGATTCAGGGCTTCACAAACCGTTTTCCAGCAAAATCTGCTCAAGCTAATTAGATGTCGTTCGAATACGCTGGAGGCGAAGATCTGTCAGAAGGAATCGCGAGGGAACACCAACAGGACTTTAGAGAAGTCCTGCTTTCCCAAAGTCGAAATACGCTAGATCTCACCCAAGAAGAACGTTATCACTTGCTGCCAAAGGCATCTCGGAGTGGCACAGAACCGTAGACTCACCAGAAGAACAATTTTTTCCGTTGGTATCTGCTTTCCAGTCCTTATATTCTCGTAAGGGGGCGTCGATAGCTCATCGATTGGTCTCATTTCAGTCCCAACAGCTATTGTTCTTCCCCGTGAGACGATATCCCAAAAAGCCTCCTTCATACCCAAACACGACTTATTCAATCAAAAAACTGACAAGGATAAGCTCGTCCATAATAATATTCCATTCCTCCAATTCAGGTACAAGATAACCAAGTTTATTAGATCAGTACCTAACTCGTTTCAAGACCTTGCTGTGAAAGGAGTAGCAAGGCCGGTCGTCCCAAAAAGGAAAATCAGGGCCGAAGGTGCGAGACCAGCTTAGGTAGTTATGGAACCGCTTTGGAATCAAACGTAATAATTAACACGCACGAACCTCCTTGTGTGACCCAATTCGAAAAGCGCTCCATCGTCAATTTCATCTTGACGCTAATAAATGGTTAAGATGTTATATTTATGAGGATCCAAGGATTCAAAAATCTTCAAAATCACTGTTTGTTTCCCTGTTTCTAGTACGCTGAAGAGCGACAGATGATAGAGTCTATCGACAAGAATATCGGCGATTTCTACGCGTTGGAAACTATAACTAAAGATGAAACAAATTTCGCTGGATTCTCTGCAAGAAACGTATTTGTGAGGAAAAAAGTACGGTTAAAAATGACCGGAAATATGGGCTAGAGGGCAGTAGATGGTAATTTCCGCGAATCACCGAACCTATCTTGGCCACCAAATTTTTCAAGCTGCGTATTGACCGTCTTTTCGGGCAGAATCGCAGAGAAATAAAGAACAAGAGTCAGCCGAAAACAGATTTCACCAAGCGAACCCCTAAGCGAACAAGGTCAGTGTAGGGTGAGTCACAAGCTTCCCCCCCCCCCCCCTCCACCATAAAATCGCCCAAATGGGATTAAAAATGATTTTTTTTTTTTTTTTGGATCTTCATACGTATTTGCCAAAATGTGTATTTCAAAAATGTATTTTCGAGATTTTTGGAGATCTAGGTGTGTGGGTTATCATTTCCGACTAAATATTGGACGCTGAATTCAATGAGACGGGTCCCGGGACGATTGACGCCCACTGGAAGAGGTTATCGGTCAAATCGGGTATCTAACTACCCATTCCGAATGTAGGAATTCGAGATTTCTGGTACCTAGCGGTGTGGGGTATCATTTTACAGTAAATTTTCGGACGCTGAATGGATTGGAATGAGTCTTCAGGAATAACTGATCTCCTGTGAACGAATTTGCCGCGTTTTTAGTGTAGATTGGGATTCTACCCATAATTTCATGAATATTTGATTCCTCAACCAAACTTATTTACAGCGCTGAAGGTCCAGCGAGCAACCAAAGTTGAGCAACCCCAAAATTGTCCCCAAGTAGTGGATGATCGTGAACACTAACGTGCGGCACATGCATTTTCATTGTTTTTCAACGCTGATTCACGCGATGCTATCCGTTTTTTGATTTAGACTCAGTTTTTGCGAATTACGACCGTAATTTGTTCATTTCTAAAATTCAACCAACAAGTATTTACAATGAACCTATTTTTTAAAAAACCCGATTCGACTCCAAAACTTCTATTGGTGCGCCAACTCATCAATTCAGCGTCCGGGAAAGTCGCCCAAACAGTTCCTTAAATGGGACATCAGATTAACTTTTGAATTCGATAGTATCCTTTACATTATTCAAAAGGTCGTAGTCGAACGAATTATTTCAATTCGTTCCCCGAGCCTCTTTTTTTTCAAGGAGGACAGAATCGTATGGGGTCAAGAAAACATTCTCACGCCTACGTCTTGGATCGTCTTTCATTGGGGTGCCGCCTACAAAGGGTACGTGTTATTGTTTCTAAGGTTAATTTTGGGGTCGATTAGACCGTTGGTCGATCAACCGTGGCCGTGTGTTGTTTTCTTTCAAATCACAGATGTGATTAGAGGAGTGAAAGTGCTAGAGAGAGTGAACGCGCCAGGAAGGATTTTAGTATGTAAATTTCTGAACATTTGCGTAGAAATAGCAGTATCCTGTCGGACCAAAACATCACCTCAAGATTGAGTCAACCGTGAAGAGGAAGAAAAACCGACATGTGAGCGTTTTATGCTTTGTACTATAAGCTGGAGTACCGAGAATCGCTTGCGAGATTAGCGGACGAAAGTGGTCACACTTATGTTTTACCACCAGTCGACGCCGCCGAGACCATTATACACCACACTTTCGTAACTCACGACTCGTCTACTACAACAGCTTCGTCATCGTGACTGATGCTTTATTTATACACGCGATGAGAAGCTATTGGTGAGCTATTGGCTGTCTTGTAGGAGGCAACTGTCAGCAGGGTTTCTCTCCAAAGGGCGCGTTCATAATGAAGAAACGCCCACTTGAGATCATTTTTATGTTTGAATAGGAACAAGGAGGTTCAATTTCAATTGCTCGAACGAATACGGTATTTTCGTGGTTATTGGTTGGTTACTTCCTTGAATAATCAACCTTATGTAATCATGCCAAGTCCTGGTAACCTCCGTTGGCCACAAAATTGTGTTGTACACGTTTTATGATGTGTACATAGAAAACGCTGAAAATTCATTCTCAGGGGTTATTCCATGGACAAGGAGCATAGTGAAGACAGTGGGTTTCGAGTGTCCCGAACTAACTCCAACCGATTCGGCGTCCAACATAAATGTAATATCTCGATACCAAAATATCTCAAAAACCATCGTCCAAAATAAGTAGGTTGTACCCATTTTGGCGCCTACAGTGGGCACCAATCAATCCGGGAGCTTCTCAATGGATTCACTGTCCAAAATTCAGTGGAAAATGATACCCAACACGACAAGGTACCCGAAAATCTTCACCCATACCCAACCCGAACATGATTTAATCGGACTGAAGTGTTTCGAGGACCAACTAAAGCCAGAAGGAGGTTCCTGACCAAATTTAGAATTGTTGGAATATTTTCTACTGCCAAAAACTGACGGCGGACGACTTGGTAGTTTATTCCCTGAATAATCAACTTATGTATTTGATCATACAACGCAAACTGTCAACTTTTAGGGCTGATCTGGGATTATCCTTGAATAATCAATCAAGAACAGCAAAAAAATCCCATTTTTTTGTGGGGAACAGACTGGAAGTTAGTATCTTCAATAAGAGCTCAAAGAGAGGATAAGCAGTTGAACATTTTTTTGGTAAGTTGAGGAGGGTGAGGAGGGGAGGGGGGTGTAAATGGCCTTTTTTTGTAAATATAAAAGTGAGAAAAACGAACCAAAGAAATTGTAAGAGGGTGGAAGTTCTTCAACAATATACGTGGTGCTTGGATCAAGATGTTGGTAATATTGACCTATCAACTGCCATGATGATAAGTGAGCTTCAGGATTGGATACACGTGGAAAACTGAACAAGCAAAGAACTGACTGGTGGAGTTCCGAGGAACGTTTTGACGTATTCGAGAGGAAGTGACGAATGTCAAGGAACCACGCAACCCAGCAATAACGACCAGAATTTCTCTGTAAAGATGATGGCCGTGGTGGCAATTGTAAATGAAGCCCACAGATCTCTCCTCGTGATAAAACCAGAACAGCGACACAGTCACGGAAACGCGGTCTCATAATGTCGACAGGTTCCTCCCCGAAAAACGGTAGGAAGGCGCAAATCATTAAAAACTAGTCATGGAAATTACCGGGTGCTCCGCAAAGGTAATGATCCTTCCCCACCGACATCTCATTGTACCCACGAAGTACTGGACTGTTTACAATGCAGAACCCATTTCCCCGCGTCTCAGAGCACAAGTTAGCTTAGAAAGGCACTTCCTGATGCCAGGGAGCAATTTTTTTCTAACAAAGAAGCCAAAACGTTTAAATTGGACCGCACCGTAACATTTTGAAGATAAATTGAAATACATTACAGTCATTTTAATCGATTAATTAATTTTACATTTGAAAGCGTCTAGTGATAACGCTGATTAGGGACGAGTCACTACTTTTTTCGATTGATTATACCTTGAATAATGCACCTAAGTAAGCAGGCCAGAGGACTACTTCTCCAAAATTTGAGAGATCATGTCAAAATAACCAAACAAATGCCCGACCACCGTACGCCATCCACGCCGTTTCTGGGGTTGTAGACAATTTTTCAGAAATCTGAAATTTTGGTCAGGGACCTCTTTCCGGCTCAATTTTTCTCAATTTTTCACCCATATTGGCCAAAATTTAGAAAGGGTAGGGATACACAATTTTTGAAACTCGATTTTTGGGGATTTTAGGGGATTAGGCAAGTGGGGAATCATTTTTGACTACATTTTGCATTTTGGACGCTTAATCCATTCAGATGGTTCCAGGATCGATTAGTGCTCACTGGAGGTAAATATGGGTCAAAATGGGTACCTACCTCCCTATTTCGAAGGGTCGTCGAAACGAGTGGCATTTTTGGTAACGTGTTTGAAGTGCGTGAGGTCTGTATTTCAACGAGGGTAAAATTTTGAAGCTGCAATAATGAAGAGTCAAGGCTGTATAGTGAAATGTGCGTGTACCATGGTATTCATCTTAAAATTAAATAGCAGGAAGAAAACATTTAAAAAAACGTTCATTCATGGTTCCATAAAGTTTCGATTTTATCCTGCACGTTTTCGTTGAAGACGCCATTGAATCCTAGTTACATAATTGAGTTGTGGAAAGAGATTTCGCGGTTTTGACGACTTGAAGCCGCACGAGGGTCAGCCAATACACGACTAAGGTCCACGGAACACCACCGAAAAAACGTGACGCAATTGGCCATAGGCGCACATTTCCACAACTCGTCTTACCTCACTGACTCTACCATCGTGATTTCAGCCTATTCGAACAGTCGGAAATCCGATTTTTCGGGCGTTGCATCACGGGGCAGAAATTATCGTTCAGAGTTTTGTGGGTGAATCTTTTTTTCGTGAGCTCGAAATGAAAACGCGGCTTTTGAACGTGAAAAGTTCCTTGGATCGGCATTATGCCGAACTAATCAAGCAGTTACGAAGTGATGAAAAGCACGGCAGGAATTAATTTCACACGGGGTTTTTGAGAGAACTCGATCGTGAGGGCGTTGAGCTGGGGCGGTGTTCGTACTAAAAAGGGACTTTTTCAGTTCGTGAGGTTCACATGAGGTTATCTTCGAGTAGGGAAGAACCCAAAGGCGTCGGAAGAGTTTTTCGAACAAAAAAATATCCGGAGCCGTCTCCCTCGTAACTGAGTTTCGACTAATTACGATCCCTTTAGTTTACGAGGAAGACCTTTTTTTACATGAAAGGAGGGCCGTTCTTTAAGGGCGCTCGATCTTCCTCTTCTTTGAGGAAAGGAAAAGTAACTGACTGTAGGTAAAAGAAGGATATTTTAAGGCTTCAACACAGATGAGTGAAGTGCACAATAACTACTACACAGCCTCCAAAAGTGAGTATCGATCAATTCGAGATGAAATGAGGAAACTTGAAGCGTGTCTTATGACATTGTGAGCCTGACCCGAATTTATTTATAATAGAGGAACGACATAATTTGAATCCCACTATAGGTTAATTTTTTGGATTTATGCTGCGATGAAGATCAATTCTACCTTAAAATGCCTTCCCTTCCTAGGCGGTATGGCTTTTCATATAAATGGGCATAATATGAGATGACGGAAATGTTACTAAAACTATACAAAAAAAGTATAATCTTCAGCAGAGTATTGGCAATAGTCGATTTATAGGAGATTTACGAAAACAACGGGTTTAAGCTCCTTATTGGACTTGAGTGGTCGACGTGACTGGAACATGGAGCATGGTAACATAGAAAAACTCGGCGTCCGAATAAAGTCGGGTCCAAATACGAACTTTTAACGATCTTGATTTGAAACCTGGCTCACATTGCCACCGAAGGGCCTCGGGTTTATTCCCTTATTCGCCGAGAAAACGTGAATTATTGCACACTAAAGCCGGTAGCTCACCCCGAAAAAGGTCAACGGATTGATCGCCTCTTTTTTTATCCCTTTTTCGAATTGAGTAGTGGACGGAATCTAAAACCAGGAGAGAATCGCTCATTTAACAGTTGAATCGAAAGTCGGGCATGAAGCTGCGGAAATGGTTTACTTTCCCTTCAGAGCGAAGAAAACTTGGCAAAAACGGCGGCATTCGCTCTGGGCCATGATGTCATCGGACTTTCAAATATTGCGGGCCTACTTTGAGAAGCTCTCACCTGATATCGTTTTCATATTTATAACTCGCACAAATTGGCTTTAGCTGAAGGAGCGCGTCGAAATGGCAATATTTCATTGGCGCTCTTATCTGCAGAATTGAGTTCAAAAACATCACGAGGTCCAGACACCGTTGAAATAGTAAACGCTTCGAAATGAAGGGATAAAGGTTCGAGTAATGATCTGAAAGCCGGGTCGTAAAAACGTCAGAACAAAACGAGTTCCAGATACGCAGGGGTTTTAAAGATTAAGAGCACTGATTCATTCAAGATGGCCCTGGGTCTGCTTTCATACGACCATTCGTAGACTCAGCGCATTTTTGAAATGTGAAAAACGAGATGAAGAAACCATAAACTATTCCAAAGCGGGAAGGACGGTACAAAAGCGCTTCCGTGTGACGTCATCACAGCCCTTTTCGAACTACGGGTCAAAGTGAAATCATGCGAAACCGAGTCTTTCTTTACCCAAATAAGAATTGAAATATTACGAGGAACATTGTTCAACTTGGGTAGCGTTACCGAGATACGCGAGTTTAGCTCCTGCACGGAACCCCCCCCCCCCCCCATCCACCACAGGGTTCACAATGAAAAACAGGTTCTACATTGAGGGCCTAAAGGAAACAACCAACACGGTACCGAAGACGAGGTCTTTCAACCATTACGATGATGAAACAATGGTGCACTAGCGAACAAAAGGAATTCCTGGATTATCCATTATGAATCTATAATCCTGGTGATCTCATCTGAACAGCTCCATAAGAAAGTTATGCTCTAGTTATTGAATACTTTATATTCCATCTTTATTGAATAACTTTTAGTCCGGGATTCAAGCCAAGATCAATTGTTTTTAAGCATTCGGAGTGTTAGCAAAAAGTTGCTATCTTCAACAATAAACACTGCAAATTATGTTTGATTATTCCGTGGAGCAGGAGTATGGGGAAGACAGTGTGTGGAGTATCTTGGACTCATTCCAATCGATTCAGCGTCCAAAAGTCAGTGGAAAACGACGGCCAACGTGCCTAGTCCCCAAAAAAGTCCCAAAATCAAGTTAAAAAGAACTTTTTTTTTTACCCATTCCCTCTCTAAATTTGAGCTGATTGGGCCGAAAAGTAATGATGACCGAAAGAGGTCTCTGACCAAAGTTTCAGATTTTTAAAAAATTTCTACAGCCAAAAACGGCGCGTATGGCGGACGGAGATTTCGATTTATTGATCATTTGACGTTTGAATTGACCAATTATTCAAGGAATAAGCAACCAACAAACGAATCCAGATATTTGATATCAATCAGCTAGACAGCAAAACTCAAGTGAGATTGCTCTCGCCAAAAATGACCCTATAGCCAAAACACCCGTTGAGAACATCCTGCGTCTACAGCCGGTTTTATCAGGTTTTGGGTCATATTGGTAGAAATAGTGGTTCCAAGCACAAAGTCATCGCCGGCTATTTCTTTCCACGATGGCTTTATGAACATCCGTTTTGCCTGCTAGCTCGCTAATTAGAAGCCCATGACTTAACGAAAATCACGCAGCCCACTGACATGCCACGTCCTCCATTCGGAAGGAGGTGGATGTTTTCTGCGTCACTTGCGTAGTCGGCAGGGTCTCTCAAGGGGACATAGTGGGCGTCCAATAGGTGTAAATATTAATGAGGCGGTAGTGCATCTCCGATGCTAATTTGCCAGCCGTAACTACCAGCTAATGTTGCAACTGGGAATCTCGAGTGTTGACTCTTTTCTCTTGTGACCTCTCTTTATCGACAATCTTTCCTTCTTTCCACTTTACTACAAGAGACGGTATTTTCATGTAAATGGGTAATTACTATCCATTCAGGTTGTTTGGACACTTGGATGATAAGGGAAGGTAGCTAACTGTAAAACAACGTTAACGCTGATACGTGTTGACATCGCACTTTCAAATGATACGCCTTTTATGGCGCCGGCTGTGTTCATCAGCGACAATAGCACAAGAGGAATGAACAAGACGAAATCTACAGGGCAAACAGCAAAGGCCTTATACCCTCAAGCAGCCTGAATTCGTTGTAGGAGTACACTGCGAATCCTACTTCCCATGTTCATTGTTGTGCCATTTGAACCAAAAAGAACGAACTCACGTGGGACATGACAGACGACGTACTTATACACCAGGTTTCAGGTCCGGTTCCGAGGTTTAGTATCACCACACACGTACCAACGCCTGAAGGACATCTTGACGACTAGAAGCAATACACATTACACCTACTCAACATGAGCCCACAAAATCAATACTCTGATATCAGAATAATAAGCGGTTAAGCCTTCGCCTTCGGCAGTATGAAAGTCTTCATGAATGATATTGACGGTTGACGTCACCAATGTCGAATACAGTGGATAGTGAAAGCTGAATTCCGATCAGTGCCGTCGATTATGCAGGCTACCGGCACTACACCTACGATCTTCCTTTTCAACGAGAAACTTGTTCCGAAATATTCAATCTCAAGTGCCCTTGTTGTCCAGGATTGAGGTCAGAAAGCGGTTAGGCCCATTATCGTTCTATACGAACCACCGGATTCTAATAGGGTGATCAGGAGGGGGCTGATCGTCCACAATCGAAGCAAAGGTGCTCAGAGGGCTCATAACCTCTGATGTGACTTTGGATAGAACTAAAGCGGGATTGGTTACAGATGAGTATGTAAAGATGTCGCCGTCAAACTCAAAGTCAAATGTTTTTTGTATCTGATGGGGCTCATTCATTGGAAAATTCTATTTTGGGTAGGATGGCCATAGCTTCAGTGCACTCAGGGGAGAGCAACTCGAAGTGTGTTAACCAGCCTTACCTGTTAAAGCGCTTTTACAACCATCCTTGCTCTTCTGAGGCGCATGCCGACTGCCCAAATGACAAAGAACAGGTATCCATCCACTTTTCGGCTATCCGTGATGTTATTGTCTTCAGAAACAGGTCACACACCCTCGGGGTTTCATACTCCGTGGAAAAACCCTGCGCGCGACACAATAGGGTGTGTACAGGTGATCGTCAGCTGCTCTCTTTTACTAGAAGAATCCTTCTGCAGAGACGTTGAATAACGCACTCTCAAGCAGGGAGTGGTAGGACGAGGCGTTGGCACGTATCAAAAAACGCCTGATAGCTAAGTCAGATCAAGGAGAATAACTGGCAGCACGCGGATGGGATTATGCTTTGAGCTGTACTAAAGTCACTAGGATTATTCAAGTATACATGTTGAAAATGCTGACTCCTCAATACATTTCGCTTCCTCCACCCACTGACCTTTTCCCACAGCTTTCCCTTTCCACCCTTGTACAACCGTGAAGCCATAGGTCTCCAGCTTGAGAACCCTTCCGTGTTTGGAATGCCAATTGTTAAGCACTTTGCATAGGCTCGCGATTAAAAAGGACAATTTCCCTCGGTTGACTGTAAGCGCCGACTCCATTTGTCCGTTGATTTATGACTCTCGTCGTCTTGAAACGGTTCGCATTATTTTCCGTTTCACTTATGCTTGCATTTAAAAGAATGACCCGGGAGAAATCTATGCCGGGTTGCTTCTGGAGTTTCTCGCACACGCTGAAAGATTATTTGAATAATTGAACGCACTGCTTAATGCCGACACTACTTGAATGAAGTGGAAGTGCGCCATTTTAGGCTCTCGTGTGGTAGCCTTCTCATGAGCAACTATACTGCCGAGATCACGGAACTAAAAAAATAGCTTTTTTTCAGAGTTTTTTATCGACAAATTTCCGTCCAATTAAAGCTTTTGTTACGAAAATTAGCTGCTCTTCATCGACCGGCAAAAATTAACACACAGAAATTGCTCCAAACCCTCTCCACGCTCAACTCGAGATTCAATAAAGAAATTCACCGCCTCAAAAAACCACCCAAGTCGCCCGACTTTTCCTGTTTCTCAGGCAGCCGAAGTGAGCAGATTAGATCGGAGAGAAAATCTGAAAAAATGACGTGCAAAGGATGAGCCAGCATGTGAGGTGGTCCGTGGAAGATAGTTCAGATGAGTGAGAAAAAATTCTCTCGGCGTCAATGTAGCGTGAACGTCAAGGGAAGATTCTGAGGTCAGCGCACCGTCGGCCGCAAATAGCTTCATACCGCTGCGCCGGACGGACATGCATTCCACTGATGGCCATGGAGGGTTTCATGAGCCAGGAGACCCTTCTGTTTGCGGGGCGAGTATATATGAAGCCTGAGGATCAAGTGAAAATAACTTTCAAGGGAAATATTCGTTCCAGATCAGAATCACACCGCCAAAATATTCGCATTATCGGAAAGTCCTAGTTGCATAGCCTCTTGGATCGAACTGGTCCTTATGGAACCGTCATTCCTTCAATCCCATCAGCGTATCCTGTATCGTCACCATTTCTTTGTTGAGAGCATTGAATCAAAGCAAGCGGTCTCTATCTCAAGTATCCCAGAAAAAAAGTAAACAATTAGTTTCCATCCATTTGACCTCGCGAACAGGTTTTAGCACGCCAAAATACGTCAAATGTTATACCCACTTCGAATTGAACTGGCAATAATGTGAAAATTTATCCCGAAAATTGAACTTATCACAGATTTGGGGTGAGGTTGACCGTAAAACCTCGTCAACCCACATAACGCTCCTATCCTAAAGGAAGGTGTCCTCTCAAGAGATGGCCGCATCAACGGGAGGAAACCACCCCCTCGTCGACCCTGCCTGCCTGTCTCCAATCTAGGAACCTTATTACTCACTAGGAAGATTGCCAAGAAATAAAAAGATGTCCGAAAATAGAAAACACTGTACTGATCAGTCTATACGTTTCTACGCATCTCTCCCAGTGGCGCCGATTGTTGGGGCTGAATAATATCAGGAACGAATCAACTGAACACTTTGCATCAAATTTAAAAATCCTGCCGGCTTCTGAAAGCATGTAGTGACTCTCATTAAAAGAACTGTAAAATTATAATTGATCCAAGGGATAAATATTTCCACTACGCCGAAAACCAATTAAATACATTGAGAAATGGAACTCAAATTTGGACTATATCCACATCGCTTCATCTTACACGGTCCCATCCTCCGATTCCGATCCCTTCTGAGCAGCCTCAGAATCAGATTCGCTCTTGTGAAACAAGATGAATGACTCTGGACGAGAGACATCCTTCACGGAAGAAGCATCAAGATGTTGCAACGCGCGTCGGGTTCTCACTCCGGAAACTGTCCACTCGCTGATAGAAGAGGCTCATTGAGACAAAGAGGAAACGAACTGATAGTTTAAATAATGGCATCCTCCTTAGTGATAATTCTTTCCACCGTCTCTTTTCAATCTGTTGTTCAGTTGCGGAGTTGCAGTCACTTTTCACTATTATCAATGTATATATAGCCAAGTATTTACAGTAAAAAATGAAATGGGAATGTTAAAAAAAGGAAAAAGAGAAATAATGGTTCAAGAGAGGAGGATTGGCAATAGCAGGCAAATATATAAAGAATTTCTTGATATAAATACCAACGCGTCATCGATATCAGCACTTTGTCAGCAGAAATTCTCTGATAAAAACATTATTATTTATCTATTTATTAGTAATTTGATTGAATATGATTGATTATATTGAACCTATCTACTACCTAGTTACTACCTGAAATTGTGATTATAGATGTGTATGCCACCGTTCTTAATACTAAGCAGCAAAGTTATTGCATGATGTTGATTCTTCATTTTGTTTTGAATTTCCTACCTTGGCGAACAATCCTGTAACTGTATCACTCACCTAGAACAGAAAAGAAGGAATGATTAGCGAGGAAAACAGCGATCAAATCGACATAATATGCTACACAGAAGAAGGAATAGTCCAATGGCAACAATACAATACTCAAGCGAAGACCTAGGTAAATTCAAGATTCAAAACTTGTTTGGTTGAAGCGGTAAGAGATTATAAGGAATTTGAAAAAAATAAAAACAAAATTAAATAAAATTCCAAAATTTTGAAAATCGTAAAAACACAATTGCCGATACCGGAATCGCCATAAACAAAAAGAGTCAAACTTGCTCATCGCACAGTGAGAAAACACTAATATTTTTCCCCCAAGTCCATTTTCAAAATAGAAATACCTACTTTCAACCCACAGGTAACCGTTTCCAGTGCGGTAAGCTATCTGGGATCCATCTGAATCGATTCAGTGTCCCAAATTTAGTGAAAAATGATAAACCACCGTTTCTATTTCGCCAATACAAATACAAGATTGTATTTTCTTAGAAACAGTATGTTGTATGAGATTATCAAATTAGTTTGAAAACATCTTCGCTATGGTAGATGGCAGCGAGGGACTTGAAGCCGTAACCTACCTGATCAAAAATCAATCAATCAATCAGATCGCTTACTCCAGTAGTTTGTTTCAACTAGGAAGGTAATGAGCCAACTACTTTTTTCTGTCGTTTTATCTGTCACCTCCAAGTCAGAAGTTCAGAGGACTTTGTAAGGAAGTCGGGAAATCACCAAAATAGAAATTGTACGCTTAGAAGTATTCCACGCAATTGGAAGTCAGGTGTTAGCGCGACTGTTGCTAACTTGTTTGCTTTTGCACTCGCTCAGCCTTTCCAAAGTACTCTGCACATTAGGATGTGATTTAACCGCGAGACTTCCACTAAGTGGAACTATATATTTGACACTATTCCAAGAAGAAAGTTGAAAACGTGATTCCAAGTGGAGCGTGAAATACGACGATTGGCTTCAGACTTCGGATTTCGTTGGCGAGATGGAAATGCTCTCGTAGATTTTATTTGAAAGTAGAGCGCATTCCCGCGTACAAGCCGACAGAAGCTGAAACCCCGGGTGGTGTGCGTGAGGGTCGAGAAATTGAAAGCGTGGGAAGTCCGTATTAGATAAGTGGCATAGGCTTTAATCACAATTATTGCCGTCTATAAATCTTGAAAAAGGGTCCCCCAGCGCCCGGGGAGTTGTTTCAGTGAGGGCCCTCATTGTGGACTGAGGTGGATCTTCTGGTTCAATCGAATCATTCTCGTCCTATTGAGTAGGGGGCCAATGTCGAGTGGCCGTGTGTGTGTCAAGTGCGGGTGAGTCGAGAGGGTGAACAGTGAACAAGTCATATTTAATGCCCCTCCAGAGGCGCAGTATCTTTATAAAATCGAAACGACTCTCGATGACCTGATGAGTACTTGATTGTGCCTCAGAGTGAAGAACATCGCCCGAAAGGAAGCCCTTCAAAGCGTTCATGGTCAGGCAATACCCACTGGAATAGAACTACAACCAAGTAACGCATCCTTTCAATACATTCAACTCGGGCAAAAGTTCAGGAACGAACACGTCTTCACGTCACTTGGTCTTGTTAGCGCGCACTCCACATCAGATTAGTTTCTAACTGGATTCACACCTTTACCAAGTGCGCTTTCTCGGTGTAGATAAGACCAAACAAGCGGCTTCTAGAAAAGATTCCCAACCAAACAGGTGGTACAGGCCACTAATCAGGTTCGACTTCAACACTAAAGCCGTGTTCACGCGTTTGCTGTATCTAATTGAGTTTCCGCCTATTGTAGTCAGGATCTGTATCGACCAGACGAATTTTACTAGTGGCATAGTCAATATAACTACCTTAGATAAAATTTTAAAAAATCAGTGCTAGAAGGGAAGGATCCAGCAGATACCATCTCGACTGTTCCACGTAGGTTTTCCCTCTTTTTTGAAAAAAAAACTTGCTTTGATTTGTAGAAAAGGACTACATTACAAACAATTCGAAATAATCCTTATGCTACTCCCTACAGGAAGTCAAAGACCTGTGCTGAGGAGAAGGATACCTATTTTTACTCTTTATTATAAATACCAGTTTATATTATATAGTTTTTCATACGCAGGGTTCTGATATCATCGCTCATGAGATATAAAGCTAAAAATCAAATTGATGTTCCTAATAAATAGAGATTACAAATAATAAACATGATATAATTGTAAAAATGTGGCCTCAACAAAGGATGATTAATTCTTCTCAATTCCAATCCCCCATTTCCTTGATCTCTTTTTGAGGACTTCACGCTTGCATATAGTTCTTATGTTGTGGTGCAGGGCGTTAAGCAATTTAGCACCTCTGTTGGCCAAGTAAAGTTTTCCCGAATGGGACTTTCATTTAATATGTGTTTTTCCCTCGTTCTCACGGACCCTGCTTCAACGAAACTCGATTCTCTGTGAATCCCTGAAAGTTTTAATGATGGTCTGTATCTCAGAGTTACCTGAAATCCATGACTTTGAATTCTTAGACGAGAGCGTCTATTGGCTATCTAGTAGACTTCTTCAGCAGTACATTCATTAGAAGTTTTTGAGCCAAGGAGAACCCTCCTCCCCTCCCCTCCATATCACGATACACAGTAAATCATCCGTGACTGGACAAGCGCAAAACAGCATCCTTGCACATCTTTTCAACAAGAAATTCCTTATATGTATTCCAATTTTCTCATCCTCGATGTCAAGTTCTTCTCAAGAGACCCTAACGAAGGCATTGATCTACTTCCACCCCCAAATATCGAGTCGAAGATACCTGTGTGATCGTCCGACAGGGACTCACATTTGGTAGACTTGAAGTGTCTTTCTTCGCCAAACTAAACGCTCTTTTTTATGAAAACAAAGGCGAATCTCGTGCGAAGTCCGAGTAGGCGTTGAAAACAAATCACCATACTGAACGGAAAATTGATATTCATCACGAGAAATAGGAGGTTCAGTCTCGGACTCATCAAAATCAGAATAGGCGAGGCAAACGCTGGATTGCAACAGCCATTCGGGTCATGAGGGAGCGGGACAAAATACCGGTCACAAACGACGATCAAGCTAACGACACACAAGCTAATGTGGAGGGTGCACTATCACGATGAAAGTTCGTTTTTGTCGAGGCCCTGTTTCATAGGTGCCATACATCCTGAACGGTTTGATCAATACTAGGCATTACAGCTGTCCTGGATCCAACACGCGCATATGTTCAACCCAGTTGTTTCCCTTTCGCAACGAATCCACGTTATCGGGTGCATCACGCGAGCGAGCTCATCCCTAATGGATTATCTTTAGCCACGTCATTACTTCGGCGAGGGTGGAGAATTTGGCAAAAAAAAAGAGGCTCGCTATTTTGAGCGAGGGACGAAGTCATCAATCTGGGCACAACATGGGCCGCTTTCATTTCCCTGCAGCAAAAGCCTTTCTCCAAAAATGACATACCTAGGAAATAAGTTTATCGCAAATTGTTTCTCGGATAATAACATTAAAATAAAACGCTGGGTTAATCCTTGGAACAGGAGACTGGGGAAAATGAAGAAAACGGTGAGTGTCGAGTGTCTCAAACACATTCTAATCGATTCAGAGTGCACAATTTAGCGTAAAATAATACGCCCTCACACGCCCAGATCGCCGAAAATCTCAAAAATCCATTTTTAAGAAACACATTTTGACACCCTTCCCCTCTCTGCCCAAATTTAGCTATCGTTTGGTTATTCCTTGAGCATTCATGCCCAGAGTCATGGGGGGACGGGATCAACTTTTCCGATTGACGTGATGAATTTCAACATCCAAGAGAAATGTCAATGGCACTCTTTCACACAATTTAAGTTTTCTTTTCGGCATTTTATGGATCCCTAAATAACGAGATAGGCCGAAGTGTTAGAGCGTAGCGGAGTCTCCTCAACAGCTCGGCAGAAGACGACGCTTTTCGTCCTTGGAAAATGTTCATCGAAATAGGTGGTAATGTATGTTGAAGTTGAGGCACTCCTTCAAAATCCTTGGTCCGTTCCCGTTCTTTTGTCCGGGCCGGATCTTCTTCTCATCCGCCTTTTCCTTAACTCGTAAAGTGTAATAAAGAAAGTGAGCATCCACGACACTGAAGACCTTCCTCCAGTGAAAAGACTCGTCGTCATCCCAACACGTCCTAGGCCGTCGTGCGACCCGAAGGAACTGCGTGAAAGCGGCCACTTTTGGAAGGATCTACAACAAATCGTGCTCACTTGCTACACAATTGGTGAACCAGACCTGTGGACTCCCTCACCTCGTAGGGAATGAAATCGTGTTCAAGGGATCCTGGTACAAGTGTAGGAGCAGACGTGATTTGGTGGGCGACTTTCTTCTCGGAGGGTCTCAATATCTTTTTGTTGTTTATCTCCTGGGGGAATTAAGTTCCGAGTGACGGTGATTCCCGCTCTCGCCCTTTGTTAGTTTTCTTGGGCGATTCCTGGATATGATGAGGGTCATTAATCTGCAGGAGAGAATGAATCAACACTCGTCGTACTGACAGGAACGGCTCAATGGGTCCTGGTCCTGATCGTTCCTTTCTCCAGGCCAGAGCAGTCGATGAAAGTTGCTCGGATAATTTCGGTCTTCCGAGACGATATCAAGAGCCCCTATCCAGCAAATGTCCCAGTACGATCCAACCGCATAAATAAGGAGGAAATAAATATAAAAACAAAAACTTGAGTTTTTTCCATCCTGGTAGTCCGGGATTTAAGTTCAAATGTGTCATCGGGCGACCAAAATGGCCGATTGCTTGTATTATATTTGTTTTGTGCTATTTTGCTCGTTAGATGGCTAGTAGACATTCTTGGTGATAACTTGATCAACATTCGGTACGTGGGCTGTTTTTGTTTCTAGGGGTTGAAACCCTCAGGTAGGCAAAATTTTGGGGAAGGACGTCTAGAGCAGGCCTCGTTCAACTCTGAAGGACAGAACAATGATCTCAAAGCGCTGTAGGGTAGAAGGAGACCTGTGCGCATTAAATGCTGATACTACGCCAACCAGGAAAAATAGAGAACATTGAATTCTGACAGTTACCCCGCCACCAACGGAATTGACTGTAGAAGGCCATTCGTAGATGGAAAACATGCTTTTATCTGGTAATTTGGTCCCATAGTTCTCAGGAAATGGTGAGAAAAACCTGATTAGCCACGAAAGAACACCTGGGTGGCAAATATCAGCCCGAAGCGTCTCGAACAGGACAATACGTGACGGGAAAAGAACGTAATTTACAAGAGGGACACACTCATTTAAAACCGTCGGAATTTGCCTAACGAGAGTCATGAGAATTTGCTGCGTTCGTGCAGCAGCTCGGCGTTGATTGGGGGTCGACGTGGACAGTGTCCTACAGTCAACGGTACCCACACCACGGCAGATGCCGGGTATTGTTTCACGGACACCTTCGAGAATACCGAGCTCACAATTAACTGGAGGATAAACTGGCGGGCGAGTGGTGCTAAATACCGCTATCCTCGCGGTGTACCAACCCTGACAATGGAACATCCGGCTGTGCAACACACGGAATAGGTTGGATCAGACCTAATCAAAATGCAGCCTACTACTTATTTTTTTTTCTTTTGAAAAAATTATATAAAAAGAAAAGTGACATAACAGGGATGACGTAGTCTTCACTGCTCCAGTCGATTCCTGAGAAGATACACATATTGACGATTGTGTATGAGTGAAATGCGAGCGAGAAGATTTTCGAACATGCAAATAGCGATCTATAAGCGGCTCTTTAACAACATCATGAGCTTGAATGTAAAAATGGGGGAAAAAGTGAGTGTGGAGTGTCCCAGACTCATTCTAGTCGATTCAGCGTCCTACATTTAATGGAAAATGATATCCCACACGCTAAAACCTCGAAAAACCACAATCGAAATAGGTACGTAGGTACATATTTTGACTCATACCCACCTCCAGTAGGCGCCAATCGGTCCGGGACCTATCTCAATGGGTTCAGCGTCCAAATTCAATCGAAAAATGATACCTCACATGCCTAGTTCCCAAAAAATCACGAAAATCGAGTTTCAAGGAACACATTTTCACCTATACCCTCCAAAAATTTGGGTCAATTGGGCTAAAACTAGTTTCGGCAACCAAGTCCCTGACCAAATTTTCATATTTTATTGTACAACTCTCTTCAAAATAAGTATTTATGGGAGGACATTATTTCAGACCAAGTTGGCCGTTGTTTCATTAGGGTTTGAGCACCTGGTTTTATGCCTCCTAATCATTGTAGGCTCTGATATGTACAATGAAAACTCTAAAAAACCACGTTCTGTCATGAGAATTGCTCATTGCATCCACTTATACCCACTTAATCGTGGCACTAGGGTGCAGTAATCGATATCTACAGTAAATAACTGAATTTGCGATAAAATATGAGAGAAAAACAGCCTACTCGAAACCTCTCTGGGGATTACGATGGTTCCAAATCATGTATCGGCCTTGAAATGAGTGAAAAAGTCTTATAATGTTATGTACAGTACGTCTTTCTCTTTGTATTCACAAGGATAGTCTTTAATTGGTTAAAAAATAAACTGATCGAACCGAATCTAAGCTGAATTGTATCCTTTTAACAACCAAAGATCACAAAGTCTAAATTCGAAACAAATCGTTCAGACTGTGGACTGAAGAGGAGTAAAGATTCAACGTCGAGGATGATTGAATCAACAGAAAATCAATATAATAGTGGTTTCCCCAGCGATAGTCACGAGAAGTCAGTGGATAAGAACTCAACTCACGCTACCGACTGGCCCTCACAAGGAGCCGCATGTGACTGACAGGTATGGAAACTCCGGTTGTCGATCTATTATGCAAGCTTCGCGTTTCAATCATACCCCGCTGATTCCCAAAAGGTCCCTTGTAATAGAGGATCTCGTGGAAACCCTGCAAGTGACTCCCCCATCGCCGGACGAGGCACCTGGTCTTACACCCCTTCAGCAACCCCCAAACCGCATGTAACACATCCCATCGCCACCCTCGTTCGGCGCTATTGTCGTGAGGCACTTATTCAACGAAGGGAAGAAGTATAAAGAGGAACAGCAAATATTTGTGTTCGAATACCCTACAGACAGTCGCGTCCCCACTTTTTTTGTTCTCGAGGATTTGTGTAATGGGTTGAGGTCACGCACGCACCCATCTATGAATAAAATAGAATACTAAATCCCTCGATATACACCCTAGTTCGAAATATACTGTTGAGCAAAATCAATTTAACCTTCTTGGGCGGAATTCAATTATAAGGGTACCGAAGAGGCGGGCGTGTCTCGTTATGGAGAAACCCTTTTCATGCTCGTGTGATCTCATGTGACGGCCAATTATTTTACCACGTTCGATAAAAACGGGCCTTCCGAAGGCGTTCCAAGCGATTCAACAATAAACTTCAACATTTAAGCGAAACGCACAACGAGCCCCATATATAAGATAGCGTTAGAAAAGAGCTGAACGGATCGTAAAAGAGAATACGTTCTCCATTTCACAGAAAACAACTCTGGTGAGCGTTTCTGAAGCACATACTTTCCTATTTTGAATCACGTCTATCTCAATAATTTCTCAAACGTTTTCGCAATAGTTTCATAACTCATGGCGTCGAAAAGTTGTCCAGTCAACTTCTAAGGGAGGGAGTTACGAGCGAAATTATCACTAATTTTTCGGGGCCGTTGGGATTCTGGAAACATTCTGGCGCGATGCCCAATTGGGCTGTCAGGAGCGAATTAGCTCTTATGATGCTTTCAGTCTGGTGACCTCTAGAAGTCAAGGGTGTTAACATGAATGGCAATTAGTAGCTTGCATAAGATGAAATGTGTCAATTTAAACAGCACTGATAGCAAAAATATACTTTCAGAATCGATTTTAGTCGATCATCGGTAGTGTCGATCGACTGCTAACACGGAGGCTGATAATGATAAAATGTCACCCCCACAAAATTTCCATAATAAAATGTTAGGACCACCTGAATATACCGACGAATGTCTGATAAAGGAATTCCCTCCGACTCATCGGGTGTTTTGACACCTTCAAACAAAGGATTGATTCACAACTGTGACTGACGGCTGGCTAATGGATCGGGGACTTCCTGAAGAAATCAAAGGAAATACGGGTTGAAAATCAGTCACGGGGGATGACGCATTGTGACAACCCTTCGGACGCGGTTCGTTAGGTGATATTCACACTTAAAAACCCCCTTAATTCACCCCAACGAACCTCAAGAGGATGCCTATTGAACTAAGGAGATGGATTGCTCTAAAACAACCAACATAAGATACATGACATGACAGTTTTCTCGGATTTGTATCCATTAAATTCCCAAATGTTTCCTATTTTTAAGAATAATTTAGAGTTGAATTGAGGTGCTCAATAAATAAATTAAAAGTAGTCGATATTGATGAGACATAGTTGCTGCTAGGTAAACCTTCCTTCATTAAATTTAAAAATATAAACGAAGAGCTCATTGAGATCAGAAATACATCAGTTTCTATCAAAGCTACATTCATTCGTTTGTAAATCGAAATGTTTAAATGTGATTTGGAGTTGAAACGAAGAGCTCATAGAAATCAGGCACACCAAAGGCGAACTTTCTGTTTACAGCGAAAAAACTGTCCATCGTGCTTTCTCTCGTCAACACGAAAAATTCGCATCACGTTCTCTCGTCTCCACAAACAAAACGCTTCGTTTCGATTCGCACTAGAAGAACGAACACATAAAAAGCAAACATTACGAACAATATAAGCCTTCATTAAATAATTTTGTGGGCGGCGACTTCTCATAATGTAAGAGACAGCGCTGAGTGAGAAATAGGACAAGGACTGTCATACGGATGATGACAGTGTTTATGGAATATTTTCGGAGGCGGACGGACGCTTCTAAACACTTTGTTGAGAGAAGACACAGGGAAGGACATGTACGAGTACTTCTAAAAGGTCGAAGGCAAATAGTGTGATGACTTCATGCTCTACACATTTGCATGAAAATAAAATGGCAACGGTTCATAATAACAGTTCCACGGATAAGTTATTTCACGAGATGAATCTACACTGGCGCCCGTATCATTGATTCAGCGTGAAAAGGTCGTGAGGTCAAGAAATTTACGTATAAAACGAGATCTGCATACATTCGCATACGAAGGTGGATTGTATTCGATAGCCTTTTCGCGAAAAATATTGCGATTGTGACAGGTTTTGGTTTGTTATTCCTTGAATAATCAACCTATGTTTTGATTGGAATAGACGCCCGGTACTCGGAAAGTTGATGTCATCGGAATAACTAATGTGACTACCAAACTGTGAAGGCTTATCACGGGGTATGTTTTCAAATAAGGGGTCACAAATTAATTGAGGCTGTCAACCCTCGGGAATTCGGATGAGCGATATGATTCTCGAGGCCATCTGTTCTACAGAATGGCGAGGGATACAGGGATCTCTGGTATCTCATACAGTGCACAGTTGCTAATTTATTTTGCGTTTATATCCTCCACAATCATCTTTGTTAGCAATGAAACTGAAATGGATTTCAACATAATGTTCTTCTTGAATTATCAGTATGCCATAATATAACATTGTTAGTAATATTGCATCTGTGCGCGATGCCATTGAATCCCTCAAATGAGGTAAGCTTGGGATTGAGCAAGTGAGAGACTGCAAGGGATAGTCCTTAGGAACCCATCCCTTACCAAAGGAAAGGCAACAGGGTGGGAAGAAACTCCTCATTGATAGGTCCTGGAACACATCCCATACCATTGGAAAGACAACAAGGTAGGAAGAATCTCCTATTTGATAGATCCTGGAACACATCTCTTACCAAGGCAAGGGCAACAGGGCGGAAAGAGTCTCCTCATTGATAGATCTTGGACGACCTCCTTGACCAAAGGAAAGGCAACAGGGTGGCAAGAACCTCCCCATCAATACATCCTAAGGGCCTATCTACGAACAGGGGCTCCATTCTACCCAAAAGAACGGACGACGATTGGAATTTTCATAAATCCTGATATTTTCACATGAACTGCTCCTGAGGGTGTGTTAAGTCATGTCAAACACGGGTTTACAGCTATTTATTACGTCCATGATTCTTCTTAGGCTCCACCAGCGCTATTGCGAATGGGGCGAAACGGTGTCCTGGTGGACGGAGAATGTCGACCAACGTGGGTTAGTAGTGACCCGTAGGATCCGGTTGGAAGACTTATCGCAGGAAGTTGTAACATAGACGGTAGCCGTCAAGACTTATACACTCCACGGCGAAGGAAAAAGGCAGATCATCAGAAGACCCGGTACACCTCGAGCCTTGACACAGTGATGGCTCCAATTACAAGTTCTCTCGGTCGCTTAGCTCTGGAGACTTCTGGGCAATTGAGCCGGACTCGACAACTCGCGTTGAATTCATTAGGAGCAGACGAACCGGTCCGGATTACGTCATCGGTTGAAGGGAAATAATAACAAGTCGAGCCTCCTCTGCGTGCGCCAAAGCAGAACTGCCGGTGTTTACTATAACGGTCATGAACCTCATCAACAACCTCTTGCTGATCACGATTTTCGAAACTCGAATGTGGAATCGGGCTCTAGGTCCGTTTTGGCAAGTGCTTCATCAACCTTCAAGAGCAATAGAAGCGAAAAATACAGGCTGCAAATTCTTCCACAACGGTCCACCATTCCTTGGATCGGGATTATGGAGAAAACAGTGAGTGTGGAGTGTCCCGAACTTGATCTAATCGATTCAGCGACCAACATTTAGTGCAAATAGTACCTCCCATAGGTGGTAAGGTCCAGCACCCATCTCAATGGGTTCAGCGTCCGATCAAGCCAAACTTGAACTGAAATAATAATTATTATTCACGCAACATCCATCACATAAAGTATTTTCAAATTAAGGATCGTGTACAATGAATATGGAAGCTCAACAAAATAATGCAATGGTAGAACATCATTCGATTCAGCGATCGGATCGTTGTTTCATCTTGAAAATCGAACCGTGAAATCGTTCCTGCAACTCATACTGGCACGAATCTTTGACAGTGATCATTTCTACTCTCAACTCTTCATCAAGACCTCGAGGAACTGACAAGGAAAGTTGTACCAAGTAATAGGTTGTGTAACAGTTTTCACTAGTTCTGATCCGGCAATGACGTCATATAAATGGTCCGATGGTCGAGGATAACAATTCTTTACGTCCATCGCGTTAAGCCTCGTCATGGGGTTTGTTGCGCGAAAGCGTTATAGTTTGTGATGACAAACAAGATAAAAATCCTTCGGTGTCAGATTTGACGAGTCAGATGAAGAATTAACTCGAAAAGAAAAGTGAAAGTTTGAACTCGGGAGTTCGACGGGTGGAAAACCATTAAAACTCATTCTGTTGCAGTCAGTGGGCTCAAGTTCTTCGTCTGTTCAGGAGACAGTTCAGGTTACTGTCTAGTGAGCTCCGTCTCTAATCGCTGACGCCGGGTGGATTTACTTTGAAAAGATCCCCTTACGCAACTAGGCCCTTCAAAAATGTAAATAAAAAATAATACATGTACATACAATGAAGGGCAACTGTCAAACGAAGAGAATGAGTGTTGAAATGTCAACGAGGCGGAATAAAAATCGGAAATTATGGAACACGATAAAAATTGACTACAGGTAACACGTGGAAAAAACCTTGAGTTGTCTGAAAGAGGAAAGTGTTCATCTTGAAACCATTAGTTCATCCTGAGTCCTGACAGTTTTGGTGTCCTCCGGTGGAAATCGTAACCACTAATTCGTTTTGTAACACAGGAAAGCAGATTCCCCGTTCAATTAGGATCATTTCCTAGTTGCTGGATAGTTATGAAACACCGTAGAAATTCATAACTACATTAGCATCGTTACTTGCTTCCCTAGAAATTTCATGAAATCTGATAAATACGCACAACGAACGCCCGAATGGAAGGTCGAGGGAATCCTTTCAACTAATTGAAAAATATCCTCTGAACAGTTCTGCCGTTAATGCGACTGCATTGTGTGCCAGACATACACATTTTTTATGGTACTTTCTCTTCTTTATTCTACTCACTCATTCAATGTTTGCTGGTTTATTAGGAATTGATCGTCCAACTTGTTTGAAAAAATAATAATTCCGAGGGCAAAATTTGATAACCAGCCAAACAGCATCAGGTTAGTTTTTGGTGCTCGCAATCCACTTTGGTGCTCGTTTACTACCGAGAACGCTGAAAATTCTTCCACAAAGGTTTATTATTGTTTGGAGCGTCAGTGAGGGCCGAGGGCTGAATGTCCATTTTGACCCAAGCCCACTCCCAATAGGCACCAATCGATCCGAGAACAATCTTAGTGGATTCAGCGTCGAAATTTTGCTGTAAAATTTCACCCAAATCAACGAAAAATCACGAAAATCGAGTTTCAAAAAAAATTTTCAGAGAACGACCTCTGGAATGGAAACCTAGGTTGATCATTCAAGGCATACTAAACCAAAATAACCTAATCGATATGGGTCAATTTTGGTGCTTTTTCAGGCAGAATTTGGGAAATGTGGGAACTTTTAGGCAGTTTTCAAGAAGTCTTTTTCTAAATATTCCTTCTTTACATACATGAGCTTGAATCATAGGTGAAATCGATCGGGGGAATTGGCTGTCCTAGTGTTTCGCCTAAAAGCTGAACGAAAAGGAAGTAAAACCGCTTCTAAACTAGGGCTATTTTTCGTAACCGCTCCTGAGATGGTAACTACGCCGCTATCTGGAACATCTGTAGGAACCTAACAAGTGTTTACGGCCTCGAGCCCTCTTCAACTTCCCATATGGAGGCCCACGAATCATACAATATGGACCACGAGCTCAAGTATTTCATAACAACGTAGTATCTCACCCTACATTATAGAAACCCTCGTATTTCCTAGATTTTTTTGTTCGAACTAGGCTGAATAGTTTCTTTGTTACAATCTTCGTTACATCGTAAAAAGAATATTTATATACATAAAAATTTGTAGCAGACCATCGGTGTCAAGAAGCCTCAGATTTTCTTTTTCTTTACATCCACCATTCTTTTCAGTTTCGCGTCAAGTACCATCCAAAGATATATTGCTTCGTTGGCCAGTGAGGTATCCAGGTATGTAGTTGATTTTCTTGTGGGAAAAGTCAATGTACAACAGCCTGATTTAGCCTGATTTAAATTTGGCTGTCGAGGAATGAATACAAATCGATGGATATGTTCAGTTGGTCTCACTGATATCCCAAACTGCTTCAACATCTGCAAATGTGGCAATCGTGTTATCATCATTTCCTTACAAGCACTGGTGTACAGTAGGAGAAATATGGGGCCCAGTACACTGCCTTGTAGCACACCAGCATTGATCCTTATAGATTCTGAGAATGCATCTAGCTTCATGCAAAAACAGCTGGTATTAAGTATGGTTTAAGAAGTAATAAAGGGCTGGTAGCATTGTAAAGAGCTTATAGAACAGCCCTTCATGCGGCACTTAGTCAAATATATGAGGGACATCAGGAATGATTGCGGAACATACTTTTCTCTCATTGATTGCATCCTCGATAATGCTCATCATTCTACGAACATCATCAATGATTCAGTGTTGTTTACTAAAAACAATAATGATGTATTTGGAATGATTGTGCTCTTCTATGATCTTGATAAGCCTCTCATTGATAAGCATTTCGGAAATTTTCAAGAGAAAAGGGCGATGGTAGGATAGTTTTTTGGAAACACTAACTTTTTTGTGACACATTTTTTTTAGAAGGCTATCCTCGATCATTTCTACATTTTTCACTGCAGACAGCACGTCATCTAAATAGATTTTTGTAAGATTTCCTTTATGTGATTGTTGTTTCAACCATTCTCCATGTGTTGTAATACCACGTGGCCTTGGCTGACGTCATTTCGCTAGTTGAATCTCGTTTTTTGGCCTAAATGCCGATAATTTACCTCCAATAAGAGAACCACACCGTGTCACGATCATCGAGGTTGGCACGTTTCAGCTATTAGGATCCTCCCAGTCTTCAAGACGTTTTTCCACGTTTGGCCGCGCCTTACTTTTCAGACAGAGTGGCGAATGCGAAACAACGCCGTGACGTGAAAATTACTGCCGGGTGGCTGATCAAAGAGGTGGAATTGAGCTCGAAAAGTATAGATGAAGAAATCCGATGGATTCTTCCATGTAAACTACGTACGCCGGGTCGTGATTCTAGCTACTCCGTTTTTCACAGTTCTGGATGGACAGGTTGATCTCTTTGTAGAAGCATTACAACCCTCTCTTTCGGCCTACCTCACCGGCTCGATTAGACCATCATACTTCGTGGTGTGGCACAGAATCGAACGTAACTTAGTTATGTGTTAGGTGTCCTGATGTACGCTAGAGTCATGCCATGCTCATATTTCCTGAGTACCTACAAAGTAGTAGAATAATTAAGGTAAAAAAGTTTGTTCTAAGTCTTCCGACGTGTTCCACTGCGAAACTTCTGTTTCACGTTAGTTAGCCCTGTGATTGACTCTTCCTGGATTACAACCCCTTTTCTACACTGAGAAGCTGTGTACAGTGTTTTTATCATTTCTCATCAATCTCAGAGCCTAACTTTATACGACATATTTTTCAAGTATTCTTCGTTACTTTTGTCTTTTTGATTTCATGAATTCCCTTTCAAACTTGTCACTTCGGATTGGAAAACTCCCTCTGCCTTTCAAATTGTGAAAGATTCTCAAATTGGACAATTCTCAATTCGACATGGAAAAGCTACATTTCTTGTATATTGGCGGTTCGATCATCCATGATGGATGATCCATGCCTGTACTTCCAGCGACACCCAACCTAAGAATTGTAGCTTTTCAATACCAATTTATCTGCTAATGATTCGTCTGAATACAAAATATTGTAAGTATTTCACTGGAACAAATTAACTCCATGCGACTTGCGACAACTTTACGTGCCGAATGTACTTATTCTCAGCTACTTCAAGCCTTATGTTAAGATGCTGAACGAAAAATACGTTTGTGTTTCGCCCGAGAATGTCACGTAGAGTCAATTTTATTGAAACATGATTTTCACTCAATTGAGGTCAAGCTATATTTTGTATAATACGAACCTATTTGGTTACCCTAAGCGAAGTATCGAATAATATGACGACTGACGAGTCTCTAAAGCAAACATTGCCTGAATAATCCACTGGAGAATTTAAATTTCAATCACGATGAGCAAATACGAACAACAAAGGACGAACATGGTTCCGTTTCTTCGCGACACAGAACCGTCGAGGGCTCAGAATTGGGAAAAAAAAAAAAAAAAAAACCACTTCAGTCGAACACCACTTGGAAGTTCCAACGAGTGCTCGAGAAGTTCGACGGCCTTCGCCAGATTATTCGACATAATTCCTCCGACTGTCCTTGAAGAGAGGTTGCCATTACGAGCTGGAAAGCTCCCTGCGTTTGGCGCTCTCAAGGATTCCGTTTTCAACTCGACAGGAGAGGTACTGCAAAACGGCGGATTTTCTCTTTTTGTTTTCCCAACGTGGGAGTTAACCCGCAAAACTAGAAATAGCTCGATGCAGATTCATTTCCAGGAAGAGTGAGCATGAAACCGCCGCCGAAGGTCGCACGAATCTACACGGCTAATATGCTCGCACGACAGCAATACTGAAGATGATTTGTTTGAAGAACTGCGTTTGAGACCGTCACTGTGTTACGAGAAAATTTTTTGAAGAATATGACATTTAGGTCAACCCGTTTCTGGCTCTAGTTGCTCCTCAAACTTTTCAGCCAGATCGGACCAAATGGGGGGAAGGGGTCAAAATGTGTTTTCGAAAAACGGATTTTCAAAACAGTCGGCGATCTGGGCGTGTGGGGTACAATTTTCCACTAAATTTTGGACGCTGAATTGATTGAAATGAGTCTCAATGCTCCTGGACCAAGGAATAACTACCCCTTATGAATGAATTCACAGCGTTTTTTTAAAATGGATTCATTCAAAGCAAGATACATGTCATGGGAATATGTTGTAATAAAATCTTTAATGCTACTCCGATGTAGGTTCCAGACCTGTACAATAAGCAATTTCTGGGCCCGGTACCCAGACGCGATGAGGTTGGCCACACAACCTCCCCATCCTGAGATACCATTTATGGAAGGACTGCACTAGCGCAAAATACCAGTTACATTGCAGCCTTTGTCAGAAAATTCCTCACTTCCCGGCAGACGCAGACTAACTTCCTCATTCTGGATGTTAGATTGGCAACCAGGAGATGAAGAAATTGGTCAATTTCAATTCCCAACACGAAGTTCACCGTATCCCCAAGTCGAGGGACTTGTCAAATTCAGGACAACGACAATTACGGTGTACATGCAATCTGTGTCATGGCATTTTATACTGTCAATTTTTGGAATGTCTGTTTTGCGCGTTGACAATGATATATGCTACATTGATATTCTGCATAGGAGAAGTATCGGAACAAGACCTTGATACGGAAAAATCAGGGTTTACCCAAGCCACCTGCTTTAATAATCAGTCAATTCAATAATCCAAGAATTATTAGTTTTGACATGATTCTCTGCAAAGTTCTGAAGTTTCCAGCAGCCTAGCTGCTACAGGAGTGCATTCAGTTTAAAAACGTTACAGATATCGTTTTGTGTTCAAGATGCAATAGTGTTTATTGAACATTTAGAACTGTTCGACTTGAGTCAAAAAGTGTAGTTGATGTTGATTTATGCAGTAAGTGTATGAGGGGATATGGAGGAGAGGACCGAAAAAATTAAATTATTCAATCAAATGAATAACATTGAATTCATTCTGGTGCTAACAATTTTTTTTTCGTGAGTACTCGCACTCCTACGAAATTGGGGCCAGTGTACAGATGTGACCTTGTTCTGCGGTCGTGGTAACGGAAGCCTCACGAATCAATCTATTGACCAATGTAAAGGTCAGTGATGTAAATCGACGAGAAGGAGATTACTCCACACGCTCGAACGCTCTTGTGTTGAGGCGCTCAGTCAGAGATGGGATGATTAGAAGGTATGAATGAATCCCAAATCGTAATTGTCTCGTGTTGAGCGGTAGATAGTCAAGAAGGAGGAAAAGGGACTCGAAAAGGAAGAAAAATCCACAAAAATCACGCTCTCCCACATCACTTTCACAAAATTAGGGTTGATTAATTGATTGATGAGTTTATTTAATAACCAGGCCAAACTATTGCCATGAGACCTCTCAAAATTTTGAATGTCAATTACCAACGTTCGTTCAAGATTAATGCAATAATTATTAATTAAAATTGCATCACACTCATCGGAAACATAAGCAGTCATACTATCAACAGTTAAATCCGTTACATTGAATTACACAAATCACTAAAAACAAACCAGGCAACTAACCATCAGACCAGGAAATGGACAGGGTAGGAGGTGGAGGGTAATTTCAACCCCTGAAGCGACGATCCTCCGTATAACATCAATAATCACCTAGGGTTAATGATCTAAGTGGCTCATCAATCATCCTGTTGGTTTATTAAATAAGATCATAGTCGCTTGAATGGGGCAACAGCAGCTATCTCAGTTTTCTCGATTTTCCAGGAGAGCCTATAAAGATGCATCTTGTAACAACTTTGAGAGGAACTAACTCGTTCA